>JAMWET010006629.1:10000-64368 GCA_024036415.1 Prochilodus magdalenae | reverse complement strand
CGCTCTGTGAACAATTCTTAGAAGTCAGGTTTTTCTAGAGAGGCGTATTTCAGGTAAAACTGATTTGAATGACTTTGTTCACATTGTAAAGGTTTAATTTAGATTTAATTTAATTTATTCCCTTTTAATAAACTGAATGGATCGTTTCGTACGGCTTCAGATCTGAACTGTGAGTACCTGTAGTGGGGAGGAGGTAGCTGCTGGATGACATCATCAGCCTTTTCACCACAACCATAGGCTGAAGCTCTCGTCCTCAGTCATCTCCCCCTACAATCCTACAAACACAAACACGTGTACACTTACAAATCATATATACATGCCTGGAACAAGCTACAACTCCAAAGCTCAAGCATGTCAAATCCAATACAGTCAGGACTTAAAAACAACATTATGGCTGCTTAAACACACAAAACATGACTCTATTACACTGTGAATTTCCCAACTGACATTAACAGTAATTTAGCTGGGTATTAAACTGGGATTTCCCTGCAATACTATTGATTTAATATGCTCACAATACAAGCACTGCATCTACGACTAATCAACAGTGAAGATCAGAGACTGATGAACCTGTTAAAGGAACAAGTGTCTAAAAACCTCTACAGCAAACTTTGTCATAGAGCTGGCTGGTACGTGAGGAGCGGATTGGGGCAGCTCTCTGAAGTACTGCTTGCAAAGAGAGCCTACACAGTGAATGCCCTGCATGTACACGTCTTCAGAAATCAGGTCTGGAACATTCTCACTGTCAAACTCAGTGCCTACAGGTAGGACACGAGTGACATGACACATTTTCACACATCAAAGCCAGTCAGCATTACAGTCCACTGATCCGTAGAGCTTTCATTCACTGCTGGTGTTCCCAGTAAACACAACCAGTTTATACACTCTCCACTCATTTAGCCCCAGTGCTGCCGATCTGCTAAATTGTGTCTGTGCATTCAATCGCAGAGAGCAGACTTACCATAAAGCTTTCTGGGATGTTGGAGGAAAATATCTCCAGAATGTCTGTAGATGCCATCCACAACTCCGTGGTTTTCTCTATGAAACTCAGCGCAGCCTCTTTAGAACCTGGGGAACTAAACCAACCCAACCAACATATATATACTTTTATACTTTTTTATTGGCATCAGAATCTTTTCTATAGCGTTTTTACTTCATATATAAACTTTAAACTGTGCTTGTGTTTCAGTTACCGTTCCTGCCCAGAGCTGAGGAGGTGTTCTCGGCCCAGGTCACAGCCGAAGACTGGCTCCTTCAGTAGCGCCTCTCTCTGCCGCCTGGATCTGGACTTAAGCATGCGCAGGAAGGTTCTCAATACTTGCTGTGCTTCTTGGGAAACTGCCACAAGGGGGGCACAAAGGAGGTAAGATGAAAAATGACAGGCTGAAAAACAGGCTCTTACTGGTCTAAAACTCCATTTTCCTCTCCAGGATGCAATGACACAAAAGGGAGGGAACTTGACTCAAGGTTCTCTTAAAAAAATCCTAAAATCAGCAAAACTATTCCAAACAGCCAGCAAACCTTCATGTATCTATTGAGTTTTAATATTTGATTAAATGGTAAATAGGGACTACACTGCTAACTTTTAAGCACCAAAGGTCAAGTACCATCAGAGACAATGTCTCAGTCATCAGGAAACATATTCATAACCCCTTCATACAACAAAACTCTCTCTGTGGCTTAGCAGAGCTTACCGAGTTTAGCAGGCAGGTAACGCTAAAGCGACTGGGACTGATCCTGACTGATCAGTTCCACACACTCACTGGGGAAGAAGCCAACCTGTGGAGAAACAACAATGGTCAAGCTTAGGATTGATCTCGCTCAAGGAAACCATTCGTCCAGATGAACCAACATGGGTCATAATAAGGGATGAACAATAGAGTTTGCTTACAGTTATTCTTATTCCTTTAGCATTACTGATATTACAAAAAGCTTTAATATGCAAATGAGCCTCGAAACTACCAATAGGGTTTATTATCCAACAAGTAAAAATCACTCACAGGAGTTACACAACAATGTTAAAACTGGCATTCTGGCCTAAACCGAGCAGCTAATGTGATAACTGATATTTGTTGTGTAGTATTTTGGAGTCTCTGAGCCTCATAAGTTTGACAGAATTCACTGAATTTTGTATTGTCCTTTTGTGTTTCTGTCCTTCTGTGTTTTCTCACTACAATACCCAGCATGCATTATGCCAGTGGTTTTTGAACCAGTCCAGTGGGATCCCCAGACAGCCCAGATTTTTAACCACCTAACCTACAACACACATTACTATAAACCAAAATGTGGACCATCTGGTGGTCCCTAAGGATCTGTTTGAGGACCACTATATTATACAAATACATCATTCAACTCCAACAACCAACCCTGAATCAGTTTTCCAACAGTTCCTCACCAGGATACAACGATACTCTGGTGTTACCAAAGGATAAGAGTAGACATGTACAAAACAGATAGTTAAATATTTAATTTTGGTGGGAAATACAGACATTGTGGATTTATGAATGTGTTATTAAGAGATAAGACCACTATGTTAAAAATGCATCCGTTTTTTTCTTCCGAAAATTCCCAGAGTGAATAGACCTCTTCTTCTAAGATAATGTGTTGGTCTGTGAGAACCCTAAAAGAGTGCTGAAGTAAGGGGCTGTGTGCTAGAGCTGGTACCTGGAAACCGTGTTTTCCTCTCCACCAGGTGGTCTCCTCTTTGGGTGGCATATCAATCACAGACAGAATATCACCAACCTTCAGATACAACAAAGAACAAGCAGATGATAATTCAGACCACACAAACAAAAGATTGGCATCATCAGCTCTGTTTATGTATTTCGTCTAGCTGTGCTTTTGTTAAGGTCAGCTTTACAGCAAGCTCCTTATTCAACTGTCAATACATACGACTAGGGAAGCAGGATGGACTCCCGGTCTCAGGGAACCTAAATCTGTTCTAATTAAGTTAATCTGGTTTCTCTGGGCCACAATATGCATGTACATCTTCTGAACATCCAGTAAAAGCCTGATAAATATCTACTGTGTTTTTCCATATTTCTCTCCTCTCTATGTAAACTGGGCGGTGCTGATTCTGGGTAACGCTTGCATACGCATTTCCTAATCAATCACAAGGCTGATGTCTCTTGCCCCGCCCAGTCAAACCAATTTCAGAGTCAACGAAACTTAGCAATCTAAAGCTAACTCCACATAACCAAAAGACCACCTGTCTATAGTCTCCTGTCACTCACACATTTGTTTATTCATACACCAACAATATTCTCTCATTCGTTTCCTTATTAATGCGCTGCTTTGATTGTTCATCCGTCCAACTGCACATCTGTTCATTTAGTAGTCTATTTAACATCACATGGGAGCTTGAAAATGATTTTGAAGCTGCTCATTAGCCACACCCACAAAAGTGTCAGGCAAGTGTAATCATATTTTTAGCTGCATATTTCTCTTATTCTTCTTTAAAGCTCCGCTGGATGTTTAATGTTAAGTAGTTATAGAGGATTTTACTCAATGGTAAGGACAGCTGTCACGTTCAAATGATGTAGAACAGTAAGAATCCACAGAAGTAGAGATACAAAGCTGACTCCTCTAACTGATGAGTTTTCAACAGGTACCTCAATGGAGATCTCGTCGCTGGCTTGGGCAGTGTATCGCTTGATGACATGAGCTGCCGCAATAGCAGGGACATTTAAAGATCCCTCGTCTTTTGACAGAAACTGGTTTCCATCACTGTCAATCTGAAAGACACAACAAATGACAGAAATGAGAGAAAGGAAGGAAGGAAGATAGAAAGGAAGGAAGGTGGTACCACAGTCATTTCACTACCTAATATTTTCTATATACACACAAGCTATACTAGATAAGATCAGCACAGCTGAGAAAGGTGGATTCTCAGGAGCTGATCTATGACGGACCACCTTTCTTGTGGTATTACAAACACACGCCCTCTGTCTTACAGCAGGGGTGTCTGGTCCTACCCGTGGTGGGTCAGTGTAGCTGCAGGTTGTCATTCTGAACGAGCAGGAGTTCACCTGATTCTACCTGATTAACCAACTCCTCATCCTTCAGACTGATCATGTGATCTCCTGCTCTATTGAAATGAAAATCTGCAGCCACACCAGCCCACTGCAGATAAGACCGTACACCACTGTCTCATAGTATACAGACAGAACAGTCCACCGAGGCTGCTTTATCACGTCACAGGGTGACATTTCATAGTAAAACACTAAATCTGGTGATAAAACATGATGGTAAATGATATACCACAGTAAACCTGACCAGTTTGCTGCTATGCTAGGTAAAGGTTAAATAGACTAGCTAAGGAGAACACCTGGACTATTATTAATGCAGTGTTCGTATTTACACGGTGGCGGATGAGTGATTACTGAAAGATGTCTGACTCAGACACTCAGGTAAGGATGAGCACTCACTAAATACTGGTGTGAGCAGTCTTACTGCTGCTTAAACCCCTATAAACCATGTGTAATAAGTGACTTCATCTGTAATCAAAAACTGCTTCAGCCCACCTGGAGCACAGCCCAGCTTCTACCATACAGCTATTGTGTGTAGCTCATTATATACAGATATATGGTTCCTCTCACCTCCATCCAGGTGAGCACAGGCCCACAGTTCAGCTTACTGTCCACAATCATGGAGAGACGGTTCAGGTACTCTGAAAGCATGGAGGTGACGATCTGACAGAGTGAGGGAGGGAGGGAGAGACAGACAGAGAGAGAGAGAGAGAGAGAGAGAGAGAGAGAGAGAGAGAGAGAGAGCAAGACTGAGTTTGTGTAATTGAAGCAGGTCATTTCAGTCAGTAAAGCAGGTCACTTGAAATCTGTATATACAGATGAATAATTACAAGCTCCAGATTCTATTACAGCTTGTTGCATGTTAAACTGTATCGTGCCATCCTTAGTGCTCACATGTGAACAGAACAACATCGTCTCATTCTTACTAAGATAAAAACAAGAGGGAGTCAGCCTATATAACCAGCCACTAATAATATATAACCTGGCCTATATAGGTGGACACTGACCTTCATACTTCATAACTGAGACGTTATATTTTAGTGTTAAGCAGAATCCATACAGGTGGCCAGCCTGAAGCAGAACCGTTCCCCACTCACCTCCACTTTGTCCCCAATCTGGGGGAGTGTGGGCAGAGGCAGCAGGTGGGAGTAACGCTGGTCGTGAATGTACTGGTGCAGATTAGCATCCAGTGTCCGAAACTCTTCATACGAGCGGCGCACCATCCACGTCTTACCCTTTACACCAAAGAAGGAGAGAGAGAGATAGAAAGAGTGTGAGAGAGAGAGAGAGGGAGAGAGAGAGAGATAGAGAGAGAGGGAGAGAGAACGACAGACAGAGAGACAGATATGAGATACCTACATAAACCTACATTAACAGGAGAGTGTGTTAAAGTTATTAAAACATATTTAAAAGAAGACTACTTTTTAAGAATAAAAAGTATAACAACAAAGACTATTAAATAACACATATTTAGATTACATTATAGAAAATACAATAACAGTGCAGTGACTCATCAGGAGACAGAACAGAGCTTTATTATATATAACAGTATATTTAATTATTTTAAAACTGTATTAACTAAAGACAGGTGTGGGTTGGCTGATGGGTGCGTTGATATTCCAAAATGGTTCTAGATCAGGAGCACCAAAGTTTTATCTTTGGGTCTTTTGGGTGAAGAACCACAAAGAACAAACTGGTGAAGAACAAACTAAGCTATTAAAAAGTGGCTTCATGACGACATTACACTTCAGAATCACCATGTAAAGTGGCCATAAGAATTCGGTTATGCAGCACAATGCAAATACACCCCTGATCATTTCACATGTTTGACATCATAAAATAAAACCTGTCCTGTGTTGAAGTTGGGGGGTCAGGGGGGCTCCCACTCACCTGGCAGGAAACCTGCACGAGGAAGACCAGGTCTTTGGCACTGGCTGAGGTCCAGTTAGCATCGCTCTGCTCACTAGCGAACTGCAGCTGAGGACACAAAACCACACACATGAACATTATCAGACTCAGCCATCTCAGACCACCCAATACAGAGCGCTGACCCCCTGCTTTACTCCTAGTGTGGTATGTAAACGCAGTGTAGGATTACAGACAATACAAGTAAACAACAACACCACCAGTTCACTGAACAGACTGAATAATCCTGGATTATAAACACATTTCATATAGTCGGTTTTCCTGATCCAGATATTCCAGTTTTCCTCTTGGCACGGTAGTTGTACACTCGTACACTGGCTGTGCAGGAGGTGGAGCCGGACAGTACCGTAATGTCAGATGAGTCTGAATTGTGCCAGAACCAGAATAGCAGCGATAATACACAAGTAAGTTCAGGAGCTTAAAACACTGCTTAGTGCTCCGTCTGCAGTTCAGCTGCTGTACTAGAACGGACAGTCGAGTTCATGTTTGACTGCTAACACAGAACTAGGAGACTTATGGCCGATCACGTCTCAGCGCTCTCTCGGCCTCCGCGGCGGCTCCGCGGCGCGACTGCGCATGCGCACAGCTTCTTCACCTCGAAGTCGGTCCACAGCCCAAACTACAGCCGGACATATGAACACTCCCATCTGAGTAAACAGATATCCTGAAAGTGTTCAGTAATATTATCCTAACTTTATGAACCTAAAAAATAAAACAACACAACAGCTTCGACCGTCAGAAGTAAACTTGCGGCTTTGTACCGGGAGGTGCGGCTGTGTTCGGTTTTTAGCTAACCTTACCCGAGTGTAACACGACCCGGGTTTAGGGGCCAAGGTCACGTCCATGTTGGCCGATTTCTTGTGGATACAAGAAGAATAAAAGGTTTTGATAATAGAAAAAAACGCGATAAAGAAAGAAGAGTGGGAAGTTTGTAAAGCTCTCGAGAGGGAAGAAGGTTGAGAATGTTTGGTACTGGTTCTAGGATACCGAGATTCCGAATCTGATTACCGAATAAAGAACAGAACCACTCAGTATTAGTAAACAATGGGCTTCAGGACACTTACCGTGTATATCACTCTCCCCCAGTTAGAGTGGCTGTAGCTCAGTTTACAGATAACTCAGTCATGACAGGCTGAATTTACTGTGTCAGTGCCAGTAAAGTTAAACAGTGTGAGTCTGTAATGTGAAATATACCAGAGTATGTGATGTGCACGGTATTAGTGTTTACCAGCTCTCTAAAGCAGGTAGAGCTGCTGTGTTAGCACTGAGGGTCCTCTGTGGACGCTAACGCTAGCAGCTGAAGCTAAGCAGTTACCACAGGCACTGCTACACATCAGTAAGAGCTCCTGAATGTAGACTAGGACTGTACGATGATGTGTTGATCGATATTTCTAGATTTATTACGTTGTTACTATGGTGAGCTGTGTTAGCCTAAAATGACACCAGTGAAACAAATCATAACTCAGTTATTACTAATAAAAACACAATTTTGATCAGTCAAATTAGTTCTAGTAAGAATAAGAATGATAGATATCTGTAATATAGTTTTAACTGGTGAAATTTATATTTTTACTAGAATAAACTGCATTATTACCAGTAAAAACTGAATTACAGATCTCTTTAATCAGTACTAAGATAGTAATGCTGATCATTTTACTAGTAACAATAAATATAACAGATATCTATTATGATAATGTCACTCGGTGATAGATTACTATGATTAGTCAAATTGTGCTTCTGACAAGTTATATATTCAGTTTCAGATATCTAGAATCGACGTCTTACCAATCAGTTTGAAGGAGACAGGCTGTTCTCTCTGTCGCATCATCAGTACAGAGTCCTCAGACTACATTAAAAAATAAAAGTCCCTGTGATGTAGGGCTGTTCGTACAAATAAGCTTGCTAAATGAAATTAATTATTAATGACCACCACCCCACCCCCATTAAATACTGAACTGCGACTGTTTCAAGAACTGCTCTGTACTTATAACTTTAAAAAACTCAATTTGCACTACTGTTATACTGACACGGTCATACCACTTTAATCTTACATCTTAATTCTGTTAGTGCACATGTCACTTTATCACCCTTAGAGTCTTCAGAATCTTACTGTTTCATTATGTTTATCTCAGGCCCCTTATTTTATTTGTGTGTCTTGCTTTAGTCTTTTTTATGTTTACTGTTAAACATATTCAATATACTCATGTTCTTGTTTTAGTTGTAATATGTTTATCCTTAAATGTTTATGTGCTGCAACTCGGGTCAGAGAGTAACGCAGTTTCAATCCTCCATATGTCTGTACTTATTGAAGTACTGACAATATAACATTTGGGAGGCATTTTAAAGCTTTCATGTTTATCTAATATTTGATATAATATATTATTATATATATTGTTCATACATATATGATAATGAGAATATTTGGTTAAAATCTAGTTAATCTTTATTGTTTAATTTGTTGCTCCACACTCATGTGGCCACACTCAATACTTTAAATCAGTGAGAATCTTCCTCTACCCCTCGTTCCTCTAGACTTCCATTTTGTGCCCTACACTGACTTGCTGCACACATACCATCTTCTATTCGATCAAATGTTGGTAACATATTTCCAGTCAAAATGACAGTCTGGATATGTCATCCTATCACTATTCCTAGTCAAAACTGATCTATGGATATGTACACTTGACATTGTGAGCAGTAGAATGAAATACCAGATATCTGGAATCCTAGTTTTACCAGTATGGACTGCGTTACAGAGCTCTTTAATATGTAATATGTTAGAGAGTTATGACTTTTACTGCTGGTGTGATTTTAGGCTAACATGACTTACCATATGTGTGTGTGCAGAGCGGAGCACTATATCAGTTCAGTGCTGTCTAAAAGCTATATAGCACCAATGAACCCATTTGCACCAGTTAGCTAGCGGTGTTTCTCAGCCCCTGCAGGAACCTCGGCCTGCACTTCATACACCCAGCACACATACCTCAACGTATCAGCTCATTAACGGAGATACAGGGGTGTTCAATCAGGGCATCCACTGAAATGTGGAGAGCATGGTGCCTCCAGGAGCAGGTTTACAAAACACATTAATCAAGCTGATTATAACGGTTCTGTCTCCAGGCAAACGGAGTAGATAGAGTTATTATAAACACTTCTTCGGCATGATCTTACAGCGTGTGTGTGTGTTTGAGTGAGTGAGAGTGAGAGTGAGAGAGAGAGAGAGAGAGAGAGAGAACACTAAAGTGTACATAGTACATCAATGAGCATCTGCTCGTTTAAGCTCAGAACAAGAAAATCCATTCTTCCATGTCCGGACAAAAAATCCCAGAGGAAAACAGACAGGAGTAACAAACAGAACAGAACAGCCTCGACTTTAAAGCACATAACATTTAGTTAGTCACATTACAGCACTTACATACATGTAAAATACGTATGGAGCATATGACATACAGGTCTTACCTCCTTTAAAACATTTATTTCAGCAGAAACTGGTAAAACATGCATTATCAGAACAGAGTAAAAACTAATACAGCAAACGGTAACATTTTACAGGTACTTTATAACTTGTGAGTTAACGTGAACAGAATTTCTTGGATGGAAAACATTCAGGTGGACGTGGGGATGGCTTATGGGCATCAGGCAGGGCAAAGACAGGGAAGCCACAGGCAAGATCAGGCAGTGGAGCAGCGAGCCTGTGGAGGATAACAGAACAGAAAGAGACCGTATGAATTTTAGCCATGTTAGCTGTAGAACACACACACACACACACAGGCACACACAGACAAAATAATGATGCTCATAAATATGGGTATTAAGTATGAGGTCTAATCATGTCTCTATATCTAAGCAAATTTTTCCTTTAGCTCGTGCAGCTGGATGCATTACTGACTTTAAACTGGAGTACATTACTGACATCTGGCGGCTAAAATCCGGAACTGCAGCTATATGATTTTTGATGATGACTCTTCTTACAAAGGTAAAAGGTAATGAGTAACACACCAGTAAGCCGGGGTGTGTTACGTGGTACAGTAAATCGGAATTATCTGTGCTTCCACCACAACCCCTTTTCCCAGAGTTCTTATAAGTAATTAGGTTAAGTAGTAACATGTATATCGTCACTGTCCAAAGAAAAACATGAATCTCCATTTTTGTTGATTTTTACTGTCCTGCATCATTTGAACACAGCAGCTGCTGGTTACACTGTGTGAACGTTTCATGATGAATGGACCAACAGATACTAAAATGATGCCCATTTACTGGAAATCTGAGAACGCAAAATCGAGTTACTGTACGAGTTATACATGTGAAATCTGACTACCTCGTTACTACTCTACTAGTCAGTCCTAATTTGCTGACTGATTTAATGCAGTCACATGTAGCTACCAATATAAACTGACCTTCAGGTCACTGACAAAATACAGTCATCATCCTGCAGTGGTGCACGGGTCAAGTGAGGAAGCATCCCTGCTGGCCTTCCTTTCCTGTCAAATACATACAGAGGAACAAAAGCATTACTGACAAGACAGAGAACACTTAACAAAACCTGGACTGCTGTTCGTTTAGACTTACCGTTAGATGGAAGTAACTACTGGAGAATACTATACCACTGTACTATACACCCTGTGAAAGTCTAAGTTCTATCAGAGTCAGTCCATATCTATCAGACTTAGTCCATAAGAATCACTCTCAGGATGAGAATAGCCTACACACACACACACACACACACGTATGAGTGAGTGGGCGAATTAATACTTAATACATACATATACACACACAATATGTATAATATATGTATAATATAATGTGTGTGTAAATATATATCCGATCGGGTGTCCATTAGGACACAGAACGATCCTTGACCCAAATTAAGGCCATTACTGGAGCTGATTGCAGCTCAATAACCATCAGACGGCAACTGTGAGCGAAAGGCTTCAGAAACAAAAAACGTCTTCAAAGGTCACGTCTCCTTCAACGCCACACCACTGCCTATTTGGACTTTGCAAGGGAGCACAAACATGGGACACTGTACAGTGAAGGACAGTTTAATTCTCTGATGAGAAAAAAAATGTAACCTTGATGGTCCTGATGGCTTCCAACGTTACTGGCATGACAAGGAGATCCCACCTGAGATGTTTTCTACATGCCACGACATCTACTATAGATGCCCTTATATACAGGCTACCAGATCTTTCAAACGTCTCTGCCCCGCTGGGCCTCGATGAGCTTGAAAGTACCACTGAATTCCCGCAGTCACTCTTCAGTCAACTCTTGATAGTGTGGTTCCGATAAAGAGGAAAATTGTTAGAAGGAAAACGCTTGTGCCATGGTACAATGATCATACTCGCACACTAAAACAAAAAGCTCATAGTCTGGAACGTAAATGGCGTATAACAAAATCAGACTGCTTCCGCAATGAGTGGAAGAACACTGTCCTGGAATATAAACACGCCCTACACGCAGCTAAAACTGCTTACTTCTCATCACTCATTGAGAAAAACCAAAATAATCCTAAAGTCCTGTTTAGCATGATATCTAAACTAACCAGTAACATTAAACAGTCTGAAGACTGTATTCAAACTACATGTAGTTGTGATGACTTTAGCAGGTTCTTTAATGACAAAATAGAACATACTATAACACTAACCCAACATACATCCATAAATCTAATGACACAGAATGACGTGTGTCCTGTCAGTCCAAAAGGTGAACTGGTATCCTTTAGCTCCATCACCCAGGATGAATTAATTAAGATAATTAGCTCCTCCAAATCCTCTACTTGCATCCTAGACCCAATACCGACAAAACTTCTCAAACAGATCATGCCTTGTGTGGTTAATCCTCTGCTCTCGATCATTAACTCGTCCCTTAGTCTTGGACATTTACCAAGATCTTTAAAACTCGCAGTAGTTAAACCCCTAATTAAAAAACCTGAGCTCGCCAACTACAGACCAATCTCCAATCTCCCTTTTTGATCAAAGATCTTAGAAAAAGTTGTCTCGCAACAACTTGCTCCCACTTACATGAGAACTCTCTTCATGAGATGTTCCAGTCTGGCTTTAGACCCCACCACAGTACCGAAACAGCTTTAACTGGAGTAGTGAATGATCTCCTGATGTTACTTGATAATGGTCAAGTCTCTATATTAGTTCTTTTAGATCTCAGTGCTGCTTTCGATACGATTGACCACATGATCCTCCTTGACACACTAGAACATCAGTTTGGCGTTAAAGGACAGGCTTTATCCTGGTTCAGACTGTATCTGACTGACCGCTATCAGTTTATTAGTCTCAACAATAAGCACTCTAGTCATACACTAGTAAGATATGGTGTCCCTCAGGGGTCAGTGCTCGGGCCACTTCTTTTTTCCCTTTACATGCAGCCTCTTGGTAACATAATCCGTAGTTTCGACGTCAGCTTTCACTGTTATGCTGACGTCACACAATTATATATATCGGCCAAACAAAAACGAGGCTCTAAACCTAAACCTTAATAAACTTGAAGATTGCGTTACTGGATGGCTAAGAATTTCCTTCAGCTTAATCCAAGCAAGACTGAGGTCCTGCTACTTGGCCCTAATGCAGAGAGAACTAAACTCTCCCAATTTGTCTTGAATATTTATGGCCACGCTATTACTCCTAGCTCAACTCTGAGAAATCTAGGCGTTATCTTCGACACCAGCTTGTCTTTCGATGCACATATCAGTAACACAGTTAGGACGGTATTCTTCCATCTGCGCAATATCACTAAATTACGTAATATCCTATCCTTAAAAGACGCGGATAAACTGGTCCATGCCTTTATAACTTCTAGGCTGGATTATTGCAACACCCTTTTAGCCGGGTGCACAAATAAGGCTCTACATAAACTCCAGCTTACAGTCCTTACTAGAACTAAAAAATACAATCACATTTCCCCGATACTGTCCTCCCTACACTGGCTACCTGTTAAATTTCGTGTGGACTACAAGATTCTACTCCTAACATACAAATCAGTGAACGGTCTGGCCCCTCAGTATCTCAGTGAACTACTTCACTCATACGAACCCACACATGCGCTCCGCTCACAAATTAGCGGCCTGCTGACAGTACCTAGGTTCAGAAGAACCACAGCAGGTGGTCGAGCCTTTTCTTGTGTAGCTCCGAAACTCTGGAATCTTCTCCCTTTATCCGTTCGGGAATCAGACACACTCTCTACATTTAAATCTAGACTCAAAACTTAATTGTTTGCACAAGCATTCGGGTGATAACATCTGTTTACCGCTTTAATTTACATTTCTCCATAAATGGACCAAATGCCCAAACTACTCTCCCTCTCATCTGTCTTCTCTAAAAGCGGATCAGCGCTGATGGACAACACTGAGGGGCTACCAGCGCAGAGGAATCCTCTACAGGTCTCTTAGGACTACATGCACTCAATTCAAGTTAAAATATCTTCCTCTTAATCCCTAATCCTCCTAATCAGTCTCTGTCTCTCTTTCTCTTTCCTCTTCTTTGTTAAGCACTGGAATGACATTTCTCCAGAGCAATCGCATCAGAACCCGCAGAGCGGCTAGAGGCACCGGAGCATCTGCTCCACTGTGGGTCTCCTGCCCTGTTTCATCACCCGGCATGACTACAACCTTTCACTGATCAGCGTCTGTCTCTGATCATAAACTCTTTCTATGTGTCGGCTCCATCTTGCAGTTACTCCCTCCTGGACTAATCAGACTGTAACAATTAGACGTTCTTCTAATGTTAGTTCTGTCTTTCTCGTCTCATCCGGGTTCAACCTGAGGAGGTCGGGTTCCGCCCCCTTGAGCCTGGTCCCTCTCGAGGTTTCTTCCTTACTCAAGGGAGTTTTTCCTTGCCACTGTTGCCTCTGGCTTGCTCAAGGGGGGCTTGGACCCGGTTTCATTATATATATATATATATATATATATATATATATATATATATATATATATATATATATATATATATATATATATACGTATATATGTATATAATATATATGTATATATATAATATACAAATATATATTTTGTGTATATATTATAATATGTATATTTTTATATATATATGTGTGTGTGTGTGTGTGTGTGTATATATGTATATATAATTTATATATACACACACACACACACACATATATATAAAAATATACATATTTTATATATAATTATATATACAATAATATATATATAATTACTATATAAAAATTATATATATATATATATTATATATGTATATATAAAATATACATGTATATATATATATATATACACACACACACACACGTGTATATATATATATAATATACATGTATATATATAATATACAAATATATTTTGTGTATATATTATAATAATATGTATATTTTTTTATATATATATGTATGTATATATATATATATGTGTGTATGTATATATATATATATATGTGTGTGTATATATATATATATATATATATATATATATATATATATATATATATATGTGTGTGTATATATATATATATATATATATGTGTGTGTGTGTATATATATATATATATATATGTGTGTGTGTGTGTATATATATATATATATATATATATATATATACACACACACACACACACACACACACGTATATATATATATTTGTATATATTGTGTATATATAATTTTTATATAATTATAAATATATATATATATATATATATATATATATATATATATATATATATATATATATATATATATATATATATATATATACACTGCTTAAAAAAAACAAAGGGAACACTTTTAAAACACATCAAATCTAAATGGGAAATAAATCCTGCAGAATATCTTTCCTCATATAGACTGGGTAATGTGTTAGGAATGAAAGGATGCCACATCGTTTGACGGAAATGAAAATGATCACCCTACAGAGTGTTGAATTCAAAGACACCCTGAAAATCAAAGCGAAAGAATGATTCAGCAGGCTCGTCCAGTTAACCCAAATTCCACTGCAGCAACTTAAAATGGTACTCAGTAGTTTGTATGGCCTCCACATGCTCCTAATGAGATGACGGATGGTGTCCTGGGGGATCTCCTCCCAGATCTGGACCAGGGCATCACTGAGCTCCTGGACAGTCTGAAGTGCAACTTGGTGGCGTCGGATGGACCGATTCATAATGTCCCAGAGGTGTTCTATTGGATTTAGGTCAGGCGAGCCGGTGGGCCACTCAATGGTATCAATTCCTTCATTCTCCAAGAACTGCCTGCACACTCTCGCCACATGAGGCCGGGCATTGTAGTGCACCAGGAGGAACCCAGGACCCACTGCAACAGCGTAGGGTCTGACAACGGCTCCAAGGATTTCATTCTGATACCTAATAGCAGAGACACAGGGAGACACAGCAAACCTTGTGGCAATGGCACATCAATATGTTTCCTTCAGTAGTTGGACTACTTGTGCAACCTCTGTAGGGTCCAGGTACCGCACCATGGTACTAGTAGTGACGCTGACCCAAGTCAACTGCAGGACTAGTGAAAAATCATTCGGAAGAGATGAGGGGGGACAAAATGTCAATGACTCTTAAACCATTCCTGTTTTGGGGGGAGTCTCATTGTTGCCCCTCTACTGCACCTGTTGTTAATTTCATTAACACCAAAGCAGCTGAAACTGATTAACGGCCCTCCCTATTACTTAACTGACCAGATCAATATCCCTGAAGTTGAACCGAGTTGATGCTATACTGTGAATAAAAAGTGTTCCCTTTTTTATTTGAGCAGTGTGTGTGTGTATATATATATATATATATATATATATATATATATATATATACACACACACACACACACAGATAGATAGATAGATAGATAGACAGATAGATTCTCTACTGACCGTGATGAGCGCCACCTCATATGAATGTCACTTAACCACCGTAAGATGACCTCACGTGACCTACAGGAAGAATGTTGAGGGGTGGCTTCTGGAGGTCATTAGAGATTTTCTACACACACACACACACACACACACACACACACACACACACACACACACACACACACACACACACATACATACATACATACATACATACATACATACATATATATATATATATATATATAAAAAATGTGTGTGTGCTGAAACTAACAGGATGACTCATGTTTTTTTTTTTTTTTTTTTTTGAACTTATTATTTATTGAAGATCAAGTAATATTCACCATTTATCATTCTTTTTACAGTCATGCCTTATAAATGTTAACATATAATCATGTACACATTCTCATTGACAGCCATATACACTTCAATTACAATTGGTCAGAAAGCATTATTAACATTGCTGGGCTCCATCGCTTGACAAATTTTTCCTTCTGCAGTCTCAAGTTATATGTTATTTCTTCCATACTATGTATCATCCATAGACGCTCTATCCAAGATTCATACGTTGGGACAGTGGTTTTGAGCCAGTTCACAGTTATACCCTTAATTGCTGCTGCTAATAAAACATGAAGGAGATAGATCTGGCTCCTACTTTCAAAATCCTGAGGAACAGCTCCTAGTAGCGACACCAAAGGATCTTTAGGAACAGGAACACCAAAAACTGACTGAAGGGCATCGTAAATATCCTCCCAATACTTCTTCAGTTTTACACAGGACCAAAATGTATGGACAAAATTTGAGTCTGTTTCTCCACACTCCCTCCAGCAACTACTAGATGAAGATGAACCAATCTGCGCGGTAATATGTGGTGTTCTAAAATATCTAACAATTAGCTTCCATTTAAATTCTCTCCAATTATTAGAACAAGTAGTTAAGTGACATTCAGAACAGATGTCTTTCCAATTTTCTATTGAGATCTCAGTTTGTAGTTCCGCTTCCCACTTACTTTTAATATACAGGGAGTTATGTGGCTCCATTGATTTAAGGGTTTGATATAAATTTGAAATTACCTTGCATGGTATATCCCCTAACTGAATTTTTAAAACGAACTGTTCTATTGGGGCTGGTAATTTTATTTTGTCAAGATTATAAGTTTTATTTAAAAAGTGCCTAATTTGCAAATACCGGAAAAAATCTGTTTTAGGAAGTTCAAATTCTTGACTAAGTTGAATAAAGGACTTAAGAGTATTCGATTCAAAGAGGTGGTGTACATATGTGAGACCCTTCTTTGACCAGTCTTTAAAGCCTGAGTCTAACTGTGCTGGGGGGAAGTTTCTCATGTATTGAATTGGCGTTAGAGCAGAGAGAGTGGTAGGGAGACTATAGGTTTTTAGTATTTTCCTCCAAACTGAAATTGTGTTTTTTGTCCAAACACCTATCTTAATAGATGTCAGGGGTATGTCTGTAAAGAACAGTTCCTCCATCGCGTGTTCACAATTTGACCTTTCAATATCTAACCACCTGGTTGTTGCATCACAGACAATAAAAGCCACCATGGACTTTAGTTGAGCAGCCCAGAAATACAGCTTCAGGTCTGGAAGGGCCAGCCCGCCATCAGATTTATTTAATTGAAGTGTTTTAAATCGTATCCTAGGCTTTTTACCCTGCCAGACAAAACGAGAAATAAGACAGTCTAAAGTATGGAAGGTTGACGTTGGAATTGGAATTGGAAGCATTTGGAACAAGTACAACAGTCTTGGTAGGATATTCATACGTATAGATTCTATTCGCCCCGACATGGATAGAGGTAACTCTGACCACCGACTTAGATCATTTTTAATGTTCTGAATTATTCTATCATAGTTAACAGTGTATAATTTGTCGAGAGAGGGTGGAATATAGATGCCAAGGTATCTGATGCCTGCCCCCGGCCATCTAAATCCGCTATTGTCTTTAATAGTTTGCGACACTTTACCATTAATGTCTAATGCCTCAGTTTTAGCCACGTTAATTTTATACCCAGAATAGTAACCAAATTTTTTGATACACTTCAATAGGACTGGTATGGAGGAAGACGGACTTGATAAGAATAGGAGCACATCGTCTGCATAAAGGGATATTTTATGTTCTTCCTCACCTGCCCAAATTCCCATTATATTTTTGTTATCCCTAATAATCTGGGCTAAAGGTTCCATGCAGATGGCGAAGAGAGCAGGCGAGAGAGGATCCCCCTGACGTGTTCCTCTCTCGAGGGAAAAGTAATCTGATGTGTATCCATTAACCCTAATTGCAGCTCTTGGTTCTGAATATAGTGTACGAATCCACTTGATAAAATTTGGACCAAAACCCATACGAGTTAAAGTTTGGTAAAGAAATTTCCAAGAAAGGCGATCAAACGCTTTTTCCGCATCTAAAGATAATATGATAGCTTCTTCCCCACCAACCTTAACATGGTTCATAATATTTAGAAGTCTGCGGACATTGTTACCTGAATATCGGCCTGGTATAAATCCTGTTTGGTCTGGGTGTACTATTTGTGTAATACATGTATTTAATCGTCTTGAAAGGATAGATGTTAAAAATTTCTGATCACAATTAAGAAGTGAGATGGGTCTGTATGAGCTACAATCTGTAGGATCTTTCCCTTCTTTATGTATTACAGTAATGTAGGCATCTCTCCAGGAAGGAGGTAGATAGCCTGTCTCTAGAACAGAGTTATATGTTTGTGTCAAAATAGGAGATACTGCGTCTATGATTTTCTTATAAAACTCATTATTGTATCCATCTGGACCTGGACTTTTATTGCATTTCGAATCTACTATTGCTTGTCGTACTTCGCTTTCAGTAATAGGACTATCCAATTCCTGCACCGCAATTTCTGAAAGTTTTGACAAAGTAATTTGATCTAGGAACGATTCAATTTCAGTTTCACAAGATGCTGTGTCTGTATTTTTATATAGAGATCTGTAAAAATCAGCAAATGATTCAGAAATCTGTTCTGGTTTCGTCAGATAGTGTCCTGGAGCCTCCGACTTTATTTTTGTCACCACCCGAGATGATTGTTGCTTTTTTAACTGAAATGCGAGAAGCCGGCTAGCTCTTGACCCATGCTCGTAATATCGTTGTTTAGCAAAGCGTATTTGGCCTTCTGCTTTTTCTGAAAGCAGGGTGTCCAAGGCCCTACGAGCTTCTTTAAGTGACTGCAACAGTATAGCTGAATGGTTAGACTTATGCTGGTCCTCTAATAGCTTTACTTTATGTTCTAATTCAGTTTGTGTAGCTTCCTTTTCTTTCTTCCTGGCCGAAGAAAATGCAATAATTCTACCCCTTAAATAGGCTTTTGCACAATCCCAAAGAATAACTGGAGACGTTTCTGGGTTGGCATTTAGTTCCAAATAGTCCTTAAATTCCTCTTTTAAAAATGTTATAAAGTAAGAATCATTAATAAGGGATGTGTTTAATCTCCAGTGTTTAGTGCCAGTCTTTGGTCCAAGAGACCATTCTACAATAACCGGAGCATGGTCCGATAGAGTGATAGGGAGGATCTCGCATTTTACTATTCTGTAAGCCTCACACTTGGAGGTGAAAAAAAGGTCAATACGTGAATAACAGGAGTGTCTGTTTGAAAAAAATGTATTTAATTAGTATGTATAGTCTCGACCCCTGGGAAACTTATGTCTCCACACATCCACCAGACCACTCTCCCTGCAACAGTGCTTTAGGACTTTGCTCATTTTTTTTGAGGTTGTTGACGATACAGGGAACCTATCCACTGCTTCGACCATAACACAATTAAAGTCTCCACCCAATAAAAGAACACCTGTAGCTTTGTCCAAAACTAGATTAAAAACTTGTCTAATAAATTCAGGGTCGTCCTCATTGGGTGCGTAAATGTTACAAAGAGACACACAGATACCATCTACAACTCCGTTTACTAATACGTATCTGCCTTCTGAGTCTTTATGGAATGAAGTAACTGTAAAATTTAGCATTCTATTTATTAGGATTAATACACCCCTTTTCCTTCCTGAACTATGAGAGGAGAAAAAAGCTTTGTCCGCCCAACTTCTGCCCAGTTTTTTATGTTCCTTATCTGACATATGGGTTTCCTGAAGAAATGCCACACCCCACTTGATACGTTTCAACTGAGTGAAATTTTTCTTTTTCTTGATGGGGTTGTGTAGACCATTAACATTGTAACTAACTACTTTTATTAGTCCCATAATATTTTATAATATGTAGGACACCAATTTCTTTAAATTCTTTTACCTCTTTCTCGAGGAGGGTGGAGCGTAGCATGGTCAGGGAACCCCGTGCCCAGTCTCTACTGATTAAGGCTGACTTTGCACAAGTAAATATAAAACATATTACTGATCCAATTATGTCATACATGAAGATTTCAACATACAAGAACAAAACATTTTGAACAATATCAAACCAACTCTCTTCTGCTTTAACTTGACAATCAAACATAGATGTCTGTAAGAGAGATGAAACGGGGAGAAAAGAAACGAAAAAAAAAAAGAAAATAGGAAACTCCAGGCTGAAATGAAGCCTGGGCCTTCAGCTTCTGATATATCTAGCTGATGGGACAAAAACTGCCCTCTTTGGCTACCTCGTTAAGTCCTTCCTCTGTCCACCCATCCGAACAAACTTAAAATACGCGTGGAGTTGTATGTTAATTAACTAAAATTTGTTTTGCAACCACTTCTAACTGTAGAAAAACAGAGTGACAGAGAGTACTAAAGAATGATATTTTCTGTTCATCACCAGAAAGGAAAGAAAACGACATAGGCTGTGGGTTGCATTTAGTATAACTAGAATGGATTGACCTCGATATTCACGCGTTTAAATGCGCGGCTCTTTTGTATGTCTGCATATGCAGCTTAAGCTTCACCAATAGTGAAGGAATGTATCACACTACTGTACTTTCTCACCAGTCTACAACTTATCCTGTATCTCCGCGAGGAGACCTGTCACATCTTGGATGAGTTTACGTTCCAAGCGCGCGCGCTTGCTCCTCGTGGCAGTGGTACTCCATCCCAAGAGATGGAGGTCCTTCTCTAGCCTCTCGTCTTCGGATAATGCTGCGGTAACACCAACACCCCGCAGCCCCTCGGCAGCTTCCCAGGCAGAGTTGAAGACTTTCGTTCCTCCATCGAGATGAACTCTTAAAGCGGCAGGATAGAGGGTTTGGAACCTGATGTTTTTGGACCGGAGCTGCCTCTTAATGTCCGAGTATTCGCGTCTCTTCTTCTGCAGCGCTGGCGAGAAATCGTGATCCGCGGTAATTCTGTTGCCTTTATATGTCAGACTCTTTTCTTGCCATATTTTGTTCAGAATGAACTGCTTGGTCTGGAAGCTGTGAAACTTCAGCACGAACGATCTTGGGTTCGCGTTTTCCTCAGCCGGTTTTTGACGGAGCGAGCGGTGTGCTCTTTCCAATTTCAGCGAGAAATCTTGTGGAAGGCTCAAAATGTTTCTCAAGAATTGTTCTACCCATTTTACCGTGTCTCCTTCCTCCGAGTCTTCTTTAACTCCATATAACCTCAGATTGTCTCTCCGTTGCGCGTTTTCTAGGGCTTCGCATCTGGCCTCGGTCTGTCTGTCTCGCCGCATGAGATGGGAGAGTAGCCGCGCCGCCCGGGCTTGGCCGTCCTCTGAAGCGCTCACTCGGTCCTCCACTTCTGAAATTCGGCTGGAGAGACCACGAACTGTTTGGTCCAGCTCTGCCACATTACCTGAAAGTTTGTCCAGCGAGTCGCTGATTTCTTTTCGAAGACCTCTTATCTCAGTAATGATGACTTTCGTGTCAGTTCCATGCTCAGGTGGTTTGGCATTAGCATCAGCGGCATTAGCATCGCTTAGCTTCGTAGTTGCACTTTCTTCCTCGAAATACTTCGACTTTTCCTCATCTGACGCTTTAGATTTATCTTTCTTTCTTGTGCTGTGACTCATGGCGATGTTCTTGTTGGCTTCTTTTGAGGTTTGAGGTCTAAAAACTTAATGGATGGGTGTAGATAGGTTCGGAAAGACGGAGCTACACTAAAAAGCAGCCATTCGGCAGGTGACGTCGCCGGCTCCCCAGGATGACTCATGTTTTAATAAGGAGCAACAGCAATACTACAATAAATACCATTAGAGTCAGAATAAGAACCTGTCTACCCCTGACATGCCCAGCACTGCTTACATGGCATCCTGTTTAAAAAAAAAACATAAGAGATACAACATTAATTTAGAACTGTAACCTGAGAACCATGGTGGCATTATTATAATGGGAGCGTGTTAATTAGGAATGTGTAATGCTCGACAGGTTAATTCCTGGTGCAGATGAAGTTTTAGAGTAAACTGTGTGAAAGATGACCCTCACAGCTCGGTGGCACCCACACATTTATACTGCATGTAAAAATAAGACCTCTAAAGACAAATAGCGTCACGACAACAAATGTTGCGACTCATTTCAGACTTTCATACCTTTCTGGGGATGAAGCGTTATTTCTTTGATGTAGCACTGAGTAAGTATATTCAGACACATCTCAACCACAACAGTCTGTGTAGTGTTGAGGTTAAAGGTCAGATTGCTCTGCACTCTGTAGCAGCCTGTAGGGTCCAGCTCTGTGGCAGTGACATTTCTCCCAGCTGGAGACCTCCAACATACAGTGGGCTCAGGGAAGCCATGAGATGCGGACAGGGTAACAGTTACATTGTTGTAGGTGTAGTGAACAGCCAATAGTGGTTCATCATAGGGAGCTGAAATTGGAAGGAAAGACTTATTAGTCATCATTCAGCACATGCCATGTGTACACACTTTCTGCATATCCTCAAGTTTTTTGGGGGCCGAGGGGGGGACAAGTAAATTGACACAGCTTCCCTCTTTTCCCAGGAAGCTATGTAAGCATGGTTGTTCGAGTTTCCTGAACAACACGACCCAACTTGGAGCTTGGCTGTCAATAGTGACCAAAATGAGGAACTTGTGCTACCATCCCTGTGCAGTTAGCAGTTGGTTAACTCACAGCGCTTTGCATGAACACTTTCTGGTGAAGCTGCAGATGGTTTCTTCTTAACAGATAGAGCAGCTCTAATACATCTAGACTATCTACACCTACCTACACCCCTAGTTCCTCCATATAGTCGGTAGTTAAATGTGTCTCCAGTTAGTCTGATTGAAATCCATCTGCTGTGTGTCTGTCCATGCTGCTATTAAGCTTTTTATTTTATCTGCTCCTCAACCAATCATGTGTCTTCTATGAGTCTGTATCTTCTTCTCAGATAGGAACCACATCACTACTAATGACAGATTTGGTTCTACTGGGATTACGGTGTCAAACGTGTCTTGTGAGACCGAGACGTTTTAAATGAGTGTGTTTACCCCTGCATTATTATATGGCTTAGTCTTAACCAGGTATAATCCTGATATTTAGGATGCACTAACTGACCAGGTATAGACACATGTACCAGAATGTAACTGCTGAACAATTTAAAGTGGAACAAAAATGGCAGTTCTGGATCAAACACAGGCATCTGAAGATTCTATAAAGTTTGTGACACACATATTACCATGTGCTATGTGCAGTTTAGTGACTCCTTCACCTGAAAAGCCACCGTTTTTAATTTCTAGTAACCCACTTATTGAACTGGCTCTCTTATTCAGTCAGTAACTTATCTGGGACGTCGTGAATTACTACGGTGATGTTAATTCCCCGGCCACAAAAAAATACCATCGATTTACGCTAATCTACCCACCTCAGTTTACTGTATGACAGACTGTAAAACTGGGAAATCTCAAACAGCTGCCTATATTCTATATAGTGCACTGTAGACGTATAACACCTTTAGCTTACTGCTACATAAAACTGGAAATCACATAGAGGCGCTAAATGACAATTGCTATTGTCGTCACAGTGGGTGACGGTGGACAAAAACTATTTATTAACTGTTTATAAAGTTTTTGCATGAAATCTGACACGTCCATTAGTGTAGGGAGTTATTTTAAATTTTTGGCTATACACTCTGCACTTTTGGATAGGGGTGCTGCTGGACTGACGCTGTATAAAACTTGTGGTGGTAACTTGGTGACCGAAAGTGACATTACTATACGAACTACATTTCTTGCAGGAACACTTGTTTATGTTAATTATTTTATTACTTTGAATTCTTTAAAAGTTGTGCATTTTATCTTTGTTTTTTTAATATAAAAAAAAACAAAGACAAAGAGGCTTGGTGCCGTGCCTAAAAACACCCATCCCTGTACAATCACAGTAACACACAGCCTCTTGTGACATACAGCTGTATTAATCTCTTACCTGCCACAATGAGTTGTACAGTCTCTTTGACTGCACCACTTTCATTGTTGACGTGGCACGTGTATTCCCCACCGTGCTGTGGCTGGACATCTTTGAGTGCAAGTGATGAGTTTCCTTCAAACATCTGCTCCATAAACAGCTGCGTCCGTCCCTTGAAAACGTCCCCCTGTCGCTGCAGTTGATCCGTATCACAATAAAAGCTGTGCACCACTAAGTCTCCATGCTGCCAGTTGATGATCAAGTTGGAAAGATTCAGAGTGCCAGCCACAGGGAAGGAACAGCCTAAAACGGCATTCCCACCTGGTGGAACTACTACAACCTCCTCCGGGAGTATATGAAGAGGGAAAGCTGAAAGCATTAATATGCTTAGGACTTAGTGAGAGGGGGAGGAGAGAAGAGAGGTTAATTGAGGTCGTCTTATGATTGTAAATAATATTTCTCCACCGTATGGTAAAACTATCTAAAAGATAAATAACTACCAGAACAACACGTTTTACTTCCCATAATGCACTGCACTAATAATTAGGGCTTTAATCATACTTCATTCATACCTCAACCTATTCAAGCATGGATCAGCCTTCAAGACACATGGAAGACAATGCGCAGGTGGTGGACCGACCCTCCATTGCTGTCCTTTGCTGTCTCCAGATGCCTATGAATGAACACTCATCTCACACTTTTAAAAATGTCCTGTATTCACACTTAAGTTTGAACACACCTGATCAAATACGTTCCTACATATTTTCACTACACAGAGGACAAACTGTTTCACCTGGTCACTCGACCAAGAGTGTTCAAACCTTAACATGCAAACATACACGTATGCTGAAAGACTGAAGATGGAGACCAAAACTATATCAACTTGTTAAACTGGGTCTAGGTTTGACTTTCAAACTGAGGCTCAGTCACTAGTTTTGCTACTCTGATCATGTTAACACACAAAGATTTTCACTAATACGATTGGATAATAATAATAATAATAATAATAATAACTATTATTATTATTATTATTATTAGTAGTATTAGTAGTAGTAGTAGTAATAGTAGATAGATAGATAGATAGATAGATAGATACTTCATTGATCCCAGAGGGAAATTCAAGAGTAGTATTATATACAACAGCAACAATGTTCATTTATAGAGCACCTATCATACAGGTGGCATATTAAAGTGCTTTGAAGACTGCTGACATCGGTAACAGGGAAGTAGTAATAATAATAATAATAATAATAATAATAATAATACATTTTGTAATAATAAATAAACATATACATACACCATATTAATATAGTTTTTACTAAACACTCAATTATGGAGACACCTTTTTAAATGTTTCTTAAATGTGAGCACTGAGCTCTTCTGTCTAATAGAAGCTGGAATTAAGTGAAAAATGTAAATGTAAAAAACCTTTACTGCGCAAAGTGGTTAAAATCAGAACTTGGCTTCACTTCTATTGGCTTCTATTGGATGAAGTGTATATTTATCTGCAAATAACAAAATCCCCCATTAATATGCTGTTAACCAGCTTGAAGTAGCCAAAGATAACAAAGCAGTTCATTTTGGAGAACAGCATCTGTTAAATGAGGCCCAGCTGCTTCATTCACTAAGGAAGCTGGAAGATCCCAGAATATATCCAGAGTTATACTCCAGCTGCTTTTCATATCCTTACTAACTGAATGGAGGGAAAAGCGGATGCTGTGAGTTTAAAAAATGCTCTGAGTCAACACGAGTGACAAGAAAAAGCGAAGTTTGATTTGACTGTTAAACCAAACTAGTTTTGGAATTCAGGATATGACTCCATTGGTCCATTAAATGCTGTGTAAAGCAGGATGCCACGCCTGTGCTAAAACTGACTAACTGATTTGTCTTCCACTGATGTTTCACTAGTTTGCATACTGAAGAGCGCATACTGAAATTGGAAACCAGACAACCGAAATGCAAATGGAGATAAATGAGGGTTTTGAAGGACAGTAATCTTCTTACCAGTAATCCAGCTTTTTGAAATTATCCATGACATACTCTTTATCACTCCTGCAATAAATAAGAGGAAAATAAGAGGGAAGAAAGTCAACTGACTGCATTAACATGTCCTTCTGCACTGGCATAAAAAACTCAACTATATTAAATAGACAGTCGTGCAGAGTGGTTTGGTGTGAAAGGCCCTGCTAAGTGAGAGTGCACAGTGGTCACTCTCTCGCTGCTTGATGTCTGAGAAGGATTTGGTATTCGAAAACAATTTCTGTAATCATTTATGTTACAGGACACATCCAGGCCATCATGCATGAAACCTGTTGATCCAAACTAATATAAATACAGCATCACAAAACATGATATTTCAAACTCAAGCGTATCAATATTTTCTTACATCCATAAACATTAATACACTGCTTGATGCCTCAGATACTTGGTAACCATTGAGAAGGTTTTTGGTCTCAAATAACTTGTGCATGTTCTTTGGAGGATACATCCAGGAAGTCATGGTCCCCAAAGATATTTCAGATTTTTGACCATTTTATCATCAACAACTTCACTACATGTACAGCATAACGTCAGGAGGCGTATGAAGGTTCACTGGTGGTTCTGAATAGTATATAGAATCCTATTTATAGACCAACTCCTGGATACTATCATCACCTATATAGAAATAGGTTAGTTTCTCTACAGAGAATCATTTCACACCAGACCACTCTGAATTCCTCTCTTCTGAACGCCAGCATGCTGCAGTACTTGTAAGAAGTCGATGTAAGTCCTCTGCGTTTAGAGACTGTCTGCTACTGTTCCTGTAAGAAATTGTACGCCACGTGTAAGACTGAAACGTGTCATGCTTACCTCCTCTCCGTCACGGAAGAAAGAAAGAAAGAGAGATTGAAATTCGCGGATGTTGCAAGTGCCCGCCCCCCGTGTCTGCTTCCGGAAGTACAAGTAGACAATCTCGCAAAACCTTTCCAGACAGAGTTTTAAACACCAACTTAACACCAACCATCTTCGAGATAAATAATGACTATTCGAACATTAGACTTGCATAAGAACAGGAACAGGAACAGCCAACTTACAGGACCGTGTATTGTACTGGTCAGTTTTTTATCATATTCATGTATTGTATTTTTAATCCAGTAAATTTTAACTATGTTTTTTCTAGTGTAAGATACTTTAAAATAAAAAGATTATTATTATTATTATTATTATTATTATTATTATTATTATTATTATTATTGTTGTTGTTGTTGACCTTCCAAGCAATTCCTCTGGACAATGCACATCTACACTGTAGTAATAAATATTTTTATTCTTAAAAAAAAAACAGATAAATAAGTATATATTTACGCAGGACTGGCCTGATCGTGACGGTTTTTGTGATTTCCTGAGATTAAAATAAAAAGTTAAACCATGTCATTTATGTTTAAGATGACTGTTACTAACTTCCTGGACTATACTGCATTGCAGCCTCTACCTCACCTGTTCATAGGAAAAAATGTGAATTTTTGTTGAAAAGTGTATGTAAACTAATTTTACAATATTAATGTTTGATTTTCTGCGGGTTTAATTCTTTATTAATATTCATTCTTTATTTTCAGTCCCCTCGCTGTACGGTAGGTGGCGGTATGTACACAGCCCGCTTTTAATTCCACACACGAAGAAGAAAAGGGCGAACGAGAAAACAGCACCAAAACATTTAGCTTCAGTTTTTTTTGCTTTATTATCTGGATTGTTTTGTCTTACGAGGCGTATAAAGGTAAATAGACCGATTTAACCAGATTTATAGTGTAGTTTGTTCATTCTGCTGTCATTAAGGCTTTCTATTAGGCGGTAATTTCCTATTAGACTCATCAGAACCGGCTAACTAAACTAGCGTTAGCTAGCTAACGCGGCTGCAGGGTAAAGACTGTCTGTCTCCTGTTCAGTCCGGCTAAAAAGTGGCGTCCGAAAACATTTAAGGTCTGATATTTAGTTGTAGTTTGCAATTAAGCTTTAATTCTGATAGCTACATTAGCATTGTGCGGGTGTGTTTTCATATGACACAGTTAGCTAGTTGCAGTTATTATGACTGTACTAGCACAAGCTAACTTTGATATTGCGAACGTCTCAAAAAAGTATAGAAGTTAAACGCAGGGGTTTCAAAATATTGATATTTTGTGGTCAAAGTAATGTCTGTCGGTTTGCATTTAGTTTGTCCGTTTGCATTTTTGGCCTTTACGTCTGATATATGGAAATAATCTTTGCTATGATTTGTTTGTGTCTCTTTCGTGAAGCCACCCACTCCATATTTTACAACAAATTGGCGGGGCTTTACTGCTGGAGACTATTGTATATTCGTTTATGTAATATAATATGTCAAATAGTCAAGCCTAATTAGGCCTTTTCTGCATACATGGGTTGTTGCACACATCAGCCTGGGACTGAATGGTACTTCAGAGTGTTCTCAGATTTAGTTGTTTGGAGAATGTTGTTGAATCTCTACTTCATGAAAAGTACAAGTTCTTGACTGACCTGTCTGAATGCAGTCAATTCTCATGAGTTCATTCGCCTGTTGTTGCCTCTAGGAGTCTCTCATCATGGCACTGAAGTCAGGCGAAGAGCGCCTTAAGGAGATGGAGGCGGAGATGGCGCTGTAAGTACAGTATTGGTTAAAATGTTTTCCCATCTACAAAAATATTAAATTAAAAAAGCGAATGTGTGTGTTTGGTGGATGTTCTTTAGTGTGTATTCTGTTCTGGAGCTAAGGTTATGCTGATTCTCTTGTGCAGGTTCGAGCAGGAGGTTTTGGGGGGTCCTGTAGCTGTGTCTGCTGGGGGTCCTCCAGTAGTGGAGGCTGTTCCTGTGGCCCTGGCTGTACCGACTGTAACTGCCGTACCTATGGTCCGGCCCATCATTGGAACAAACACTTACCAGCAGGTACAGGACTTTGGTGAATTGATTTGATTTGGTGATAGATTTGTTAAATGGGAACTCCACTGTGATTTTAAACACACCACATGGTTGAACAATCATGTTGAACAGTCATTTAAAGTGGCTTGACATGATATGCTTTGTATTGGAGTCAACAACCGGGTTGAAATTATTTACGGTGTTGGTGATAGGAACCAGACATCAGACTGAGTAGTTTAATGCCTCTTAGGGGTCTCAGAACGTTATTACACAACATACTAACAGATTCAGTCACTGAAGTTTTTCTTAAATTTGTTCTTGGAAAAAGGTCCTAGGGAAAAAGTGTTAAATTCCTAATGTATTTATAAAGCTGAGGAATTGTTTGTGTACTTGTGTGTGCACCTAAAAACAAATCCTGAATAAGAACAGAAATTCAGAAATTTTATGGAAACTGCAAAAGTGGATTTAAAGAATAAACAACTTCCTAAGAATATTTAAGGCTAATTCTTTTACAGTACTTTAAGGTTTTGCTGGTGGAGAAATACTTGCGAATCGTTGTAATACACAATAAATAAACTTGTTATAAACCCAGAGACCTCACAGACCCTAGATCCTGTAACCACCACTGTGAATACATTTAAGTTTGTTAATTTGTCTGTGAAAAATATTTTTAGGCCACAAGGAAAATTTGGGTTAATGGCTACTCAAATACCATAATCTGAGATTAGCATGGATATCTTTATATAAGTATATTGTGTACATGTTGCTCAAATTACATCTTATACATAGTGAGCGAAAGAACATAATGCATAGTAAGCAAAAAATAAGCTTATAAAAACTGTATGTTTGGTTTTGTTCACATTATTACTCTGAAAACGTGTGTGTGTGTATATATAATAATTGCATAAAATAGTAAAGCATTTTATGATGATGTCTTACAACGATGTTTTCTAACGTCTGCACACACAGCAATGTGTGATTTGAGGTTTAAAAGCAGCTGTTGGTTGTGTGTGCTGGATTAACTGTTCACGGTTCATGTTTTTTTGTTGTTGTTGTTGTTGTTGTTGTTTTTTTTTAGGTCCAGCAGAGCTTGGAGGCTCGTGCTGCTACGCTGGTTGGTCCCCCACCTACATTTGTTGGTCCAGGTATGGCCTGTTAAAAATGTTTTACTTCTATTAGTTCTAATCGTAGGATCATTAAGAGAGAAAGTTCTGTTTATAAACTCATTGTGTGTCTGTGCTGTAGCTGTACCGGCAGTGCGCCCTCCACCAATGATGAGACCTGCATTTGTTCCGCACATCCTACAGAGACCTGGTAAGTGGGCTACACATGGATCATCCAAACAAACACAAAGCCCAGTTTTTAATTCTTTGTAGGGGACTTATGTGGGTATATTGCATGTTATATGTCCTAATGATTGTCGAGGTCAGGGACCATCATTTCAAGACTGTGGTTTACGCTTTTGTAAATGTTTGGTGAAGTTTGTAACCAGTAGGAAACTATAAATATTAACGCTCTATTAAAGAGGGGCTATTTAAAAATGTAAACATTCCGAGTCATTTCTTTGTTTCAGGGGGCCAAAGAATGCCAATGATGCGTGGCCCACCTCCGCAAGGTATGATGGCACCTCCTATGCCCCGACCCCCTCCACCACCACCCATGATGATGGCCCCTCCGATGTCTGGCCCCCCGCAGCACCCAATGGGTCCAGTTGGACCACCTATGGGACCTATGAATACGATTTCATCTGTAAGTACTTTTGGTAACATTGTATTTGAGCTTCCAACCGTAAATATAAACATGGCATGTCATATTCTATGACTGATTTTGTTCGATTACAATACAGAAATCTATGTTATGCATGAACAGCAATACATTCATTATCACGTAGTGAAAACTTCAGGGAAAAATGTGGAGCCCACATTGAAATTAGGGCTGTTCCCCATTTAGAATTTTGTCAGTCGAATCGGATTCGCCCATCCTGGTCGACGATTCTACTATTCGTTCGTGTTTTTTTTCTCCATGTACATTATCTAGTAATCAGTAAATTAATCTGCATACGGTTCAGATCTGATGTCCCCCTCATTTAGAAAGTCAGCAGAGTCACAGGAGCATATTTCTGAACTAAAAGAGGCGGGGCTTATGATGATCGATCTGAACTGGAGCCTTTAATTACAGGATACAGCGCCGGGCAACAGCTCGTATTTATGCTAAACATTAGAGCTTATAGCTTATAGTCTTTTTAATTTCACTCCTAACAGCTTCTTTAGCAGGAGGACCCTTCGTCTTTCATCTCTCATAAATAAAGAACTGCTAAATAAAACCAGATTAGTCCATATTTAAATTATTTTTAGATGAAGAGAAGAATGGTAGACCTGAAACCGTTTATTATATTCCCCGCACTGAAATAATTATGTCTCGTTTATCAGCAGGACTATTAAGTGACTGTACTCATCCTTAAATAAAGATAATCTTAGCTGTAGACGAAGAAATAAACATATCTGTAGTTTAGGTTCTAAAATAATGGAGTTATAATAAAACAAACGTCTCCGGTCCGTTTTTCCTCACCGCAAACAGCCGTTATGTGTAAACCGAAAGTCAGCTCACTGGTTTGAAGCAGTGTTGGATGTCTGACTGAATGAAGAGCAGAATTAGCTTTAATTTGTTCAGATTTCACTTCTTTAAAAGCTCCTCCGGACTTTCTCTGTGACATCGCACCCCCCGTGTTTCTCAGCCTTAGCTTCCTGCAGCAGTGAACCGCCAGCGCACATTGTCACGTGGATTTAATATTTTAGCACGCATGCGTCACAGTCCAGCTAGACCTTAAATATATATTTATTATTCCCCTTTGAATAATTATTACAATGTCTTTTTACATTCTTCAAGTTCTTGTGCATGTTTGTAAGCTTTAGTCTGTTTAACGGAAGAAAAAAAAGGTCACTGTTGTCAGTCGACTTGAAGGGTCGACTGACAATTCGATTCGTCGACTTCTAGAGGGCAGCCCTAATTGAAAGGTTACTTTTTCTCTCAGCAGGTTGATACCATTAACCCAGTAATGTCTGCACCACCTCGACCAGTGAGCCAGGCCCCTCAGAAACCCACCCCAAGCATTATACAGGCAGCTCCCACTGTTTATACAGCCCCACCTGCCCCAAAGAGACCAGACCTTCGAGCACAGAGACAAGCACGCATGGTAATGATTGCACACACGGTCACAAGACAACACTCCACTCCATGTGCAGATGTGTTTCAAATGTTTTCAAACTAAGAAGATGGACTTTTAAAGAGGTTTTAGAAGATATTAATCATTTACAAAAAGTGAATTCTTGCATGTCTAAAATGTTTAAAAGTTGCATTTTGTTTACAGTTTGTAGTAACAAGCTTTTCACAGTTTACTTCTTTTCACTCTTAGCGATAGAACAGTTGGGGGTCAAATAAGTCAGATAATCAACAGTGTTAGCTGCAAAACAAAAAAGGCTTCTCTGCACTCTGCAGATGTATCATTTGATTATTATTGCTATAATTGAGGCTAATAGCTTCTATTGCACCATAAAATTAAATCAGTTTGAATGACTGTAGTGCGTTTATGGAGTCATAAGCAGTAATGGTTGGTTTTGGGGGGTTAAAACCCTGATTTTTTTACATTTTTGACAGGCAAAAGTCACAAACCTTAATTAGTGGAAGATTATGGAAGAACTAATTTTGTCTTATAAACTGTGTGTTACAATTATGATTGCTTTATACACCCATGGAGAACTAATAATGTGAAAAGATCATTTCAGTTTGACATTTTAGACCTTTCCTGTAAACCCTTATAATCAAGTCATGTCACATTTCATCCCTTCTTTTATTTTTCTCTAATCAGGAAGAGTTAGCAGCCTTAGTAGCTGAACAGCAGGCAGCTGTGGTGGCAGCCGGGCTCCTGGATGCCAAGAAAGACAGCACACCAGACGACGGCGTCATTGGGCCAAGCATGCCTGAGCCAGAGCCTGTTCACATAGAGGTACCAGGTTTTTGTTCAGTTTTACAATGACGTGGCTATGCAGTCTGGCCCAGTACATCAGCTGGGCTCCCTGTTTAGCAAATCAGCACACCAATCTGTATGGAGAATGTACTCATTATTCGGAAATTTTCTGAAACAAGGAAGAGGCCCAGCTCTTAAATATGCATACAGGATGTAAACAGGAAAGTCAGGTTTCAGTTGATGCAAATAAATTTAAATAGTGATCTGAAGGTTTTTTTTTACCAACATGTACCAGTACAGAAGACAGCTTTTACAATACTCTCATTTAGTTACATGAACATAACGTGATTAAATACAGACTACTTGTAATCCTAACTTAAATGTTTTTTTGCTCATTGACGAGTTTCTTGCTTTCCAGGTTAATTCTTGTATTTATTGTGATTATTTTTACCAAGATTAATACTCTGCATTCCTTTCAGTGTGTTACACACGATAACAGAACCACAAGAGGTTTCTTTCTCTCGCATTACTGAAAGTGATGATCATGCCGTTTTTATGTGCTTGTGCAGCCAGTAGATTCCAACACAGAGGACAAGAAAAAAGGGAAGCAAGAGAAGGTAAAGAAGTGCATCCGAACAGCTGCAGGCACCACTTGGGAAGACTCCAGCCTATCCGAATGGGATACAGGTAAAAAAAAAAAAAAAAAAGTAGATATTTAGAAAGGTAAGGTTAAGGTATCCAGCAGGTTTAGTGGTTAGTGAAGTTGCTGACTTGATGCAGATTTCAGTGAGTTCTGTAGCGATGCTTGGATCTAGGCAGCATAGCACCAACAAACACGGAAACTTGTAAATGCCTCCATGTCGTATATAAGAAAAACCTTGCGGGGGTCTGAAATGCCCACCGTCACTACTGTTTAACCATTGGTTTGATGTTCTTATTGTGAAACGCTGTGTTAGCTTGATGTATCAAGACCCAGTCTCCAAGAAGTTTTACTTGTGACTACTCAGTCCGTAAAATGTGAGATGAACGTTAAGGTTCCTCTTGGTTAGCAGTGGTTTTCACTTGGCAGATCTTCCACTAGCACAGTTTTTGCTTAGCCTCATTCTAATTGTGGAATTATGAACACTGAGTTCTACTGAGGTGAGGGAAGCCTGCAGTTTCTTAGAGGTTCATCTGTGTTTTTGTGTGACTTCCTGCATGAGTCAGCTTTTTGCTCATGGAGGAATTTTGGTAGACCACCTGCTTCTGGGAAGAAACATCACTATTCCAAGATTTCTTCATATGGAGATCATAGATCTTACTGTGGTTTGCTGGAATTACAGAGCCTTAGAAATGACTCTGTAATTTTTTTTCAGAGTGATGTATTCTGAAATTCGTTCATTTTAAAACTGGGAGGAAAAGACATTTTTGTGGCTTTCTCTTTTCCTCTTTCCTTTGTTCAGACGATTTCAGGATATTCTGTGGAGACCTGGGTAATGAGGTGAACGATGATATCCTGGCGAGAGCGTTCAGCCGATACCCATCCTTTCTGAAGGCCAAAGTGGTGCGGGATAAGCGCACTGGGAAAACAAAGGGCTATGGCTTTGTCAGCTTTAAGGACCCCAATGACTATGTGCGTGCTATGAGGGAGATGAACGGTGAGTGTAACTATGTCTCTTAGAACTTAAATTTAAAAAAAGGAATTTCCGTAGTGTTCCGTTTGCCAGTATAATTAAGTCGAAGTCCAGGTGTTACCTGCTCTTTGATGTTAAGGGTGGCGCTACAAATATTGCCATGTTAGCATGTAATTACTATGAAAGTAATTTTTTTTCTGCTTCCAGGAAAATATGTGGGCAGCAGGCCCATTAAATTGCGGAAGAGCACATGGAAAGACAGGAACATCGATATTGTACGCAAGAAGCAGAAGGAAAAGAAGAAGCTGGGGCTTAGATAAGCTCTCGGTGTCTCAATAGAAATGATGTGGTAGGAGTGTTTGTGTGTTTAGTTCTGTCTCCTGCTGCACACAGACCCAACCCTGGGTGTGGAAGGAATTAAGGACTTTTTATGTTACCTTTAAAGACTCTGTGGTGACAGTTTCTGTGTCACAGGAAAGGAATGGATCAGTAACACTTCTTAATTAGTAGAAGCACTGATGAGATGTGGCTACAGCGTTTCATCAGTCTCTGGCACGGTCCATTAGAATCCACTGATACATCCTTTATTGTCCTCTGTTGTTGTAAGTATTGCAAATGACTTTCTGCTGACTGAAATGGAAACGTAAGAACAACTTGTAGATATACATAGAATGTTGAAACTGAGTGTTTTAATATTTTCTCCTCATTCTTGCTCACCTCATTACCAGAAACCATAATCACATTCTGTTTTTTTACTCTTTTGTTTGAGAGAGCAGGTGAACGGTAATGCAAAACTTTCCAATAAACTCAAAGCTGTATTTAACATGAGCTGTAGTTTTTCTTTTTTTCACCCCTCCATGCACCACTTTAAAGAGCTCCCCGGCACATTATCATTAAGAAGGGAAATGCATTAAGTTTAGAGTGACAGAGTCTGATTTTGAAGCCTTTAATGTCTTAAACTACCTTAAAGAGGTCTGTGTGAGGTTTAGTGTTGATGAATGCTGCATGATACCTGGGTATAGTTATATGATAGTTTTGACCTAGAACCTTTACATACATTATTGGTGAAAAAAATGTGCTGCTGTATGCTTACATATCTATGGTCTCATCCTCCAATTGTGTGACGAAAATTGAAGTGCATAAATTAATGCAGATTACAGGTCAGCAGATTCCGGTTCAAGTTATTTGTCATTTGCACATCATGTCAGGACATACATGCATTGAAATACTTGTGGTGAGGCTCAGGTTAATACTCTAACAGAGCAGCATTAATACAGATAATAAATAATGAGAGGTAGAAGGTGATATTAAATGAAGAGACACTAGGGTTCTGTATGTGTGTGTAATCATGTAATGGAAAATGTAATTGATTTTGACTGTACAGGATTACCGAGTATTTCTATATTAATATTTCTATATATTAACTGCTGATCTCCTACGATTTCCATCCACGACGGACTCTAGAGTTCACTTACAATGGTGGAATAAAGAAAACGCAACCAGTAAGCTGAAGTTCTGTGAACAGACAGATCCGAGCAGGCATAAAGGTCACAGTGACTCAAATAACCACCCTGTACAGTTGTGTTAAGCAGAAAAGCATCGCAGTAGGCACAACACTTTGAACTTTGAGGTGGATGGGCTACAACAGCAGACAGCCGTGTCGGGTTTTACATCTGTCAGCCAAAACCAGAAAGCTGAAGCTACAGTTGACATAGGCTCACCAAAACTGGACTGCTGAGGACTGGAACTATAGGCTGGTGTAGGGGTATTGGTGTCTTGCTGAAACACACAACGGGTAGGATCAGAATTGGGCACTAACAGTATAAATCTACTGACCCAACCCGGCTTGTCTCAACAGTGCATGCTGGTGGAGATGGTGTAATGGTGGGGGGAGTATTGTCTATGCCAGGCTTTACCAGTCAGTCATGCCACAGCCTATTTGAGTATTGCTGCTGACCATTTGCCATAATTTGCCATTTTCTAATAGCTGGCATGATTTCATAATGCAAGACCCATGACAGTGAATTCAGCCTTCTTTAGTGGCCTTTCCCGTCACCAAAACTGAAACCAAATAAATGCCTTCAGGAATAATCAATGGGAATTGCATGATCTCAACATAGACCAGAATATCAAAGGAATGTTTCGAACATCTTGTGGAATCCATGCCACAAATAACCAAGGCTGTTTAGGGGCAACTGGAAGGCCCTACCTGGTGTTAGTATGGCCCTCTAATAAAGTGGAGGCTTGGATTTGGGGATTAACTGGAGTTGTACAGCTGATGTTCCACAGAAGCTCGCTCTGAAGCTGGGCTGGCTAACTGGCTCTACTGAGTCAGTCAATGTTCTGGATACTTGGTTTGTCCACGAGGTGGCGTTTAAACATTGGATTATAATGTGTTGCTTAATGTATCAGCTTTAAGCATCAATAATACAGAATAAATGACATCCTACAGGGAACAGACTGGAGGTCTACTATATTTACATAAGGGCAAGTGTTAAGAACATGATCTATTTATGAGTGGTAAACCACACTGACGTGTCCATCCCCGTCTGACAAGCCTTAAACTGAAGGTCTGCTTTCACAGAGCCTCATTTCCTAATTTCAGAGAGACGCTCTTTCAGTCCGCTTCAGCTTGATCATGAAGCTCAGGACCTTCTTTCCTGACCACTGTTGACTGAAGACCCTTCATCGTGCTTAGGATGCGGCGGAGCAGGACCGGTAGGCTCTCGTTAAAGGCGGTTTAAGACTCAGTTTAACTGCTCTTTCTTCTACTTATCTGACTTATGCTTCCACTTTTAACAGCATTATTCAAAGTCTAACATGCTGAAATCCGCTTCTTGTTCGAATATTCCCGTTCCACCTTAAATGCTAAGGCGCGCGACTACATCGCTGCACCATTTAAGGTGGAACGGGAAGCTTCGAAGAGGAAGCGAAGTACTCGCCAAGGGAGAATTCACACAAACCGGCATGAAATTACACGTCTGCTAAACATTAGGAACTAATCTGTGTGTGTTGTCGTGACCATTCCCCTCAGAAACAAACTTCAACGAGGTTAGCTACCGTTAGCTACCTAGCTAACTTATCCTGGTGACGTTGGCAAGTCCCAAATATTCTGCTAAAATCTAGCCGCGCTTCTAGCTAGAAAATCAACATGCCGCTTGAAGGTGGTTGTCTGGATCGCATGCAAAATTTAAAACGCTTTAGTTGAAACTATTTCAGTGTGTCTTCAGCACACTCGCCTGGGCGGTGCTGCTGCTGGTGCTGCTGCCCATCTGCATTCTATAAAGCGATTGCTGACTCTCGTGAGCGAATCGGCTCTTTGGAACCGATTCTTTTTGAGTAAATAAATTTAATGCGGTCTAACTAAATTAGAATTACTATATTACAATTACGATATATATATATATATATATATATATATATATATAGTATACTGTAGGATTTTAATTGGGCATAAATACTAACGAGAATATTGTATTAACATTAATAATAAAATCTAATTTGTTTTTATTTGTTTTATTGTTGGGCCTCCAGAAGCTTTTTGTGCTCAGGGGTACTTGCTTTATGACTTGGGAGACCCCACCACGCCAGGCATATTATTTTGTACGAATGGATATAGGGCAAGAATTAATGTTGATAGGAAATCAATGGAATTTCTAATATAAGGCATCATATTGGCATCATTATTCTGCCAGTTTACTTATTATTAACACGTCAAAATAGATCATAATAAAATAAATTAAAAGTAATGGCTTTAACATATTGAAAGCGCAATTTTATGGTTGTTGTTAAAAAAGCTACAACTTTTAAAATAAACTAAAAAAGTTAAATCACTCGTGAATGAATGAATCTTCGCTTGAAGGAATCGATTCGTTTAACCGAATCGATCTTCCCATCACTGTTCCTCTGCCTCCGCCTCGTGCTGGAGAGGCGCGCGCCTCGATCTCTTTTGTCCGCCCGGGCTCTTCAGTGGAACACCACACTCCGGGAAAGCACGGGGGGAAGACGTGTTGGGAATGTTTGACGTTATTAAACCACAGCTAGCGTAAAACGCATAAATCCCAGCAGCTTCGGTGTCCCAAGTAGTTGTTTATATCTGTGTTTTGTTCCGTGTCTGTACCAGTGTGCTCTCCCTGTTCACCGGGAGTGACTTAGTGTACGCCACCCCCTACCCCGCAGCAGGAGCTCGTTTTGGGGCCGCCCGTAGAACCCCCAGATTGCCCCTCATTGGCTCAGGCGTGTAGATGGCGAGGATGTGATCGGTCGCTGAGCAGCACACATGGACTCAAAGCGTCGAGCTGAAGTATGGAGAGGCTCACGGCGGGGTGATCCACTCTGCGACCCGTTTCAGGTTCTCTCCTAATTCCAGTTGACCGTTTTGCTTTGTGGGGAACGTACCCGGACCTGGACATCATCACCACTACCGTCATGATGTTGCTTTGAACCCTCAAACCAGCGTCTGGTCTCGAACCGCCTACTGCCTGCCTCCTCCTCCTCCTGCTTGCCTCCTCCCTTCTCTTCTCTAAGGCGCTTCTCTGAAGAGCAGTTGCTACTCACTCTTAGGTCTTCTCGTGGAGACGAGCACGCTAGTTCAAGTCCCACCACTCATCATGTAAGGAAGAAGGTCGATCGATTGATGTGGCCGGCCAAAGAAGAAGAAGAAGGAGCTCGGGGAGCATATCGAGGAGCCTCGGCCAAAAGCAGACGCTGGGAATCGGATTTGAAAACTGAGGTCCTGCTCAGACCCCAGCCCCCTGATCTGGATCTGGATCTCGGAATGGTGGTAAGTTGATGTTAGCCAGCCATCTTCCTCCACGACTGTGGTGGGCGATTTGGGAACCGAGGGTCTGAGTATGCACCACAATGGAGATGTTTGGCGTTGGTGGCCGAGCATTCAACTTGATCCACAGCCCAAGGAAGTGAGCTTGGATAGCTGCAGCTTTTCCAGACTGGCTTGGCTTTGATACATGGACGTGGTCAGTTCCTTAGGCTGTGGCTGTCAGTGGGCATGTGACAGAACGCTATTGTCCTTATCCTTGTGGGATGATGAAGGCAGAGCCGTAGGCAATGATCTCAGGTCTGTGCCCCTCCCTTTACACACATGGACGAGTCGTGAGTGTATGTTTGTGTATGTGTGTGGGAGAGAGAGAGAGTGCATTGTTCACTGAGTGGCTTGTCCAGATGACGGACCCTCACAAAGACCCTCACTGCCACACTACTCTTGGTCATCTGGAACATTTTGCTCTCAGACAAGTATTCCGATAGTGCTGTGATGTAGTGTTCAGTAGCACATGTGCAGATCTTGTTTATAAGTGATGAGGGGTCCGGGGGTCCTTTCTAAAGTTGGGTGCCTCCATGCAGATTTGATGAACTCTGAACCCACTTCTTTTGCCCGCCCTCCACGCCCATTGTTTATGGTGCTCTGATAACAAGAGCACCCATCTGTAGTAGCAACAAAGGCAGCGGCCACTCTCTAGGTGTGCTTGGTTTTAAGGAGTCACTCCTCCTTTTCTGCGACGTTCTGTCAAGGATCTGAGCACCTCTGTACCTGACAGTTACGCCATAGGCTATTCGTGAGCGGGATCATTTCACTTGCTGCTGCTGAGCAGGTAGTTGAATGTTCTGGGAAGGGGTCCAAGAGGGGACGAGTGTTTGCTCGGGGAATGCTTTGCATAGGAGCGTCAGACCAGCCGGTTCCACTGGATACGAGTTGGTCTAAATGACAGACCCACTCAGTCAGGTCAAGCATGTGACATGCTGTTCGTGGGAAAGGGAAAGGCTCAGGTAGTCCAGGAATGCTCACTGGGCCAACAAAGCAGAGCGATGGCCATCATGTCGTTCCCAAGGCCCTAAGTTGTGGTAAAGGTTTACAGGGTCCGAGATGGACATCCAGCCTCTTCTACTGATGACCGCCCAATCAGAGTGGTGCTCTCCGTAGTAACACTCCTCAGAAAGAAATTCAAACTTGGACGTTTCCCTGCACTGTGTTTCAGCTGTGGTCATTAACTGTAACTTCTCAAAACCCAGTAGTTAGCCTCTCTGTTGCAGTGAGCTTCCTCAAAACACAAAGAGCATTGCAGGAGAGCAACTGCCACCTGAACGTCTCTCACGCAATTCAAATGATGGTCACAACTCTACTGCGTGTATGGTAACCAGATACTGACCGAGCTGTCCCGTCACCTTTGAGCCTCTATGTCAGTGGTCACCAATCTTATCCACAAAGGTCCGGTGTGGCTGCAGGTTTTCATTCCAACCAAGCCGGTGCTCACCTGATTCTGCTTGATTCAACAAGTGCTCAGCCTTCAGACAACAGATCACATGATCTCCTGCTTGGTTGGAATGAAAACCTGCAGCCACACCAGCCCTTTGTGGGTAAGATTGGTGACCCCTGCTCAAAGTTATCTAGTTGGGCTACTTTGAGTTGTTTGGTACAGCATGGCACTGCATGTTTCAGTAGAGTTGCGTAGGTCTTCTGTGTTGCCCAGTGTGGTGGTCTCTGTTGTCATGATTGAGGTTAGGTTGTTTGGCACACAGTCTACTTGTATTAGTCAATTGACACTGTGCTGGTGTGTCACCAAATGTAAACACATCCACCCTCTTCATGCTGGTATTTCAATAGAGTGTCCTGTGGAACCTGAATAATATATATATATATATATGTATGTATGTATGTATGTATGTATGTGTATATATATATATATGTATATGTATATGTAAAAGTGGTTCCCAAGCCTGGTTCTGGATGACCCCCTGCCCTGTACATTCTTGTGGTCCCGTCTGATGCGGTCACACAGTGCACGATTGGTCGACTGCACTGAATTTGGAGGACGTAGCAAGTTGGAAAGCTATGAGGAGCTGCCCTTTTATATATATACATACACACATACATACATACATATATATACATACATACATACACACATATATACATACATACATACATACATACATACATATATATATATATATATATATATATATATATATATATATATATATGTGTATGTATGTGTATATATATATATGTATATGTGTGTGTATATATCTATGTGTGTGTATATATGTGTGTGTATATATCTATGTGTGTATATATAGATATTATTTTTTTGTAAATAATATGTGTATCTATTTATAGTAAGGAAAGGTAAAGTCACTGGAGTGTGCATCTTTATATGCTAAGATAGTACACAACATTAAAAAGGCTGCATTTGGACAGATCTGTTCTTCCGGCTCATATTTCCAATATTAGAGGTGAGAAGTTATTTTTATACATGAGCTTTCGTTTCTGGTCTTCTATGTTAAGCAGGGATGTCTGAAAACTGCAACCAGCATTTCATACTTTGAGCTGCAGGCCTGACTTGCACAAACATCGCCTGCCCTTTTATTGAGTAGACACACTGCATTGGTCGGATTGATTTGCATGAAGTTCAGCTCCTCATAGCTTTCCAACTCGCTACGTCCTCCAAATTCAGTGCAGTCGACCAATCGTGCACTGTGTGACCGCATCAGACGGGACCACAAGAATGTACAGGGCAGGGGGTCATCCAGAACCAGGCTTGGGAACCACTGCAGTAGTCTGTAACAGTAAAGGCTGCATAAACACTCATTTTCAAAGACTTCACATGCGCACAGCTGGTATACAGATATACACGGGTCGTATATACCGACCTGCCAGCCTGTACGCAGTACGTGTGAAAGTACACTGGTACGATTTGCCACTCTAATGCAGCGTCTGGCCTCTGAACAAGGAGTTTGACCAATCGCTGAGTTCATTTCCAAAATGTCAAACGGGGGATGACAAGTGTGTATCATCAGTCGTTTCGGGAGGTGAGAAAATCGACAGCAACATGAATTAGGTTTCATCCCCTCGTTCCCTCACTTCTGTCATCTGACTGCCTCCACAAAAAACGGTGGTGCCTTCAAGTCCTTTGCAAAAGTTTGGGTGGATGTGGAAAGTTGGAAATGTGAAATGAGTGTTCTTAATAGAGACCTGCCCAACCTAGAGGTGTTTGAGTTGGCACGGTAACGTTTGGTTATACTGTCCTTGTGTGACAGAATGGTAAACATGACTGCTTCAATGACCGAATTCGTCATAATTATTTCAGCCAGGTGGGGTGAAAACATGTGATGCTACACATTTGTGGAAGGTCGACAGCGGCAAACTGGCTATTCCATTGTTTTCAATCAAGCGATGATGAACAAGTCTGCCACCACAGCTGGCAGGGTTATGCAGACCTCAGGGGTGAGCAGAATACTCCATAGACCTCAGCAATCTAATAAACCGGATGTTAATATTCTTTTGGAAGCCGTGACTCCAAATGATGCAATCAACCATTTTCAATGGTACGGCCATTTTCTCTGTGCCAACACTTGCATCGCTTCGTGAAGCTATTGCCCATGTACCGCTATGAGGTCAGAAATGACTTTTGTCCTGCAAACATGTGAACACAGCTGCGTTAAACTAATGTGCCACTGAAATATTTCCCCAAAGAACCGAAACCACAGATATATACACCATCAGCTAGTAATCATCAAAAGGATGGATGCACCCAGAGGAAAGTGTTTGATTGCTGTTGGGACGGGAGATGACGGAGACCAGGAACAATACATGAGGATAAATTTAGACTGACATGGGGAATATTTATTGAGCGACACATACAGAAGTCTGTCTCTCTGTATAGTATCTACACGCTAATGCAACATGCCAGATGACTCCGGCATGGAGTTGTAGAGGTTCCTAATGGTGTTAACAAACCATTTATAATGGCCGTGACCCCAGTGCCTCCATACACAGACTCGCTGGTCGTCTCCACCAAGACAAAAGCCTGAGTCGAAACGGAAAGATGACCTGCTGCCGTTCTGAGTCACTCCATCACAGCCTGGCACGACATCATGAAATTTGCATCATTGATTGTCTAACAATGTCAGACCTACCCACCAAGTTTCATTCCTTTCGGTTGATTCCCTCTGGGTGCAACTTTTTGTGCAACTATTCGCTTGGCTGTGAGTATAGACCAGCAGTGACAAATGGAGGAACCATGTAGGTAGATGATGTTGTGGATTAATTTATATGGTGAGAATATGATCTATTAAATCTGTGGCTATTTTGCCTAATTTTGTCAAACTTTTGATTGTTTTTGAAATGCTTGGTAAGCTGCACAGAACTTGTGTTGCATGCAAAAATTAAGTACAGAATTTGTAATTTTTTAAATTTAGTTAGTTTAGTTTATTTCTTTTTGCTTTTTAAATTTTGATGTGGTTGCGGTTATGCTGCGTTAGACAGATTTAGTCATTCAGCTTTGTCCAAACTCTTCAGCTTACTTTAAACCTGTCACCTGCAGGCGTTGTTAATTTCCGCCAGGCTTCCCAAGGATGAGTTTTAGCACAGCAGCCATAGTGGCCGCAGTGGGCGATCAAGGTGTTTAATTACCAGCACAGCATCACAGGTACTTTTAGAGCGAGAGGTGAGACTGGCCATGTGCGTTTGTAAGCTGCCCCAGGTTCCGTCTGTCGACGAGGCGCGAGGCTATTTTGAGTGCGTTGGCTCCATTTTCTTGAAACTGGCAGTCATTTGAGTGAGGATCAATACATCCCTGACTCTAATGCTTTGCTAAGTACCCTATTAATCTTTGTGTGCTTAACATAGCCCAGTTTGACATGGGCCAGCTCCGTCGCTGTTTTAGAGAATGATCATTTTCTGGTCATTTTCAGAAATGCTCCATTCCTTTGTTTAATCTAGACTGTTTAAAAGCCAATTAACAACGTGCAAGTTGGGTTGTGCCAGCTCCTGATAATTAGGCTAATTGGAGACCAGTCACATCTGCAGCCTTGGCTAAGAATTATGACTTCCGCTCAAATCTAGTGGGCCCATATGCATTCATAGGGGAACAATTAGAGTGGCGGCTTCTATACTCCAAAGGACGAATATGAATAACGCATGCCGATATGCTAATTTGGGTAGATATCACACAGACTCATAACCTCAGAAAACGGACTGCTCGTGTCATAAACAGATGTTACGTAACCACCCCTCTTCATCGTCCGTCACTGCTTGGGTTGTTGCAATTACATAAAGAACTCCTGAATGCTAAATGAAGTGAGAGAGGCGGAATGAGTAAGTGCAAGTGCACGGGGCTGCAGTATGCCCCCAAGCCTTCATCTCTATCTCTTTATCTCTCCTGCTTCCTGTTTACTGCCAGGGTCGTGTGCTCAAAAGCCATTTTCTCCTGATTGCCTATCCTCCCTTCATTTCAAATAAACCAGAGGGCCTGTTTGCTCCTGCAGACGACCGCGACCAAGACAAGGCCACTCTGTCTTATTATGCACTCTGTGGGGTTTGCTATATATCGGGTCCTGAAGTTGCATGGCTTGAGAGACTCCCTTAACACGTGCCTCATAACTCTCACTTGTCACAATCTAGACGTCATTGCCCAAAAAGCTCTGTATCTTCAAGATCATCCCGGGATTTGGGACTGTCACTTTGAACGTTGCCCCTGACGATTAAGATGACATGAATGCTGGGATGCTTTCGGGGGAAACTGGATCCTGGGTGTGCCCAAAACAATGTCTTTCAAATCTCTTCTCGGGAACAGATGGATCAGTCAAGTGTGAACTTTTAAAGGACTGAATCAGGGAAAACAGAAATGCTACTTTAAACTAAGAGTCTGATGTATTGGATGTATTAAGTTCGCTGTGTTTGGACAGTCTTTTCACAATACTGACTTTTTTGGGCTCTGGAGAGTCGATCAGAATCAATTACTGAAAGCAGCATTATTAAATCTGCTTGTTAGGCAGTGGCGTGGCGACTTTCACGTCCAGGTGCTAGTCTCTGTTGCATTAACTGAGGCTGTCGTTAGTTGAATAGTTCCAGAGTCCGGAAAACTACCCTGTTATCATTTTGTTGCTTTGCTTGTGATGAGAAACAGGAAAGGGAACTGTCTGCAGTTGATAAGGTGAGTTACAGTGCTTAAACCAATGAAGAAAAACGTTGTGGTGCCGGTGAGCTCTTCTGTTAGCTAATGTTAGCACCTACTTGCAAAACCAAACTGGCCCCTAACAGACTCTTGATACCGAGTTTGAGTTTTAGGGTGTGGTTGTTGTCAGGCTTGTTGGTCAGAAAAGGACTGATGAAGCTAGCTAGCTAGCTAACTATGTAAGGTAGAGCTAAGGCTAGCTATAGTTGCTTTTGCAGAACAGCGCATAAATCACAGCTACCAACCGGAACATGAAGATGTGGGTTCATAGCAAGAAACACCCTGTAAAACCCCTAGTGTGGTCAAGGGTAGCCACAATCGGCCAGCTAGTTGTTTGTCAGGGTGAGCTAACGTTAGCTAGGAGTCCACACGCACCAAACTTGGTTTAGAAATATCAGCTACAGCCATTGACTCTTCTCATCGCAGAGAAAGTGCTAGAACAATAATGGAGTAGTTTTATTTTTGACACGGTTTAAACAGCGACACAGTGTGTAAAATTTTGAGTAACTATCACTGCGTTCACAATAATAACTTATAACTAAATATAATTTATAATATTTATCATTCAAATATTTATAATTAAAATGGATTAGAAATGTTAAGTAATGCAGTTAGTGTGTGAGTGTGTGTGTGTGTGTGTATATATATATATATATATATGTGTGTGTGTGAGATACGGCCCACCTGTAGTACACCCCAGTCGTTGGAGTGGAACATGTGGTGGGGTAGCTCTTGCACCTTGTGCTGTTCATGGCTCTCCGGAAGCCAATATATCGTTGCAGCCTTTCAGCAGAGACACTCATCTGAAAGAAGTGACTGAGCATTCTGTAAAAAAAGCCACCGTCTGCAGCTAATTGCAACACTCTCCTCTTTCGGTCGTGAAGTATGTGATAGTCATTTGACGAGTTGAATCAGGTGTGTTGGAGCAGGGAAAACACAACATTGAGCAATGCTGTAGCTGTCTAATACCTGGAAGGTAGAACGTTACCCCCGGCTGTTTCACCTTCCTACCCACCCACCTGATCACACAGGGTTTAAAGTGGATTTAAAAAGAGGTGAGGGACTGGATTCATCTTTGTTAAAGTCTTTATGACAAACTAGAAGCTTCAGGTGAATCTTTGCCACATTGACCAACAATATTTAACTAACTGGTTTGGTTATGTTATTATATTCTAGTCCGGCTGTAGGAATATGTTGTGCTGCTGGAAGGTTCGGCTTTGTCTGCGAGTTCTCTTTAATGTTATAAATTCTCTGCGTTGTTAAGGACTTGAGATTTCTAAAATGTGGAAAGTTTTTAATGAGATAAAACCTGGTTTCATATATAAACATGGGAATGCATGAAATTTCGTATTTCTATAACTGTAGTTAAATAAATAAGGGAAAATCCAGGTACTGTATCAGAGAACACTAAAATGAGAAAACTGCATTTCGGAATGCTCTTGAGCTTGAGGAGCTGGTTTGGGGTATATGTTGGAAGCCCCAGCTGCATCTTTGACCTCCTTCCCAGCCATACAGGACTGGCCTCTGGGAGCATGGGCCTCGGGCGATCCCTTGGGCCGCAGTCAGGGCAGATTTAGTCGATGAACTGCCCTCACGCCTCATCAACCCTCATCTCTGCTTTCTCCCTCACTCATGCTCTCTATCTTTGACACAGTGTGGTTTGCTGCCCTGTGGGAGAGTAAGGGATGGGCGTGGCTAGTTAAATCCCTGACCTCAATATGATTCATGGTGATTACAATTCTATAGGAAATGATTCATGGCATTAGGAAATCTTCGCCTGAACCACAATCATTGTTCACAAGGATTATTCACAATGATCTTTTTAATAATACCTTCAGTACACTAATTTGACAGGAAATTCAGTTTGTAGTGATATAAATATATAGTTTATTATTATTATTGTGTTCTGTTTTTTTTTAGGGTCATTTTTCCTAAATGGAGCCGAATCCTGACTTTTATGTAGACTCTGACAGTATAGGTGTAGACTAAGCTAGAGATCTGCTTAATAGGCTATTTGAATGAAACGTCTGTAGTTGGGAATAACATGCTTTTGGTGGATTAGGAGTTTGGGACTGTAGAGAAATTTCGCACACAAGCAGCTGATATTACAAATCATGTCAAGTGAACTAGCTTCATCGAAGCTGTATATAGAAAAGTTTCAAACAAAAAATGGGAATTTGACATAAATAAAAGATGACTATAAGATGCTTTACTGGCTAGCAGGAAATAGGAGTGATCTATACAGCAAAAATATTAATACTTTATTATTTCGTTTTCTTAGGTTGGAGAGGTTACCAAAAAAATCCAATTATTTTTATTGTAGTTGTGTAGTTTATATATTATATAGAAGTGTAGTTTTTGTTATGTACGTTATACGAGTTTATCTTGTATGCTGTTGTATATACAATGTAAGTTATATATCGTCGCTGTCCAAAGAAAAACAAGTTTCTCCAAAATAGCAGCTTTACAGAAGAGGCCAATACTCAATTTAATTCCAATGTAAGTCAATGGAACCAGAATTTTTCCAAGTGGTCTTTGGTCCAGTTCTGTTGTGAAAAATTGTCAAAAATGAAGATACATGCTTTTCATTGGACAGCGACGATATGTTATAGATGCCCATAAATTATGTATTATATGTTGAGTTAGGGGTTTCTGTAAATTGCAGTAATCCAGTTAAACAGGTTTGCTTGTCCTGTCTTTGTAAAGAAACATGCAGCGCTCTGTAAGCACCTCCAACATGCTCAGAAAAGCATATCTAATTTATCTCAGTAACCTTACATACAGTCAAGCTGCCGAGCCCAACTTCCTCTACACGAGTTATAGCCCCAAGGTTTTTCTTTACTATTGTATCTGTGAAATTTAAATTTAAAAAGTTAGATTAAAACATGGTTAATATTATTTTTCCTTGCCTGCTGGTGAAGATCATTTTGTCTTCCTTTTTATGATTCATTATTCTGAATTGCGCTTAGTGCAGTTGTAAGTTTGAACACCCCAGGTCATGTGGCACTTTACAAGAATCAAACTTAAATATGGTATTTGTGAGTAAATATTGATGCTTTATTCCTCCAGTGTGTTCAAACGAACAGCATTTGTGCATTATAATGTACGGAGTAGAGTCTGAATAGAGGATGTGTTCACTTATTTACACTTCAGCAACAACAAGTCATTCGTCCGTGCACACCAAAATGATTTAGAGTGCATGACTAGGGACTTGTACTAACAAGGTCCATTTTTTTCTGTTTTATTTTGGTTTGACTTTAAAAAGGGCCCACCTAGCTTGGATTTCCAGATAATATCATCACCACTGAAATAGACTCATGACTCTTTTTCTAGGGAATACCGAGCACATCTCACATTCTTCATTTTGGGAGAGCAGTTCAGCACAATAGAGAGAAACATAAAGCTCCCAGTGAAGACAGTGGTGAATACTGCCAATCAGACTCTGTCCCATGGTGAACGTGCATGAGTGCCTGGACGGGAGGTGTAGGCCACTGTGCCTAGATCCCGCTCTCTTCTGGGCTTAGAAGATTATGATTTTCTCTTTGTGGTGCTGGCTGTTCTTTAATTTGAGCGAGTTTTTGTGGATTAGTCGCCGCTGCGTGAGTCAGAGCGGCTGGATCCTCCTGAATTGTGTTTCATATCCTGGAGGTTTGAGAGGCCAAACACGTGTGAAGCCAACAGCAAGCTTATGAAAAAGATGAAATGTATACGGCCCTTGAATTGGACTGGTTTATAGGATAGTCTGGCGCTTTAGCTCGGTGTTGCCAAGACAACACTTCCCACAAACCCACGGACGGTTTTCTTGCGCACTAGTTCTGCGGACAGCAGTGATTCAGATTTAGAACTCTGCTAATGGTTCTTCTCTCACCACAGCTAATCATGACAAGATCTCAGTAAGATGGTTCTGTAATTCTGTTTCATCAATTGATCAGTACCGGCTTTATTGACCATAAACACTATAAAGGAGAGGGCAGCTTGTGGTGGGGCGCGACTAAAACGTGTGGTAATTTGAAGGGGAGCCAAACCAATTTAACAGCCACATGTAATGTCCGCAGTGCAAGCATTTCATGAGGGGGTAATAACAGACCTCTGACTTCAGTACTACCAATTTAATATGGCACCTGACAGTGGCTGTATTTAAAATGGCAGATTGCCATCCTGCACACTGTATACCACAGTAGAATGTACTGTATATGCCCTCAGTGTATAGTATGCAGTACAGTAACAGGTTCTGACCTACAGTGTAGTATACTAATACAGTCATATGACCAGTTGCCTCACATTTACCTCAGAGCTGTTATTACTGTGTCCACTGTTTAGAGCTAGCTGCTGCTAACACTGCTCAGTTCACAGGCAATACGGTTAGCCTAGCTGTTAGCTACCCTCGGCTATTTCAATCTAAAACTGCACCTCTGAAGTGAGTACATCTTTTATTAGTCTTCAGACCTGTATATTTTAACTTTCTGAGGCTCATTCTGATTAAAAACATACCCCACTACAATTATTACACCCATATTTACCTCAGAGCTGTTATTACTGTATCGACTGTTTAGAGGTAGCTGCTGCTAACACTGCTCAGTTCACAAGCAATACATTTAGCACTAGCTGTTAGCTACTTTCAGCTATTTCACTCTAAAACTGATCCTCTAAAGCGAGTTCATCTTTTATTAGTCTTCAGACCTGTATATTTTAACTTTCTGAGGCTCATTCTGATTAAAACATACCCCACTATAATCACTATACTTGCATTTACCTCAGAGCTGTTATTACTGTATCCACTGTTTAGAGCTAGCTGCTGCTAACGCTGCTCAGTTCACCTGAAATACGGTTAGCCTAGCTGTTAGCTACCCTCGGCTATTTCACTCTGAAACTGCACCTCTAAAGTGAGTACATCTTTTTATTAATCTTCAGACCTGTTTATTTTAACTTCCTGAGGCTCATTCTGATGAAAACATACCCCACTACAATTACTACACTCAAATTTACCTCAGGGCTGGCTGCCTTTTGCTCCCCAGTGTTACCCGCCGCCATTTTCTCTGGCTGAAGCAGGCTGAGAGCTGATAAGGCTGTGTTCGGATGATGGGCTGCAGTACACCATGAAGATCACTCCCCCTGTATTTGGTCGTATACTGCATACTACATACTACTGTTAGGTAGATTTAGTGTGTGAGTAGTGTTTGGTATCCCATTTCGAATACAGCCAGTGAGTTTATTCAGGTAAAGGCGGCACCAAAGTAACACCTACCAGAGGAACCTAATAATAGAAGAGAAATGTTGATGAAATGAGATGGGCCTTTTTCTAAAGAAGGCTATATAGCATAACGGGTCCAAGTAACTCGTTGCTGTATAACAAGCTACATAAAAATAAAAATGCAATAAGCAACAGTGCGGTGCAGAGCTGTTTGGCTGCCAAGCACACACATTAAACTGATTTGAAGTGTAATGTACTTGTGAGTGTGCAGTGTGCATCAGTATAACCTAAGAAAACACAAAGCTTGATTTTGGAAGAGACTTAAATTCTGTAATTATATTAGATGACTTTGACTTTGTTTGAAAAACTTGATTGGGACATGCCTAATATGTTTTTACATTTCCCATAAATCCTTCCCCCAAAAATTATCCTGTCCTGCTCAAACCACATCCAGGTCTTTATTAAAGCACACTGTGTATTATTTTTGGATGAAGCTAAAGGAAATAGCATTACTGAGTATGAAGAGAAAGTAAGAACACACTAAAACGTGATGTGCGTGGGCCACTGCAAGTCACCCTGTAAGTCAGAGTTAACGGCTCCTGTATTAATGACACAAAAAGGAGGTCTGACTCGATGTTTAGTTCCTGAATGCGAAATCAGTATTATACTGAAAAAGAGATGATGATGATGATGATGATGATGAAGATGATTCTTTTTGAGCCACAGAAAGCTCATCCTTCACCGAACCCTGGAATTTTTTGTTGCTTCTTTGAGAGAAACTGTTTTAACTGCGATTTCCAAATTGCTCTGTTCTGAGTTACAGGTCTCTCTTCTTTCAGGTAGAGAGAAGCCTTTTTCTACCATACTGAAGTACCAGATGAATTTGTGTATGCAGGATATTTTCTGATTGTGGTTTTGACGTCCTACACACTATATACTCCCTCGGTTGGAGTTGGTACACAGTCGGGACAGTTTTCCTTTTAAGTAAGTACAAGGCAGAGCTTTAAGTGTGAGCTGCTCCTATAGAAACAGATGCTTTGAACTCCTGCCCAGATCACGCTGTACCAGCACAAGTGGCCACCGCCATTTGTGTAAACCCCCACACCAACCACGTCAGCCAGCCACCCTGCCAAAACAGTCTTTCTCCCTCGTCTTTCTTTTTCATTTGACTCTCACTCTGTCCAACTTCTCTGTTTCTCAGTGAACATCTTTTACTCTGATTCTTCTTTTTCCATGACTCGGTATTGCCCTCTTTTCCTTTCTCTGTCTCCCTTTCTCTGTCTCCCTTTCTCTGTCACTCTCTCTGTCTCTCTCTCTCTCTGTCTCTGTCTGTCTCTCTCTCTCGTTCTCTCTGTCTGTCTGTCTCTCTCTCTCTCTCTCTCTCTCTCTCTCTGTCTCTCTCTCGTTCTCTCTGTCTGTCTGTCTGTCTGTCTGTCTGTCTGTCTGTCTGTCTGTCTGTCTCTCTCTCTCTCTCTCTCTCTCTCTCTCTCTCTCTCTCTCTCTCTCTCTCTCTCTCTCTCTCTCTCTCTCTGTCATGTTGCCCCAGCTGGGATAGAGGGAGTGTTTAGTATGCTCTCTGTGACTCCTCGTCTTTCCTGCTCCTCCATAGAAAGGAGGACAGAGCATTTAGCACTGGGGGGGGGGGACCACAAGGGGCGGGGCTGGAGGGGTGTTGGTCATGCGACTGTGGGAGCGCAGTTTCTAAGAGACCCTGGTCGGGAATGCCCATGCTAAATTTGACCCCACAATTATCCGACCCTAGTGGCCCCGGTTGTCTGCATGAACCCCATCCCACTCCCCCCACTTAAGCCTCCTGACTTGCGCTCAGCTACTGTTCCCTATTCTAGTCCTTCAGAGACTTGCATCACAGAGGCTGCCGTGAGAAGTTCAGGGCTATGGAGTGGGTAGCGGTCGATCGGTGAATGAGGGCCTTCAGAGTAGTGGGGGAGGGGTGGGCTCTTAAAGAAGAGGCTTGGGGAAGTGTCTACTGTGGGGGAGAGTTGGTGTGAGGCTTTGAGAAATCGTAGCTCAATAGGAAGGCCAAGGCCTGCTTTGTTCCATGAAAGGTCGAAGGCCAGTGGGAGACTGCGGGACAAAACAGAAAATTTGCACGTCTGTGTAGAGCTGATGGAGAAAGAGGAAACACTTTTGGAGCCAAAGACGGCGAAGCAAGAGCGAATATCTCTAAGTTATGTGGTATGGATCTAGGCAAGGGGGTTTGGTTCCTGTGCTCCAGAAAATTTGGTGTAGCCCTGCATAGTATATCATAATGCCAACCTTCTCCAAAGGCCTTCACTATGCACCAGAGCTCTCTAAGCAGTCCGTGTTTCTACTGGTGCTGTGAGCTAGTAGTGGGTGGAGGGTCTGGTATACCCGTAGAAAGATTCCCCAGGAATTTTTTGGTCACATTTCAAATAGAAGCCTCTAGGTTACCTACTGCTTTGTAGTTCCATTGAGTCTGAAGTAGTCCACTCGTTTTTGAGGCAGCAGATATAAAGAAATGGCTTGTCTTGTGGGCCTCATCCTAACATGGACACCACTCTGATGCAGCCCGGCTAAAGAACTACAGTATGTCCCAGTACTGTCCAAACAACACGCTGAAGATCAGCTGGTACTGTCGCCTGAATGACTAATTTTTCATGTTCCAGCTATTGGAATCTGAGGTTTGGTGGCCTCTGAGTGTGCGGGATGCATGCATGAGTTTAATGGCTTGGCTTGTTGCTTGAGTTTCCTGTTCTACTTTAAACGGTGCATCAGTAATGATTTAGATGCCTGTTCAGGAAGGCAGAATTCAACCCCTGCTCTATTTAAGGTGGAACACACAAAATTCAAACGTCAAATTTGCTGTTTAAGAATTGACTCACCATTTTTGTGCTGTTTTTCCAGGAAGTGACCTACTGTGGTTGTAGAAATCAGTAGCTGTGTTATATTTAAGGGCACAGGCTCAATACGCACCAGAGGATTGGCAAGCTCCGATCTAATCCAGGGTATGACGTATTTGAGCCTCTTTGAATACTCGTTGAACTCCAACAAAATTCACCCACTTGTTGTCCCTCTACCACACTCCCACGGTCCTCCCATGATGCATCGTTCACAGCTCCCTTTTCCTGCACTGTATCATTCATCCCATTCATTTCATTCTGCCGCATGAAAAGGCCCAACACCGTCTTTGAACCAATTCTCCCACCCCTGAGGGTAGGAATCAAAAGGGGGAGTGCTGTGTGGGGGATGCTTGTTGCCTGCCCCCTCTTTTCAGGCGGAGGGGCAAATATGCGGATTGAGAACCTGAAAGGGAAAGAAAAGCATTTTGCCGAATACCTGTTTAGAACTGACTTGGCTCTGCTGTGTGCAACCTCTGACAATCTGTTAATAGACTCTGGGAGGAGCTTATTAAGGAGATGGTTTCACAAAGCAGTTATGACTAATACTGGAGGGAAGCCAGTGCGTTAACAGGAATCCCCTTTCTAGCTTTTATTCATAGAGATGCAGAAATTCTGAATATGTGGGATATTTACCCTCATCATTGAAAGAGTAGCTGAACCCAGACGGGATGGCGGTGCTATTGGGAAGGAAGATAAAGGTCACCAGGAACAATAAATGACAAATTTAGACTGATATGAGCAATATTTATTGAGCTACACATACAGAAGTAGTGTCTCTCAGTAT
>JAMWET010006629.1:0-5000 GCA_024036415.1 Prochilodus magdalenae | reverse complement strand
TAATTGCCTGTGGGGTGTGAGTGATGGGATCCATAGATTGAGAAGAGGTGCTACAGTGCAGTAAATGTCTCAGTCCATGTGTGGTTATATGGCTCCAAAGCAGACATTAATGATTGGCTAAAAGGAGTGACTGAGCAGTTGGGCCAAAGGTCATAGTGTAAAGGAAGTAGCTGAATCTGAAGGTGTATGGAAGCGTACGGTCATGCGGGTCTACCAGCAGTGGCTAAAACTGGACTCTGAACTGTGCCAGGGAAGGCTTCCACCAACTCTGGCCCAACTGCACAACTCTTTGATGTAAGAGTGTCTGGACATTGATGTGGCCTACATCCAGAAACTTGTCTGGTCCATGCCACATCCTGTTGTTCGTGCTTGTGAAGGTGTTACACGCTGTTAGGTATGTTTTAGGCCCCTGTGGCTCTTTTTTTTTGGTCCTGTGAGCTCTTTATTAACACTGGTGCAGTTTAAAAACATGGAGCTTGTGATGATCACAAAACATGTGATCTGCCTGTAGATGAGTTGGGTCAAACTAGAGCAACCAAACAGCGTTGTAGAGCCAAACAATGTTATCATTATCATTTTATCCTTATCATAATGCGTTGTGGTTTTGTTATTATCTACCTGGCAGCCTGCCAAAGTATATTCTGTACTAGTACCAGGCCCTTAATTAATGGACAGTAATTACAGTTTAAATATTGGTAAGAAAATCACAGCAATTTTCTCCAAATGGTTCACCCACAAACAAGCATTCCAAACTTGTTGCTCCTGATGTAGTATGATGAATTAGCCAAACAGGATGTCTAGCCCAATGTGCTGTATTGTCTTTGTGATCAGATAACATTTTATTACCCCACATAAAGTGCAGGCTTACAGAATACAAAATAAGAAATGACAGAAAATAAAGAAATCTCTATTGTTATGTTAATATTCAGTAATATGAATTTAAAAGACATTGCACATATACGTTTACTAGCTGCACAGATACTGATAATCTGGCAGTCATCTAAATACTAAGGGTATAGGCAGTCAGAGTGGAGGACGTACCGTGATGTTGGTAGTCGGTGCAAGAGGTATACAGGTGATGTACAGGCAATAGGGTGCAGCATGCACCCTAAGTCATTTGTTATGACTTTATGACTTTGTAATGACTTTGTAATGGCTCCCTCTGAGTCAAAAAGTGGTTCAGTGTTCAGAATGTTTGCTCATACATCCGCAGTTATTCCCAAAAATGTTAGGAACTGGTTCAGGAGCTGCTGTAACTTGAAAGTGGCCGGCAAGTTACTATACACAGTTCCGGCATTAAAAGAGAATTTAATAACTGTTTTTAGAATTTCTTCATAATTAAATGGCTAGGACCTGAGCAGCATAATTCCGAGTTGTTGGCTGTGAAATGCTCTTTTCTAGAACCCAAATCATTTGCGGATACTGTGGCTGGCTCCTCACCATCGCTGTAAAGAAATCAGAATCGGTAAATTTCTCTGCAGATTTCGCATCAAACCACAAAAATCCGTGACCTCTTCGTTTATTTTGAGGAACATTCATCATTATTTCTGTATTGGCATTGTTGTCCTCGAAAAGATTCCTCAGATTGTTACGCAATCCGGAGGACTCTTTCCAAATAAACTGAAGCAAGTGTTAAGGTCATTGTGCCATGGTGTGGGGAAACTCCTGAAACACATGGTTCACTATTTAGAGACTCACGGACTCTAAATCCTTTACAGTGGTGATGCAATACAAATACACTGGTTCTCAAAAGAATAGTTGCACCAGAAGGAAGTGTGGGACTGCAGTGCCATTGGGAAGGAAGATAAAGGTCACCTGGAACGATACATGATGGTACGTTTGGACTGATATGGATGTATTGGCATGGAGCTACACGTACAGTAGGGTAGTAGTAGTAGTAGTAGTAGTAGTAGTAGTAACGCAGCACGTGTCAGAGTTGTAGAGGTTCCCAAAGCAGAACTCCTCACTGAAGATGACCCGCTGCCGTTCGGAGACATTCCAGTCTGGCACGACACCATTGCGGTCTTTGATGACGTTGATGAGGTGTTGAGGGCAGTCGTTGTAACAGCCTGCGCGCCTGTAGTCCTGCATCATGCAGCCGTCTGCCGAAGGTGCTGGCACTAACAGGATGACTCCTGGATCACAGAGCATCGCTGCTCACTGAATGTCCACAGTCATAGGTTTCTGGGAGGGAGGCAGAGACTCCTGTGACAGTTCTGACTCGTACGTTTCTCTGGAATGAGGCAGTCTTTCTCTTCCTTTTTATTTTATTGTGTATAATATTTAATCATTTCTTCCTTTGGCTTTTCCCTTTTTGTGTGCATGCATGTGCGCATGTGTCTCGAAGTGTGAGTGAGCAGATTAGTGAGCCGTGTGAGATGCAGCTCTGTGTCAGCAGCTCTGTAAGCCCCGTCACTGAGGCTTCTCTGGAACACACACACCAAACGGATCTGGCTTACTCACACAATGCCGTGTGTGTGTGTGTGTGTGTGTGTGTGTGTGTGTGTGTGTGTGTCACAGGTCAAGGCTAGCTTGGTTTAGTTTCACTTTTTAGAGGCTGTATCTTCCTGTTATGATCGTGCATTTGAATCTATTGTTGTTGATGCATCTATTAAAATACAAGCTGGTAGCCAGCAGGTTGCCGGGGAACTCCTAATGATTTGTTGAGTTTCTGTGTAGTTTATTTATTCGGAGTGGTTTGTTGTGAAATGGTGCGTTTTAGAGGAACCCTGTCAACACTGGTGGTGATGGGAGCCAGATGCCATGATGTCTACAGTGCAGATATAGGCCGTTTTATTTACTCTCCAGAATGACCTCTGAACCTTCAGATGACATATCACAGCATATGAGCTTTTCAATATGAATGCACTTATTTAAATGCATTTTAGGCCAAAAGGATATCTGACAACGTAGTTTGGGGAAAAGGAGTCTGAGGGCAATCTGTCAGCGTGTTTTACAAACCATTTGGAAATGTGAGTCTAATTTTTGTGGGAGACACGATTGATAGTAGGCGGTTAATACTTGCTTAAACTCTAAAGAGGTCTGGTTTCTATCACCACCTCTGTGATGGATTCAGACTTGTTGAGTTTCTCCACAATTTAGCATTTCACTACAGATCGTTCCAAATGACTTGGTTTACATCCGCAAAAATTTATTATGCAGAAATTTAAAAAGAGTTCCTCTTTAAATAGGCCACCCTACTTCTTATATGCTTTCAGCGTTAATAATAATAAAAACATTAATAATAATAATGATGATGATGATGCTTATAGAGCACTTTTTATACCATTGACAGCTCAAAGTGTTTTATAGATAGTTGACATCGGCAGGGAATACTACTACTACTACTAATATAGTATATATGTATACTGAAAACTACATTAACATGATGTTTATATATATATATACTATATATATATATATCTAATAATTATATATATATATATATATATATATATGTATATATATATAATATATATATGCTGTGCCGTATGGTGTGTGTCTATATGTGTATAGATGATATGGGTATATATATGCACTATATATATATGATATATGTGTATATATATATAATATCTACATTATATACCATATATATATATATACACATAACATATATACACACACACAAATATATGTATATATATATATGTATTGTAATGTGTATATATAGGGGTATATATGTATATATATGTGAGTATATTAGGATACATGTGCATATATCCTTCATTATGGGCTGTGTATATATTATATACTATGTGTAGATATATAGAATTATATATAATATATAAAGATATATATATAAGGTGTAATTACGACATACACCTTTATCACCATACTTAAATATTATAAAAGTGTGTTGTGTGTATATGTATACCTATATCACTAATATAGTATATAATTATATATTATACTATGATATATAGTATAACTATATATATATATATAATGATATATATAAGTCTTAAACACTACCATACACTTCGTCCACCACATGATTGTGCGTGCTCCTTGACAGCTGGGCCACCATGCTACTAAAAATTTCATACAAGCATAGCAGAGGAAGGTAGATGCCCAGAACTGTGAAAACAACACCTAGCTCCTCGGTGTTTTTTGTAATTTAGGAAGTTGTTGTTGGGGTGTTCTACTACATGCACGATTACGTGCAGTTCAGACACCGTTACCACCCTCCTCCATCTCCAAACAGAGCAGAGCATACAGCTACTCTGCGTAGCATAGTTGTCAGCCGTCCACGCGAGTTACAAGTCGTTTATGATTTTTAGTAGACCAATCAGCTCTGAGATAATATTACTGAAATGCAAAATTCCATGAACACTGAAGTTTCGGGGACTCATTAAAGTTGCAGGGGCCGAGCGACACAAAAAGGCTGCTCCGAGATGTTAACTGGTGGCACTGTGAATCTGCTATTAGAAAATCCCTTTGGTGATTACACTATAGACCGGTAGAACAGATTATCATGCAAGGACTTGCAGTCACACAGGGGGAGAGTCCAAGCATATTCCCAGTATACCTGGACCAATTACAGTATCTACGTGTGTATTTGATTTACTTAGCTATTGTATCAATCACTATTGCTTATCTATGAAATGGGCTTATTTTCTGTTAGACTGTTACACAGACTCTCTTTTAGCACCTAGCTGTCTTGTTTGTTTGGGTCTCTTATCAGTAATGTGATATTTTCAGCCCTGTTTGCATGTATGTGAACATTTTCCTCTTACCTTCTTCCTCATGATGCAGTTTCACTCAACGTCTGACACATACTGAGTGATTCATATCTCGTTCAGTGCTGTTGTTGTATAATGCGTGATGATCGCCGGTTCCCAGTAGGGAAACAAAATGCGCATGTTTGTTGTTGTGCATTTAAAGGGATGGTTTACTGAGACAATATACAACATTTCTATTTATTTTTTGCCCTGTAGTCAACCAGCCACGGCACTGTGGACCCCTTTTTACCTTGTAGGAAGGACAGCATTTCCACT
>JAMWET010006628.1:0-19624 GCA_024036415.1 Prochilodus magdalenae | reverse complement strand
GTGGAGAACACCCTCTCACTAGGACCTGAAGTACCAGGCCCAGCGAGGGAGCGTCTGGCCATAATGGCGATGTGGGGATATTTACACTCACTGCTTTTCCACCATGCCAATAGATCACCATCCACTGGACTGCAGCAGGTTGCCTTGTAGGATGCCACCTCATCTCTGATAGTGTCAGCAAATGTCTTACCTGTGTCCTTTCTCCCAAAAGTCTCCCCTAAAAGCTCCTCCATGTCCGTCTTCTTTAGTGGAGGAGGTGCCTCAGAGTTTTCTCCTGATGGTGTTGGCTCTGTACCCTGACCCTGCTGAAGAACATTACTTGTGTATTAAATTAATAATTTATTTTCATATTTTACAGAGCTATAATTGTAGCAGTAACAATTAGTGAGTCATTAAAATCAATCAGAATCAAGAACGGATGATTCTAATAGCAGCAGCATAGACTAAGATTAGAATGGAGTATTTAGTACTTAAGTAATTCACTCAGATTAATATTCTACCTCCTCAGTGGCCACAGTCTCAGTGGAGAGATCACAGTATGTCCTCTGGTATAGGACAGGCTCTAGGTGAGACAGGGACCTGAACATTAGACCCAGTGCAGTCACTCTATGAAGCGTCCTGTAAATGAGCTGGGTCAGTGTATCTTAAATTCAGGTCCCTTTTAATGGCAGCCTTGACATCTCTGTGATGGTGCCGTCTTCCTCACCTGGGACCATGGATTGTAGAACTCTAGTTTCAGAGGTCGGATCATGTACACAGATGGTATGGTTTAGTGCACAGCAGGGTTGTGACTGAGGAGTTTGAGTATCTGAAGGACCTCCTCTACTACTTTCATGTCACCATCAGACAGTGTGACCACTGTCCGTTACCAAGTTCTCCATGTTATCCGCTCCACTGACCATATAGGTGCACCATCTACAAGGTGGAGCAGCACGGTAGGAGTGTCTATCAGAGTGGACAGTGAGTGGACACAGTGTTTAAACACTCCAGCAGCACTTCTGTGTCTGATCCACTCACACCAGCACCACACACCCTAACACACCCTCCCATTACTGTACCACACAGCTAATAGAAATAATAGAGCATGGTTGGAGATATAATGGTGGCCGGTTATGTAAGTTATCTATCTAGGGTAACGGTGGGCATACTGAGTGAGCAGCAGCTGCAGTTCTGGGTTCAGTAGAGTGTTAGTGTTTCTAGTTAACACTCTGTAACACTAGCTAGTTAACCTCTTTATGAACAGTTCGGTTACTAGCCTTAGCTAGCTAGCGTTCCCTACTTCCAAAGCTCGGTTCGGTTTAACCTTACCTAAAAACGGTACCGAAACCTTTCCAATGTTCTTAGAAACACAAAGGTTCTAGATAGTGCTGTTCATACTGTAATCCACACGGCACATACAGAAGTAAGACTACAGACTGTTACTCACCAGAAACGACTGAACCCGTCCAGAGGGGCGACCGTTAAACCCCAGCAGTTCAGAGTTCAGATGGACCGGCTCCCTCCGGGTGAGATGCAGCTGCGAGTCAGTGAACAGGTCAGAGAGAACAGAGTCGCGAACCGGGTCAGTACTGGAGCTGGAGTAAGTCCGCTAGGCGGGGTGAACTCCTGGAGGAAACCCGGATCTGGATCGTAGTAGCAGAGTCTGAACAGGGTTTGAGCTGTTTCGGTTCCGGTACTGAAGCCTCGTCATGCTGCGGTTCCCGGTTCTGCTGTGAACTGGTCTGAGCATTCTGGTGTAGCGTAATCCCAACCACAGAGCCAGACACAGCTACCAGCCTGTTCACCAGCCAGCAGCGTTACCGCCTAAACCCGTTTCACAGAAAACAGAACTCTGAAGTTCTGTTCGTAAGTGCGAGATCCTGGTTTATGTTTTAACCTGGGATGTTTATTTTATGAATGAGGGCGACTGTTATGAGGCGTTACCAAGGATACCAGGGGTGCAGACAGGTGTTCAAGGTCATGACCCGAACCCGCAGTGGAGCCGGGACAAACCGGAAACGGAGCAGTCTGCTCTGTGAGACAGTAGTACTTGCCTTTACCGCTCAGACGAGAAAAGGAGGTGTTTATCTAAAACTACACGAAGGTTAGTACATGAAAGGCACGAGCCCCGCAGGAGTGTATAAAGGTGTAGAGGTCTGAGTGTGGAGTAATTAACTACAGCCAGAGAGCTGCAGGATTAGAAGATCTGTGCTGAACTAGTCTGGTCTGACCCTCTCAGTCAGGGATTGGGTGAAAGGAGATTAAATCTACTGACTGCCGGTTTTAACGGGGTCCGAGCTGCAGAGGGGTGTAGTACTAGTACCCCGGACAATGCAGCATCTTTAACGGAGTAGTGAAATACTGCGGAGTCAGTATTTCTCTTCTACAGTCACTCGGTGGTGGTGTTATTTATTGGATGCTGAATTCTGTAACAGTGAAAAGTGTAATCTGTAAACAGGGCTGTGCTTTTATACTGTGTGAGAGTCTTCACTGTGTGTTTCAGATCAGTCTCCTTCAGTCTCTCTGATGGTCAGTCCCAGCAGAACCCAACACTTTACTACTGGCTCTCTCTCACTGAGCTGTGAGGGACAGAGTGACTCTACTGGATGGAGAGTGAAACGATACACACACAGTGAGAAGAAGGTGTCCAATTGTTCATCAGGCTGGGGATCAGTTACAGGATCTACATGCAACATCAGCTCCCTCTCCCCATCCCACACTGGAGTGTACTGGTGTGAGTCTGAATCTGGAGGGAGCAGTGATCCTGTCAACATCACAGTGCACAGTGAGTCTACACTATTCTATCAGTAATAGGAGTTCAGTGTACACGACTAGAGGCGGAGTCTTTCATATTCACTAAAGATCATCATTAGTATGCAGTAACAGCACATGAGGACTAAAGTCATATATGTACTGGTTCAGTTTATAAGGTGGGTGTGTCCTCTGTGATAAAGCTCCTGCACCTACACAGCAATAAATCTATTTTTCTACAAACCTGGATGTTTGTATTACACATACGATGATAGAAAAAAGATAATGATATTAGTGAATATTAGAGGAGGAGTCCTGAGTTCAAATAGGACAGAAAGTTCATAATTTAATTCATCTAACTAATTTTGTTCATTTTAATAGTTTAAATAGTAATAAAACATTTCTAAAAATGCAGTAAAGTAATATCTTTAATATTAAGTATTAAGAATATTAAGAATATTAATCATAAGAACCACAAGTCACCTGAACTCGTTACTCCACTAGAGGGCAGTGCAGAAGCAGCATCTTCCAGTTTGAGTTTGTTTTCTGACTGGTGCAAAGAAGGCAGTATAGAAAGGCCACTAAAGCTGGTTAAAGACTACAGCACACTGTAGAAGCACCACCTACAGGTTTCTGGTGATGAGAACCAGAGAGCACAAAGCACAGCTGTAGCATTTAGAGGAGTCACAGAAAAACACAGATCGCCCCTTTAATGAGGATCTTGATGAACTGGTTCACTTGATTTTCATTCTCCCCCTGCTAATGCGCTACTAGAGCGGATGAACGTTCTACAACACAGGTCCAGCAAATGGTGGAGCATCCATATCATGTATTTCTATAGTGTATATTTAAGTATATTTAGTGAAGGTGTAAAATTAAAGACACATTCTCTTTATATTTTAAGCCAAATCTATTTTTATATTTTCAACTTTTACATTTTCAAAATAATAAAAAAGGAAAAGGGTCTGAAGCTAAACTTACCCAGCAGCCCCCCCTGTGGTAAGTAAAAAACCTTTAAGCTCCTTATTTTCCACTGTGATGAATCCAGATGGACTAGTGCTGGTAAAATCTGATTTACTCCAGGACTAATCTACCAATAACCTTTCTCTCTACTGAAAACCATATGAGAGAACACACGTACACGTTTATATCAGTCACTACAGAGCTCTCCACGTTATCATTCCTCTACTCTCTACACTCTCTCTCTTCAGTATTATCTCTCTCTTCAGTATTATCTCACTCTCTCCTACAGGTGGAGCTGTGATCCTGGAGAGTCCGGTTCATCCTGTACCTGAGGGAGATCCTCTGACTCTACGCTGTTCGTATCGCTACACAAAGCCCTCAAACCTCACAGCTGAGTTCTATAAGAACGGATCACTCCTCCAGACTCAGACTACAGGAGAGATCACCATCCGTACTGTCTCAAAGTCAGATGAAGGTCTCTACCACTGTAAACACCCAGAGGGAGAACAGTCTCCAAAGAGCTGGATCTCAGTCAGAGGTAATCAGTTACACAGAAATATGAATCCATGTGTCCAACAGTCACAGCTCTACAATGATCTTACTGTGTTTCATGTGTCAGATTCAGGGTCTTCATTCTCAGTGTCCAGACTGCTCAGTAGTTTACTGGCGGCGTCTCCATATCTGCTGGTGTCCATCATACTGGTGGTGAAATGCTCCAGAGCTCGAGGTAAGAACAGTTTCTCTATCAGCCTGAAATTAAAGTGATTAAATTAATGATCTTAATTAAAGGTTCATTTGAAATGTTTATCATTGTGTATTTCACAGCTAAGCCTGTTGAGCTGAACACACTGTGAGCGGTGATAGAGGCTGGAGCGTGTTGATGAGTGTTCAGTGGAAAGCTTTACTGTGTATATTGTGCTGTATTGTGTTATTACTGTAATAAACTCTGGACTGTCAGTAAAACATATGCAGATGAGCTTAATGCAGGTGAATATGATTATGATGATGTATCTGGTAACTGGTTAAATTAGTTCATCATGTGATATTAAATATACAGACTTCTTAAAATAGATTTATTCTGTTTTCAGGCTGAGCTCCTTTTGTTCAAAGCTAAATGTAACTGAACTGTGATTCTGTTCTGTCTGCTTTAGTGTTGAGTAGTTTAATACATCCGTGTTTCTAAAAATGTTGGGTCGCTGTGCAGAATGTAAGGATGTGCTAATCACTTAAACTCTGTTTGTAACTGGAAATAGTTCAAAGACGACGTATCAAATACTGAACTGAGGAATTACACTGTAGTCTGAAAAATATATACCTGTATTTAATTTAATGTCAGTAACATGTTTAAAAATGTGGGGAGATTAATGTTCAGCACCGTGTTCAGCACCTCTTCCTTTAACAGCACTCTGTGAGCGTTTGAGTAGTTTAAGTAGTTTTAAAAGTGAAATATTTTTAATTCTAGTTTAATACAGGATTTCAGCTGGTAAACAGTTTGAACTCTCCTTTGTATTATTTTTCCTCATAAGGAACCAAACGTTTCAGTGGGTAACAGATCTGGACTGCAGACAGGTCAGTTCAGCACCTGGACTCTTCTGAGACAAGACGAGACTTTATTGATCCCAAGGTGAAATGAGAGTTACAGCAGCTCACAGCCCGGTGAGACACATAGTACACATAGAAGCTCCAAAAATAATAAAGTACAAATAGATCAATAATTAATCAAATAAAATATACAAATAAAACAGAACAATAAAATAATAAAGATGTAGCAGAATAAAATGGAGATGGAGCTGTTCCTAAAGTTCAAAAGTACAAGGTATATCCAGATGTAACACAGATGTGCAGTGTGTAGGTAAATGGGAGGAGGTGGTTACATTAATACTGAGTTAGTACTAAAGTGCTGGTGCACTATTGCAGAGAACATCATAGAAGAGATTCCAGTGTGGATGGAGCACAGGTTATGGAGCACACGTGATGGAGCACACGTGATGGAGCACACGTGATGGAGCACACGTGATGGAGGAACAGGTGATGGAGGAACAGGTGAATGAATTAGAGTCTACTACAGAGGCATGCTGATGTAGTCTGTGTAGAATGAGGTCTGACAGGGTCTTACTGAGATTAGACGTCATCTGGATGGCAGCGTATGTCGCTCCAAACCTCATATACAGTCACCAGCCACTTCACTGGGTCCACGTCCTTATACCTACACTCACTGTCCACGTTATCAGCTCTGTTCACCATATAGGAGCACTTTGTAGTTCTATAACTAGAGAATGTAGTCCAGCTGTTCCTCTGTACACCTTGTTGTGGTCAGGACCCCCACAGGACCCCCACAGAGCAGGTATTATTTACCAGGTCATGTTGAGAAACGTTATTCTTGAATTGATGCCTATTTGCCAGTGCAGTCTTACAGAGCGGTGGCTCCTCCCATCTTTACTCCTGAAAGACTCCGCCTCTCTGGAGTCCTCTTTTAGACCCAGTCATGTGACTGACCTGTTACCAGTGAACCCAGTGAGCTGTGAGATCCTCCACCAGGTGTTTGTTTAGCGCTACACACCTTAACCATCTTCTGTTTCTCCTTCTCATCTTTAATAAACCGTGTTGGTGGGATCAAACTCCAAATGGACTCATATCTGAACCAACAATGTCATTTCTCAGTGTGGTAGTTGAGGAGTTGTCTTTGTACTACATGTATTTAAATATAGAGTTTAAATGATCCATACGTCACTGTTTTCTGTTTGTGTTTACATTCTGAACAGCATCCCAACATTTTTAGAAGCACTGCTGCAGTAATACATGTACAGTTCTCTCCATGTCAGGTTCTGAATGTAGGAGCTGGACTTGTTACTACCATTCAGAACCCGTGTGGGCTTTTCAGAGCCATGTGCTCTATGTTAGGGTTGCCAGTGTGGGCTATTTCACTCCCAGTTTTGTGTACCTTGTGTGGAAATTTGCTCTGGGTGAGAATCTTGTTTGGTGTGCGGCTTTTCTATCTGTGAATAACCCAATTCATACACACACAAACCCAGTAAGACTAACATACACACAGAAACCAGCCCTGTGTCATTAAGAACAAGACTGGAAGTAAAATAAAATTATTGTTGAGATTTTATCATGTGTGTTTGTCTTTTATTTCATGGAGTTTGTGCGTCTTAAACAGGGACTAGAGCATAATTATATTATTGTCATATTTAATATGTTATTAAATGAGCTTTGTGTTTATTACAGCATGTACATTCATCTTAAATATGAAAGGAGGATCACATACGAGTTATTACTGAATGAATGGAGCATTACTGAGTCAGGAGAAAAAGACCAGACTAGGACATGGTGTGCTCTGTGTCGTCCTGTAGAGCCTGACATGATCATTTAAAGGTCAGAGGTGTCGGATCTGGAGTTTAAGACTACATCATATGTCTTTATGCTTTAACATCATACAGACTCAGACAGAAGGTGCAGCACGGTGTTCAGGTCTCACATACAAATCAACATCAACCTGATGATCTGAACACATGATGACAATAGTACATAACTCACTCACATCAACCCACTTCACTGCAGATCCTGATCTACTGATTTATATCATATCATTTTTTATAATATTTAAATTTCTATAATGAATTGAAGGTCCGTAAAGGTTCTCATATTGATTAAACACGTGTCTACTGTATGTGCAGGTGTGGCTGCTGTGCTGGCTGTGGGGCTCACCCCACCAGTCTGGGAATCAAAGGCCCCAGCAGCACCTAATGTTGATCCAGTGTCCGAGAGCCCCCTAGTGGTCGTTTATAGGAATAGCATTATATTTTATTCATCAATCTGCACACAGGAAAGAGGTGCATTATTTACATTCCTCCTTCCACCTTAACTGGGGCAGCAGTTACAGACACTAGGTACTCTAACGTACCATTTAAGGTGGAATGGGAAGTTCAGTTTGAATAATGATGATTAAAGCTGTAAAGTCACATGATTCAGTTCTGCTGATCTGCTGTACCACTGGTGTACTGTGCTCTCCACGACCCTACACTCACACACGGCCAGCCTGTATAACGCAGCAGTGATTCTCTTATCGGTGTACGCGGGGGCTGGAAATGGTTAACCCTATAGATGTTAACACTACAGAGTTTTAAAGGCTGCTTTGGCTTTCCGAAATGCTGAATCCAAAGATCGTTTGGAGAAAGTCTCTACACAATGTGCTCCCAGAACTGTCTGGTGGGTTTGCGGTCCCGGATGGAGGTGGAATAAAGTCAAAGTTCTTCTGGTCTGAATCTCTGTACCATCCCGACCATGTCCACCTTCACTAAGCTGAAGTTAACTTCCTCTTGGAATTTCTGATTCCATCTCAAACGCTGCCAGAACGCTTCTTGTGCAGAACTAGACCAATAAGGCCTGTAATGTTCCCCTAACTACAGTAGTGTAGTCGCTGCCACCACCTTTGTTAAACCAGTCAGGTCTGGCAACAACAAAATTACTACAGGAGGAAGAGAGGAAGAAACCCTACAGCAGTTATAGTCACAGTTTAGACTTTATTCAGCTATACCCCAGTAGGTTAGGCTCAGTGCTCAAATATGGCTAGGAGGGTAACCAGCGAGAGTTCTCTCTAAAAATATAAAATCAAAAACAAAAATGATAGTTTACTGAAATTCCTCAAAACCCACCACAAACAATAACACCCATTTAATAATATCCAAACTCACCAACAGACCACCCTTCAGGACAGCGAGAGAAAGACACAGTAACCAAACACTCATTACACTGCACACTCAAACCCTCTAGCCTTGATGCCCCCTTTTTCCCAGCTCAGTTAATTTAACGAGGAACCAATACGACCAAACAGGGTCCCATTCTATGGTGGTGATACTTAGGCCGATATCAGAGGGTGCCTAAACTTTAATGATCTGATCTTCACTTCAGATTAAACTTTCATCTACTTTATTACACTTAAATATAAACACCTAGAAGAAACACGGACCACTCCCTAAACTCTAAAGGGATAGACTGACCCGGCATTACAGTTATCCACCAATGACCCTCAGTAACCTCCACACGGCGTCCCACGTGACTCGGCAATCGCCCCAAGCCGCTCTTACCTGTTCAGCAGTGGCTCCCCAGCAGCGCTTAGTCACAGCCTGTTCTCCAGTCACACCGGTGACAATCCGTTCAAGTCTAACAGTCTTTCTTTACTTCAACTACCAAACACGGTAAAATCACTGAAGCCCCCAACACTGGTCCACACTGCTCTCCCTTCCAGCTGTAAGTCCTCCACAGCGCGCCAAAAGTTCCCCCTCCCCGTCATGCAGGTCCTGATAAAATCATTACAGGCCTACGACCACCTGTAGCCCCAGGACCATTAGCAGGTTAAAGACCCCCTGCTGATTGTCTCCGATTACTGAGAGGTGGCTCTCTGCCTCCCTCTAGTGGTGACCTTGTGTCTGACCATAGGCTGGGTGATGGGGCTCCTGCTGTATGGCAGACCGAAACTGGCCCCTCATACACAGATACTTCATTCCTAATGAGAGAAGACAAGACGTATTAAAGGTACACAGATGATCCGTAAGACCACTGTTATACCCCTCTGAGGCCTCATGTACATCCTCTGTACCTTGTTGAACACAGATGTACCTGCACAGCACCGTGTTCCTGACTGTGTGTAGTACAGTACTACTGCACCATCTGCTCTGTTTCTATAACACATATCACTGATGGAGGAAGCACGGGGACTCACGGTAGTGATGTACGACTCCATGTGTTCTGTAGTGACTCCGACTCTCGACTTCACCACAGCGGTGACAGAGCAGATGATTAAGAGATGAAGCAGATATTAAATAATCTCAGTAACTATAAAAGCTACAGGTCATATAATTAGCGGTGAGGGGAAAGTGATGTACTGAGAAAACCATCACTAAAATCAGAAAAATAAAGATATTTTAACAAAAGTTTAATTTAACCTCGTTTCTAAGAGGATAAAGTTGACTTTGTGTTCACCAGCTTCTTGTATAACCGTTCATTAGAGAACAGTGAGTTCATATCTCCACACGAGTTATCAGCTCATGTATACTCTCTGTATGACCTTTAGAGGAGCTGAGATACTGGGTTTATTTGCTTCTTAGCCTCAAATGTAAGCACCCTGTGTGTTGTTAGCCACATTAGCACAGCTCCTTTACTTTAATGCTAGCAGTCTGCTACTGAATTAGCACTGGATGCTGTTTGTGGGGATCGTTGCTGCTGGTTTTCCTATCTACTCGTTCAGGTCATTTGTAATTTAATTGTTTATCAGCCTTGAATATTTATATATCCTCTATTCACACACACACACACAGTCCGACTGCCAAACTAGTGCTAGTGTGTGGCTGTGCTGTAGTGAAGAGGAATTTCAGTGAAACTGTTAACTCTACATCCTGCCTCTGTGTGTTCTGACCCACACCCCTCAGCCAGTACCGGTCCTCCTAAGAACCCAATACAGGTCTATCCAACACCTTTTAAAGTTACTGTGGTTTATTACGGACCTATCAGACTTTAATGGACAACATATCATCACCTACATGGTCTAATTCTGTGTGTAACTATTAAACTGTAACAGAACAGGAGCTGATTTGATGAGTTTTGAGGTTTAAACTGGTGTAAATTTAGATTTTCTTTATCTAATCTGATCTTTGTGTGGTTAAATGTTCTGCTGCTGGTGTAGGACTTCAATGTTTAGGACTTAAATCAGCCTAAAGCATTCTTCTACTTCATCATATAAACTATTACACAGTGTCTAGCTGTGTTTCAGGGCTCTACTGTCCAAATTAAAGTCATGGGACGGCAGCAAGACCTCAAGACACCACCAGAGGGAGGCAGAGTTTAGCCTCATCATCTCAATCAGGGCATCCCTTAACCTCAATAATGATCAAACACATGTTTGTAAGCAACATGGCAGCAGAGAAAAACAAGTTCCTCCAAAATGGTAACTTTACAGAGGAGGACGAACACCTCCTGCACTTTCAGTGAGAGTGAATATAAAGAGATTTCATTAAGATCAGTTCTGGATCAGTTCTGTTGGTCCATTCATCATGAAATGTACACACAGGGTAAAGGACAGAGCTGAACTGAAATGATGGAGAACAGTTCAAATACAATAATAGAGATACGTGTTTTTCTATGGACATCGCCAATATGCTAATTAACCTTCATATGAATCAAATCACAATCAGATTAAAATTCTGAAACTCCAGAAACATGTGAACATACATAGTCTTATATGAGAGATCAGGGTTCTCTACCTTATCACCCCAAGGCCCACCTGACAACACCTACAAATCATAGGGACCACCAAAAAACTAAAACCTACTTTTATAAATACAGATTTTATAAATATTAATATTAATATCATTATTAACACTAATATGGTTATAGATGATGTTACTAGCCCACTACAAACTACTGCCTACCCCTGACTACAGGCCCACAGACCAGTAGAGGCCTCTTCATGAACCTCTGGTGGTCCGTGGCCCACAGGTGGAGAAACCCTGTGATAGATGATTCTAAGGTGGTCTGTCAGTGTACATCATTAGGGGGGCTGTACCTGCTGAATAACTGTTTCTCAGCTTCTGTACATCCGATCAAGCTGGAATACTACATGCTGCATTTCTGAGACAGATTATAAGTGAGTTCCTATTGAAGACTTGATCACTCATAATTTATGGTCACCATAAGCCAATCAGCTGTTAGCAGGCATTTGGCAGTCTCAACACTGACCAGTCATTATATAACCTGAGTAGTGTGTTTATGTAGAGACTCCAATAACCAGTGAAGTTTAGATTCTCCTGAAAATCCAGAACATCCTCTACATATTTTACTCACAGTCAGAAAACTGGACTCCTGTACTGCAGCACAGTGTACCCACCATCTCTACATTTACAGGAGTATTAAAATGATAATTATTTAGAAACTACTGTTTAAAACCTCTATTCTAACCAGTGTCTGAGTTTCATTCTCCTCTTTTAGAGCTGGTCCTGAAATACTCTGTGTCCTCTGTAGGTAAATAATACTCAGTACATGTTACTGTATTTACTCAACATGGTCTCCCTCATTTCTGCAGCAACTCAAAACCAGGTGATCTGATCATCTCAAAGTATGATACACTGGTATACACTGACTCTGATGCTGTGTGTGAATGTAGGCTCAGATCGGCCTGTAGGTGGAGCTACAATGCTGAGACTCTTAAAATCATATTACAGTGATATTAATCAGTCTACAGGTGAATAATCTGGCTCATGTGATTCAGCTCTCTGTCCTGACAAACTCTGTAGGTACATGTTATGTCAGATGTTAAACTCCTGGTCTGGTGTAGGAACTTTTTGTTCACCAAGGTCAAAAGGTCAGTCTGAGTAAAACTGAAGAACTCGTCTTTGTCGACGGCCCCTGATCAATAATCAGAATATACTGAGACTGTTTACGGGTCACTGTTATTCCCTTCTTTTGCTGGTATGTTGTGATTTACCCTGTGCTCTCCTGTGTCTGTCTGTCTGTCCTCCCTGTCCATAGGTGGAGCTCTTTCCAGGCTGGTTGCTGCTGTGTGCTGAAGTACTTCCTGGAGTAACTATAAAAGAATCAGGATGATGATGAAAAGCTCTCACCAACTCTGTCCATGAGCTGTGGTGACCTGTATGTGCTTTGTGATGATGGAGTGTGTGGTTTATTAGTGGACTTGAATAGTTTATTAGTTTATTATTAAACTGTACATATCAGTGCTAATAAACTCCCCCTGAGGAGCCACAGTACACTATAATATACTGTATCATAAACTCTATAATATACAGACTTCCTAGAAGAGTGGAGATCTGTTACTGAGTCTCTGACATGCTCCTCACTGATCCTCATAGTTTAAACATCAGCAGCACACAGAGTGAACAGCAGGTGGCAGTATACAACACATGAGCTTTTTAGAGCATCAGCTTGAGGACTTGACTGCTGGACTGGGTGGTGAGTGACGTGGCTGCTCAATGCAGACTGTTAGAATGAAAAGGTGGAGGTGATGTAGGGCTCTTAGTTAGAGTCTACATCAGGACTCATTTTTATCTGGGCCTAATAATACTGTATATACCAGCAGGTTTAAGACTCTACTCTAGATTTACTGTTACAGGACTGTATAGACCTGGTCTGGAGGTCAGTATTTAGGAGGACAAACCTGGACAGACCAGTGAGGAGACAAAGTGAAGAGGTATAATCAACACACAGCACTTATTCATATAGCACTCATGAAATCCTGAACTACACCTCTACAGAATAACACTAGAAGAACAAAGTACAACTACAATTAGAGAACACACTGACTAATGATAGTAGAGTAACCTAATGAGTCTATATGATGAAGTCTAATGACTGTAGAACTGAATAGAGATTATACTGTGCTCCACATATAAACATACGTATTGTAGTCTAATCACTGTTAAAGCAGGAGGTATATAAAAAGGTACAAGCTATAACTTACACCTCACCCAACAACCCCCACCCCCACCCCATCCCCCACTTACTGCAGATATTTTAGGTATGCTGTTTGTGTTTCTGTGTGGGCATTTCCTAGAATAGGTGTTGGCTTGCTCGTTGTGGTTGATCTCTATTTTTCTTTAGCTTTGTGGGTTTGACCAGTGGAGGAAGTGCTACAAGGCTTTTTGCTCTGCTTGTCACTTTAAAAATATGATAAAGCACAGCTGTACACACATCCCCACCAATCAGACCTCATATGTCATGTTGAGTGAGAATAAAGTCGTATCAGTTGGAATAGCCATTTCAGCACCGCCTGAAAATTACTATCATCAAATATAAGTTTATAGGGCCAGATGCAGGTCACTGTTATTAGCATCTGTCCATGTACACTGAACAGAACTGGGTAAGTGATGTTACTGTTTACATTTAGAGTATTTTTTGCTAATTAGTAATACATACTAGTACCAGCTCAAAATAAGGCTCCTGTTCAAGTCCTCCAGGTTGAGCTTGTTCTGGTTCTCCAAGTAGCAGTTGGATGACTGCACAGCCAGCCTCCCAGTGCCACACTCAGGCAGTTCATTTTGCTCAACCTTCCCTGTCTACTCTGTTGACCCAGCTGATAACCTGCACTACCCTGGGCTTTCTGCTGGTTGCAGCCTCACTGTCCAGCCCCACCTTCTGTTGTGCTCTTTGAGCAGCCAAGCCTTAAGAGGGGGCTTCTGGATCGTTCCAAGATTCTCCCTGGCTCCACCCACTCACACCTGCATGTGGTTCCAGGTCTTACTGTTTATTTTTTGAAACCCCTTTATTATGTTGTGCATTGTAAAGCAACATAGCAATATATTGTTATATGATTTCTGTTTTTCTTTTTCATCTTCCTCCTCATTTGTTCCCTTTAAGAATGAATGGGGTGGAAACATACATGCCTATCTACTGTACTTCCGCTCTACCAACAGATACCGCTTCACATACACCATCTCAGGGCGGACCCTTGAGCATGTATTCAGTGTTGAATTCAATGCACTGGTCTGTTGGTCTTTTTTTCAATCACTCGTTTCTCCAATAGAGTCCTATTCATTTTCAGCCCCACACAAAGTTTCCTTTAACCTACAGCCACCAAACTGCATGCACTCACTCAGTACAGATCCCAAACTCGACCTACACTCCTCAGGGTGTCATTTTCACCATGCATTCCTCTTATAGACTCCCATTTTAACATACCTAGTGAACCCAACAACCACTCAGTAATCCACCCTCACACCATAGCAACACCTTACCAATCACCTAAGACATCATAGCAACCATCTGGTTTATAATAGCAACTGCCTAGCAACAGCATAGAAACCATCTGGGGCATCATAGCAACAATCTACCAACACCACACCAATCACCCAGCAACACCATAGCAACAGCCTAAAACACCTTAGCAACCGCCTGGGATACCATAGCAACCACCTTGCAACACCTTGTAAACCACTCTTTTCTACCCCTCTTTCTGGCCCATATGAACCCTTCCTTTACTTTGACCCCACAGGGCATCAGTGCTGATCTTCATACTGCGACTGTTAAACTACATAGAGACTGTACTGATTTCTCCTTCATCACAGAACACACACCGACATACCAAACATCATGGGATAGCACTATGTAAATCAATTATGAAGTGATGATACCTCAGGGGATGACTTGAGAACACCCACATCTGTATAGTGAGGTGTTATCTTGTGAGTGAGGTTGAACGCAGGCCAGCCTGCTCATGGCGAGGCATCATGAATAAGTTCAAGGCATGTTACTGGAATACTTCTATTGGGCTCATGTTGGGCAAACGTGCAGTCGACATCATTCTTTACAAACGCTGGGCAGTCTGCACCTAATGGTTCACTGCACCAAATTCGACAAACAGGGTCTGTAGCCTCATGTGGTCAGCCCAAACAACTGCAGCTCATTAACTTACGACACATGTTCACAATCCTTAAGGCCCAGTTAGCAACCTCACGAGTCCAGATGAGGCACCATGTCCGTTACTGTGGTGTTAACAGAGGCCCTTTGGTGGGTCTTCCGCTCCCATATCCCAGGAGCATTATAGTATGTTGGGTATGCATGCCGCACCTCCTGCACTGATTGTGGGGGTGGTTTCTGGCAGTGTTGCTTGTCTGGTACATACTGATATCACATGACTTTTGATATGTCAGTGTATGTGCAGTTTTTTACATATGACTTTTGAAGTCTAATCACATACAGTACCAGTGAAAAATTTGGCCACACCCAAATAAATGGATGTTGTTGGGATCTTGATGACATTGAGAAAGACTTTACAGGCTCAGACTTTACAGTGCCAACTGATGAGATGTCTGAAACAATACATATCCTGATATACCACATATACTTTTGATGTATCACAGAATTATATTTTCACCATATCTCCACCTCTAATATTTATTTTGTGGCACATTTTCATCTTTTTTTAGTTTTTTATTATTATTTTTTTCATGCATAGTTTAAAGGCTGAAAAACTTTAAAAGTTTAAAAACTTTTTGTTCAGTAAATATTCGCAATTGACAGATGAAAAGTATTCATTGAAAACTGCTTAGTAATAAATAGTGTTATATCCACCATAAAGTTACATTTTGGAGGTTTTTAAGGTGGACTGTATAATTCCATGAGTGCTATTTTATAGATTTCTGTATTCACTTTTATTCTAAAGTCGAGCATTAAGCTAAAATGAGTTGCTATGTCTAAACTTTTTGACTGGTAACGTATACGAAATGGGATATCAAAAAAGGTAAGAGGAGCTATACTCCATAAACACACCACCCCAACCCCTGTTTATTTAAACCCACCATAAGCCCCTTAATAATACTAAAGTACTATCTGTGATGCTGTGTACAGCCAGTAGGGGTTTAGCACATCATAAAGACTAATGTGTTAGTACTAATCAAAGAGTAAAGTATTAATGTGGGGAGTGGACACTGCATGATTCTCAGGTTTGCTGTACTGGACAGGCCCTAGGAGATCTGGTGTATGATGATTCCACTGCAGGTGAACCACATGCACAGAGACAGACACAGAACTATGAGTACCATCTTACTGGGCACCAAGTCATAGTCTACTCAGTAGAGGTTTGAGGTTTAAGAGCAGAGAGGAGCTATTTAGAGGGTTGTGGACAATGATGTCTTCAACCAGTAAAGAACTGAAACTCAGTGGTGCAGAACGTTCCATGACGACAGTCAGCCTCAAAATCAGAAAAAGATTGTATAGGAATTAAAACAGAAGAAAAAAGAAAAGCAAACTTTAAATTATCTCAGCCGTCTGAAAAGATTAACAGTACAGCTCATCAGTCATCACTCCCTAACCTTCTGTCCTGTTACATCTGATGTTAAACTATCACAGTGTTCTACTACAATAGGGCTGGAGAACTGAGGGCCGGAGTCCAGCATAGTTTGGTGATTTCTGCTCCAGCACACAAAACAAACCTGACAATTAGCTGATGTGTTGATTCAGGTGGGCCTAAGAAGCAGAATCACCTGGGTGTGCAGGAAGCTGGCCTCCATGTCCAAAAGTTCCCCACCTCAGTACTACAAGGACACCACACTAACAGCCCAAACATGGTGGAGGTAGTGTGATGATGTAGACATAGGTTACTGCTTCACTACTGCAGGACCATGTCCAGTTATCAGTCTGTGATGAAGACAATTAACAATAAAGTCCCAGAGCACAAGGACAAGTCCGTTCTACAGGGGAGTCCAATCTTATGTGCAAAGACAAGTGAGCCAGAACTCCTCCACAGTGATGTGAGAGACTCTCAGCTATAGGAAGTGTTTAGTAGTAGGTGTTGCTGCTACAGGAGGCTTCACCAGTTAGAGGGTCAGTTAGTTAATGTAGGTGGTAGAAAACTTCATTACTTCATTCAGTCACTGAAATGATTTTATATGAGGATCTGAAACCCTGTAGGAACAGAGGGAAGTGATGAGGGAAAATTCACTGCACTGAATCTTAGAAGGTCAAAATAAAAAGGTGTTAAAGGATTTAAGTACTGAGACTTCAGAGGTCTGATATGTAAATGCTGGTGATCAGGAGATCTTACTTTGAGTTTTCCTGAGGCGTGTTCTTCTCTGTCTCTCTGTGACGTACGCTTTGAGTGTGAGAGTTCAGGAAGCGTTAACACACTGCAGTCAGTCAGTTAGTCAGTGCGGGGACAGTATGGAGCTCAGTGCACTCTCTGTAATACTCTGTGAGTAAATGTTCTTTATGTCTTCATTAAAGTGAGAGCTGCTGTATGGAGGGATTAATATTCAGTCTGAGGTTCTGAGTGATCCGCTTCTGAGTGATTCAGTAACTGTATGTAGTTCAGATAGTTTACCAGCTTCTCTTCATGCTGTAATCAGAGTGTGGGGGGCTTCAGTTGGGGGTCTTCTGGCAGGTTTTATTATAGAAGTGTCAGAGTGTCTCTTCAGTTTGGGTCATAATCAATAAACATGCATTTATGTGTCTTAAAACATGATGACATTTTGTGAATTATTAAAGTAATTAAATTAAAATAGAGTGTTTACGTCTGAGTAAATCTTAATGATAAAATATAGTTTAATTCTAATTTTAAACCATTTTACTCGTTTTAACACTGAATGATTTTGGGTTTGCTATGTCACATGTTCATCATATAGATTTATTAAATGCAGGAAAAAAATACATTATGTGTACACACACACACGCACACACACACACACGCACACACACACGCACACGCACACACACACACACAAACACACACACACACAAACACACACACACACACGCACACACACACACAGACACACACACACACAGACACACACACACACACACACAGACACACACACATGCATAACACTGGTGTCCATCACATTGCTCCATGTTTAGGTGTGTGGTATGTCGTGCTGCTCTGTATCTGTCGTTCCTTCACTAATGATGCTGTTGTTGTGTTTATTGATGGTTTTGCTGGGTTTGATGTGTGTGTGTGTTGGACTGGGCATTACTGTGTTGATCTGTGGGGTACTTAGTGTGCGTTACTGTGTTCTAGCTGTGGTCAATGTTGTCAGTACTGTATCATGTAGTAGACATAGCCAGTGTAGTCTCTAAGGTTACGTGGGTAATCTCTGAGCAGTGATGGTTTTTATCAGATGTTAATCCACCAATCCAGTGATCTTCCTCTGTTTGCTTGTTTGGGCTAAAGTGGAGTCATCGTTAAGCAACAACAGGACTGGATCCTCAGGGGTTACTTTTCTAACCAGAGCAGACAGTGTGATAGTCACATCTATTCAGAAGTCATGAATGTCCTCACACTCCCACACCATATGCAGAAAGGTCCACTTGTAGTCGTAGGTGACGGTTACAGTCAGGATTTAAAGCAGCTTCTATAGGAAAGTGTTTCTGTGGTGTTCAGTACTCGTGACTGTATTTAAATGGATCAGTTGGTGATCAGTGTTGGTTAACTGATCACTGATTATGTCTTCAGGTCTTCAGGTCGGGTGTAAATCTTGTTCCAGTGTGGTTATTAAAACAGTTTGACCCCAAAAGATAATATCAGCAGGTGGTTCTGTCTCTCCTGATGTGTTCTAATCAGGTGTGTTTAATGTGGTTCCTCAGTAGAACTTACAGTAGAACCGTTTACTCTCTCTGTAAGAACAAACAGTGTACTTCTTCTCAATGTCAACATCAGCTGCTCTCTAGCTCCCTCTCCCTCCCAGACCCATCCCTACACCCACCACCCTGTCACAGTCTGTCACCAGGGCGTAGTCAAAGGGCGCTTCACCAGTAACCACTCTCTACCATGAGCACAGTGTAGTCAGTGCACTCTCTGTATCACTCTGAGAGGAGTCTCTTCATGTCTTCATTAGAGCGAGGGCTGCTGTATGAAGGTGCTGAGGTGCTTCTGTGTGATGAAGTAACTGTGTGTGGTTCAGGATGCTGTGTGGAGGCTCTAGCATTCATTCATCATTCTAGCACACTGTGTGCAGACTGAGAACAGTATCTGTTTGTACAGCCGCACTCAGATATGTATGTGCAGCATGAGAAACTCAGAACGTGTTACTTTTCATTTGGGGGTGTATGATCAAACGCCTAACACCCCGGTCATGTGACATGGTGTGATGGTTTCTGAGTGAAGATAAGTGAACACGCCTCCAACAGGAAACACACTTCAGCATCACTTTATACTGGTTAGACAGTTTTACTGGGTTTACTGGGTTTAACATTCTGAAAAAATAAAAGACCAATAAAAATATTAACACCATATAAACTACACCTTAACTTTCACCAACACCGTAACTCATGACTCTGTACCCAGAATGTTAAACTCAGCTAATAAACAGTTTATGGATCTGTAGAAGTGTGTTCTCTGTAGAGGACCTGTAACTTATTCACACTACACTCTACTAATTTAATCAGGGGATCAAACTTTACGCAGGACTGCCTGATCTAAAAGGTC
>JAMWET010006627.1:0-17369 GCA_024036415.1 Prochilodus magdalenae | reverse complement strand
AACCCTAGGGGCCCACTTAAACCCTAACCCTAGGGGCCACTTAAACCCTAACCCTAACCCTAACCCTAGGGGCCACACTTACCCTAACCCTAACCCTAGGGGCCACACTTACCCTAACCCTAACCCTAACCCTAACCCTAACCCTAACCCTAACCCTAACCCTAACCCTAACCCTAACCCTAACCCTAACCCTAGGGGCCACTTAAACCCTAACCCTAGGGGCCACTTAAACCCTAACCCTAGGGGCCACTTAAACCCTAACCCTAGGGGCCACTTAAACCCTAACCCTAACCCTAACCCTAACACTTACCCTAACCCTAACCCTAGGGGCCACACTTACCCTAACCCTAGGGGCCACACTTACCCTAACCCTAGGGGCCACACTTACCCTAACCCTAGGGGCCACACTTACCCTAACCCTAGGGGCCACACTTACCCTAACCCTAGGGGCCACACTTACCCTAACCCTAACCCTAGGGGCCACACTTACCCTAACCCTAGGGGCCACACTTACCCTAACCCTAGGGGCCACCCTAACCCTAACCCTAACCCTAGGGGCCACACTTAAACCCTAACCCTAACCCTAGGGGCCCTTAACCCCTAACCCCCTAGGGGCCACTTAAACCTAAACCCTAAACCCTAAACCCCTAGGGGCCACTTAAACCCTAACCCTAACCCTAGGGGCCACACTTTTACCCTAACCCTAACCCTAGGGGCCACACTTAAACCCTAACCCTAGGGGCCACACTTAAACCCTAACCCTAGGGGCCACACTTAAACCCTAACCCTAGGGGCCACACTTAAACCCTAACCCTAGGGGCCACACTTAAACCCTAACCCTAGGGGCCACACTTAAACCCTAACCCTAGGGGCCACACTTACCCTAACCCTAAACCCCTAACCCTAACCCTAGGGGCCACTTACTTAAACCCTAACCCTAACCCTAGGGGCCACTTAAACCCTAACCCTAACCCTAGGGGCCACTTAATACCAAACCAAAAACCTAGGGTCACCTTAAAACCTAACCCAAGCCCTAGGGTCCAATAAAAACCTAACCCTAACCCTAGGGGCCACCCTTACCCTAACCCTAGGGGCCACACTTACCCTTACCCTAACCCTAGGGGCCACACTTACCCTTACCCTAACCCTAGGGGCCACACTTACCCTTACCCTAACCCTAGGGGCCACACTTACCCTTACCCTAACCCTAGGGGCCACACTTACCCTTACCCTAACCCTAGGGGCCACTTAAACCCTAACCCTAACCCTAGGGGCCACACTTACCCTAACCCTAACCCTAGGGGCCACACTTACCCTAACCCTAACCCTAGGGGCCACACTTACCCTAACCCTAACCCTAGGGGCCACACTTACCCTAACCCTAACCCTAGGGGCCACACTTACCCTAACCCTAACCCTAGGGGCCACACTTACCCTAACCCTAACCCTAGGGGCCACTTAAACCCTAACCCTAACCCTAGGGGCCACTTAACCCTTACTTAAACCCTACCCTAACCCTAGGGGCCACTTAAAAACCCCTAGGGGCCACTAAACCCTAGGGGCCACTTAAACCCTAACCCTAACTTAAACCCTAACCCTAACCCTAGGGGCCACACTGACCCTAACCCTAACCCTAGGGGCCACACTTACCCTAACCCTAACCCTAGGGGCCACACTTACCCTAACCCTAACCCTAGGGGCCACACTTAGCCTAACCCTAACCCTAGGGGCCACACTTAGCCTAACCCTAACCCTAGGGGCCACACTTTTACCCTAACCCTAACCCTAGGGGCCACACTTTTACCCTAACCCTAACCCTAGGGGCCACACTTTTACCCTAACCCTAACCCTAGGGGCCACACTTTTACCCTAACCCTAACCCTAGGGGCCACACTTTTACCCTAACCCTAACCCTAGGAGGGGCCACTTAAACCCTAACCCTAACCCTAGGAGGGGCCACTTAAACCCTAACCCTAACCCTAGGAGGGGCCACTTAAACCCTAACCCTAACCCTAGGAGGGGCCACTTAAACCCTAACCCTAACCCTAGGAGGGGCCACTTAAACCCTAACCCTAACCCTAACCCTAACCCTAGGGGCCACTTAAACCCTAACCCATAACCCTAACCCTAACCCTAGGGGCCACACTTACCCTAACCCTAAACCCTAACCCTAGGGGCCACACTTAAACCCTAACCCTAACCCTAGGGGCCACCCCTAACCCTAGGGGCCACTTAAACCCTAACCCTAACCCTAGGGGCCACCCCTAACCCTAGGGGCCTAAACCCTAGGGGCCACTTACTAACCCTAGGGGCCACTTACCCTAACCCTAACCCTAGGGGCCACACTTACCCTAACCCTAACCCCTAACCCTCACCCTAACCCTAGGGGCCCTAACCCCTAGGGGCCACACTAAACCCTAACCCTAGGGGCCGCCACTCACTTAAACCCTAACCCTAACCCTAGGGGCCACTTAAACCCTAACCCTAACCCTAGGGGCCACACTTACCCTAACCCTAACCCTAACCCTAGGGGCCACACTTACCCTAACCCTAACCCTAACCCTAGGGGCCACACTTACCCTAACCCTAACCCTAGGGGCCACTTAAACCCTAACCCTAACCCTAGGGGCCACTTACTTACACCCTAACCCCAACCCCTAGGGGCCACACTTAAACCCTAACCCTAACCCTAGGGGCCACCCACTTACTTACTTACTAAAACCCTAACCCTAACCCTAGGGGCCACTTACCTAACCTAGGGGCCCACTTACCTAACCCTAGGGGCCACACTTAAACCCTAACCATCCCCCTAGGGGCCACTTAAACCCTAACCCTAACCCTAGGGGCCACACTTAAACCCCCTAGGGGCCACACCCCTAACCCTAACCCTAGGGGCCACTTAAACCCTAACCCTAACCCTAGGGGCCACTTAAACCCTAACCCTAACCCTAGGGGCCACACTTTTACCCTAACCCTAACCCTAGGGGCCACACTTAACCCTAAACCCCTAACCCCTAGGGGCCACACTTAACCCTAACCCCCTAACCCCTAGGGGCCACACTTAACCCTAACCCTAACCACTTAAACCCTAACCCTAACCCTAGGGGCCACTTAAACCCTAACCCTAACCCTAGGGGCCACTTTAACCCTAACCCTAGGGGCCACACTTAACCCTAACCCTAGGGGCCACTTACCCTAACCCTAGGGGGGCCACTTAAAACCCTAACCCACTTACCCCCTAACCCTAACCCTAGGGGCCACACTTTTACCCTAACCCTAACCCCCAACCCCTAGGGGCCACCCCAACCCCAACCCTAGGGGCCACACAAACCCCAACCCCAACCCTAAGGGCCACCTAAACCCTAACCCTAGGGGCCACTTAAACCCTAACCCTAGGGGCCACTTAAACCCTAACCCTAGGGGCCACTTAAACCCTAACCCTAGGGGCCACTTAAACCCTAACCCTAGGGGCCACTTAAACCCTAACCCTAGGGGCCACTTAAACCCTAACCCTAGGGGCCACTTAAACCCTAACCCTAGGGGCCACTTAAACCCTAACCCTAACCCTAGGGGCCACTTAAACCCTAACCCTAACCCTAGGGGCCACTTAAACCCTAACCCTAGGGGCCACACTTACCTTAAACCCTAACCCTAACCCTAGGGGCCACTTAAACCCTAACCCTAGGGGCCACTTACTTACTTAAACCCTAACCCTAGGGGCCACACTTACCCTAACCCTAGGGGCCACACTTACCCTAACCCTAGGGGCCACACTTACCCTAACCCTAGGGGCCACACTTACCCTAACCCTAGGGGCCACACAAGTCTAACCCTAAAAATAAAGTTAACAAACAAAGCCAAAAAAAAACAAATAAATAAAGCAACAAATAAAAACAAATCAGTAAACACAGGAATCAATGAATCTCTTACAAAACTTTTACAGAACAACATTGTACAGTTTTAGACATCTTTTACATTGTTACAAGTGGAGATATGCAGAGGAGGCATTTCCAAAGAATTATGGGAGTGAAAGGAAAAAAAAAAAAAGCCATCTTCAACCTCAAATAACTCCAAAATGTAGGGACATAGAAACGCACAGGTTGTTGTTTACAGGGTTGTACAGTATAACGAAACACGGTCAGGCTCCTTGTAGCAAACACACAGGTGACATTTTTTAGTTTTTTATAGGGTTATATATATATATAGTATAGTGCAAACACAATAACAAAAAACAATGTGTGCAGACAGTACAGTATGTGTACAGGACATGTGCAAAGAGTAGCGCTGTATCAGTAAGCATGTGGTTTAAACAGTATAGATATATAAAGTGTACAGTGCAGGTGGGAGAACAGCAGCTTAATGTTCAGTAACAGCCAAATGCTTTGTACAGATGTTCAAAACCCAGAATAAAAACAAAACTGGATGTTCAAGTAAACAGGTTGGGTTTAACAAAGTGTGCCACATTAACAAGGCAGATGCGATCAATCAACCGTAGAAACCCTTCATCGTATATCACCAAGTAACCCAATAAAACCATAGGATTAGGGTCAGCAAGACACATTACCACAGTGGACTTACCTAGGTTACTACCCTGTTGCCCATTAGTGTAGTCATACACTTCACTTTGAGATTTGATCTCTTCTTCAAAAAGTAACGGTTTTATTGACAAGACCCATTTAACCAAAGTTTCCATACAGGCTCAAAGTCAAGCCTAAAGTCTGGTGAACATTAAATTACCAAGACAGCTCCCATTATATCACCAAGATGTACACTTCATAGAATTATATTGAAATATCACCAACATGTCCCATATTACCAAAGTGGCCAAGCCTAAAATCCATTGAGCTGCTTCATATTACCAAGGTGGATGTGATCAATCATCACTAGAAACCCAGCATCTAATATCACCAAGTAATCCACGAGAACCTTAGGGTTAGCAAACATTTGTGACATTTTCAGCTGATACTCTTATCCAGAGTGACTTACAAGGTTAACCATATTACAGGTAGGCCAATGTAGTGTTAGGACTCTTGCCCAAGGACTCTTATTGGTAGAGCACAGCATTGTCACCCAGACCGGGAATCGAGCCACAATCACCCACATGGGATGGTGGCTTCCTGGTGGTTAGTGCTGTTTTCCGCTATGCCACACCAACCACTACCAGCAAAGCACATTACCAAAGTGGACTGATCCCACAGAGTCACTGCCCTGCTGATTGTGAGTGCAGTAATACACTTCTCTTTAAACCACAATTTGACCACTTCAAAAAGGTTATATTACCTAGAAGTCTCATATTAAAGTGTCCATACAGACTCAGTTTAACCCCAAAAGTCAGTTAAGGTGCATTATATTACCAAGACGTTGCATATTACCTAAGGTGGATGTAATCCATCAACTCTAGAAAACCAGACATTAAGATCACAAAGAAACCCAATAAAACCGCAGTGTTAGGGTTGCTTAGGGTTACAGTTTTAGGGTCAGAAAACCAGGGTAGTCAAGTGGCTTTTATACTAAAGTATATTTCCAAAAGTGGACTAACCCCACAGGGTCACTGCCCTGTTGACCTTGAATGTGTTTATACACTTCAGTTGAGATTTGACCTCCTCTTCAAAGATTTAGGGTTATATTACCAAGTCGTGCCATGTTACCAAAGTGTCCATACAGACTCAAATTCACCAGCACTTGATATTACCAAGTAGCCCCAAAAAACCCTCGTGTTGGGGTCCAATATCACCAAGATGGACTGACCCCACAGGGTCATTGCCCTGTTGCCCATGAGTGCAGTCATACATTTCACTTTGAGATTTGACCACTTCTTCCTAGAGTTAGTGTTATGTTACCAAGACATCCCATATCACCAAGGTAGATGCAATACACCAATTCTGAAAACCCAGCACTAAACACCAAGTAACCCAAATAAAACCCTAGCGTTAGGGTCTAATATCACCAAGACATTCCCATATTACCTAAGTGGACTGACTCTACAGGGTACCTGCCCTGTAAACCGTGAGGGTGGTCATACACTTCACCTTGAGATTTGACCACTTCTTAGAGTTAGGTTAGATTACCAAGTCATCCCATATTACCAAAGTGTCTATATGGGCTCAAAGTCAACCCTAAAGTCCATAGAACTGCATTTTATTACCAAGATTTCCCATATTACCAAGGTTGACATGATCCATCAAACTGAGAAACCCAGCTCTTAAAATCACCATGTAACCAATTAAAACCCTAGTGTAAGGTTCTAATATTAGCAAGACGTCCCATATTACCAAGGTGAATACAATCCATCAACTGTAGAAAACCAGACATTAAGATCACCAAGAAACCCAACAAGACCCTTGTGTTAGGGTTAGCAAACCATATCACCAAAGTAGTAGGGTCACTGCCCTGTTGACTGTGAGTGTGGTCATACATTTCACTTTGAGATTTGATTGCTCTTCACCATAGAGTTATATTACCAAGAAGTCCCATACTACCAAAGTAGAGGCAATCAACTCTAGAAACCCAGCACTTAATATCAACAAGTAACCCAATAAAACCCTAGTGTTAGGGTCTAATGTCACTGAGATGTCCCATATAACCGAGGTGGACTGACCCCACAGGGTCATTGCCCTGTTGCCCATGAGTGCAGTCATACACTTCACTTTGAGATTTGACCACTTCTTATTGGAGTTATTAGCAAGATCTGAGCAGCATGCAAAGAGCATGCAAAAGTCCATTGAACTGCATTGTATTACCAAGATGTCCCATATTACCAATGTGGACTGACCCAACAAGGTTACTGCACTGTTGACCGAGTGCAGTTATACACTTCACCTTGAGAATTGAACACCTCTTCATAGAGTGTTATATTACCAAGACATCCCATATTAACAAGGTGGATGTGATCCATCAACTTTAGAAAAACAGACATTAAGGTCAAATAACCCAATAAAAACCTAGGGTTAGGTTAACCAAACCAGGGTAGTAAGGCTACCCTAAAATCAAAGCTGGCCTAACCCCACAGGGTCACGGCCCTGTTGACTAAGTACAGTCATACACTTTGAGATTTGACCACTCTTTTTGGAGTTAGGGTTATATTGCCAAGACGTCCCATATTACCAAAAAAAACAGGCTTAAATTCAACCCTACAGTCCACTGAACTTCATAATTTTACCAAAGTGACTGCGACTAATCATCCCTAAAAACCCAGCACTTAATATCATCAAGCAACCCAATAGTAACCCAAAGTGGACTGACCCCACAGCTTTACTGGCTTGTTGACCGTGAGCGCTGTCATACACTTCACTTTAAGATTTGACCACTTCTTCATAGAGTTAGGGTTACATTTCCAACATGTTCCATATTACCAAGATGAATGGACCAATCAACTCTAGAAACCCAGCACTCAATATCAGCATGTAACCCAATGAAACCCCAAAGTTAGTGTTAGCAAACCAGTTTAGCAAAGCATATTACCAAAGTGAACTGACCCCACAAGGTCACTGCCCTGTTTCCCGAGAGTGTGGTCATGCACTGCACCTTGAAATTTGACCGCGTCTCTATAGTGTTAGGATTATATTACCAAGACGTCCCTTATCACAAAATTGTCCACACATGTTTAAAGTGCATAAGAAAGCCCACTGGGCTTTCCAAGATGGTCCATATTACCAAGGCAGCTCCCATTCTATGATCATATTAAGGAGATGGGACACTTTCTCATAGAGTTAGGGTTATATTAACAAGAAGTCCCATATTAAAGTGTCCATACAGGCTCAAAATCAACCCTAAAGTCCATTGAACTTCATTTTATTACCAAGACATCCCATATTGCCAACTTGGCTCCCATTGCATCATATCACCTAGATGTACTAGTCATATAATTATTATGGTTTTACCAAAGTGTGCATATATGCCAAAATTCAACCCTTAAATCCACTGAACTGCATTATATTACCAAAGTGTCCCGTATTACCAAGGTGGATGTGATCAACTCTAGAAACCCAGCATCTCATATCAAGTAACCCAATGAAACCCTAGTGTTAGCAAAGCATATTACCAAAGTGGACTGACCCAACAGGGCACTGCCCTGTTGACTGAGTGCAGTTATACACTTCACAGATTTGACCACTTCAAAAGATTTAGAGTTATATTACCCAGACATCCCATATTACCAACGTGTCCATACAGGCTGGAATTCAACCCTAAAATCCATTGAGCTGCATTATATTATCCAAGTGTCCCATATGACCAAGTTGGGTGCAATCAATCAACTTTGGAAACCCAGCATCTAAATCACCAAGTAACCCATTGAAACCCTAGTATAAGGGTTAGCAAAGCATATTACTAAAGTGGATTGATCCCACAGGGTTACCGACTGAGGGCAGTGTAACTATCTTGAGATTTGACCACTTCATAGAGTTAGTGTAATATTACCGAGTACAGTCACACACACACACACTTCAGATTTGACCACTCTTCATGGAGTTAGGGTTATATTGCCAAGACGTCACAACCATTACCGAAGTGTCCAGATATTACCAAAGTGTCCAATTCAACCCTACAGTTCACTGAACTTCATAATTTTACCAAAGTGAATGCGACCAACCAACCCCAGACACCCAGCACTTAATATCATCAAGTAACCCAATAGTAACCCAAAGTAGACTGACCCCACAGCTTCACTGGCTTGTTGACCGTGAGCATGGTCTTTGAGATTTGACCACTTTCATAGAGTTGATTTCCAACGTGTCCATACAGGCTCAAAGTAAACACTGAAGACCCTTGAACTGCATAATATTACCAAAGTGTCCCATATTACCAAGATGGATGGACCAATCAACTCTAGAAACCCAGCACTCAATATCAGCATGTAACCCAATAAAACCCCAGAGTTAGGGTTAGCAAAGCATATTACCAAAGTAAACCGACTCCACAGGGTCACTGCCCTGTTGCCTGTGAGTGCGGACACTTCACCTTGAGATTTGGCCACTTTCATAGAGTTGTGGTTATATTACCAAGACATCCCATATCACAAAATTGTCCACATATGTTTAAAGTGCACACGAAAGCCCACTGGACTTTCCAAGATGGCCCATATTACCAGGTCATCTCCCATTCTATGATCATATTACAAAGATGGGACACTTTCTCATACAGTTAGGATTATATTACCAAAGTGTCCATACAGGCTGAAATTTAACCCTGAAGTCCATTGAACTTCATTATATTACCAGAGTGTCCCATATTGCCAAAGTGAATGGAATCAGTCAACTCCAGACCGCCAGCACTTCAGATAACCAAGTTACCCAATAAAACCTTAGGGTTAGGGTCTAATGTCACCAAAATGTCACATATAACCAAGTGGACTGACCCCACAGGGTCACTGGCTTGTTGACCATGAGGGCAGTCACACACTTCACTTTGAGATTTGACCATTTCTTCGAGTTTGGGTTACATTACTCTTTACATGCAAGGCCTTTAGCAGACGTTCTGATCCAGAGCGACTTACAGTCGTGCTTAGTGTCTCACCATGAGCTCAGACTCTGCCCGAACAAGGGTCAGTGCTGATACCCAGAGAGAACAATACACATACATATATAAAGCATAAGTGCATAACCTGGCAAGCCCAACTCAGCACTCACACCTACAGAGAAGAAAGGTTAGGGTCAGTAGAAGTGCAAGAACAAAGTATTTCCACATAACACATCCACTAGTGCTCACTCAAGTGCTTTACAAAGAGATGGGTCTTCAGTCTGCATTTGAAAACTGCCAGGGACTCAGCTGTTCAGACAGCCAGTGGGAGCTAGGACGTGTGCCTACCAAGGCCTCCTACATCTTCAGTAGCAGTGCTGGGGACGAACAGTAGCTCAGTCTTGTCTGGATTCCATGCAGTGGCAGTGATTCCGAGATCGGTGAGGACTGACAGGAGGATCTTGTGGTTCACCCTGTCGAAGGCTGCAGACAGGTCAAGCAGAATCAGAACTGAGGACAGGTTGGCTGATCTTGCCGTCTGAAGCCTCAGTCACCGCAATGAGGGCAGTTTCAGTTGAATGGTGCTGGTTTGAAGCCACACTGGTTGAGGCCTGAAGTTGGTTCTGGGAGTGGGGGAACCAGTTGATTGTAAACTGCATGTTCAAGTGTTATACAGAGAAAAGAAAAGTGATGGCTGTCTGTAACTGCTGATGTCTGAGGTACCCAGCAAAGGTTTCTTCAAGATGTGAACCACTGGCAGTCTTGAATAACAATCACCTAGACTTGTTAAGTTTAGGGGTTACAGAAGGAGGAGCGGGGACAGAGGAAAGAGACTGCCAGATTTTATTCACTTTCTCCTCAAAGAAGGTGACAGTCCTCTGGGGGAAGGGAAGAGGAGATAATACTCAAGAGCTTGCGTGGGTCAGAAGCAGATTCCTCCAGTTTCCCCCTGTAGAAAGATGACTTTGCAAATGTCATTCCGCTGAGAGGAGGGTTTGGTAGGTGTGCAGATCAGAGTCGAGCTGGGATCTCCTCCACTTCCTCTCAGCTTCCCTCAGGTTGCGACGCAGGGCTGCTGTCATCCAGGGGACTGGTGAAGAGGATCTTGTTTACCTCGGGGTGAAAGGACAAATGGTTAAATGCAGATGAGGATGGAGGGGGAGAGCAGTGATGGTTGAGGAAAGAGAAGAGGGAGAGATGGAGCACAGGTTACACAGAGAGAAGGAAGGATGTGAAGGGGTGACATGGTCAGTAAGAGCTGGAGAGAGAGTAAAAGACAGAAAGTGATGATCTAAGCAGTGAAAGGGATTTACGGTGATATCCAGAGCAGGGGTAGGTCTACCGAACATCAGGTCCAGAATGCTGCTGCCTCGATGCATGGGAGGGGATGGGTTGAGGGTGTGGTTGGAGGATGATCGCAGTCGGTCCAGGCAAATTGATTGCAAGTTCTGTGGAGTAGTTGAAGTGGCCAAGGAGAAGTGTGGATCCATCATCAACAGGGAAGAGATTCAAGAGTGTCTAGCTTGTGGATGAAGTTACCTAGAGGACAAGGAGGTTGATCAATGACAATGATTCAAAATAATTCTAGAGCCACCTACCACACTGGTCTGAGGAGGTGACGACCGTGGGGTACAGAGGAGACTGCTGGTATTGCGCTTCCTGTGGTGAGCATGGGATCTTCTAGGTCTGTGAGATCAAAGAAAGGTTATTGTAAAATACATAGTGGGAGAGCAAAAGTGTAAACTACAGATTACATCAGAGATACCAAGACTTCCCATAGCACCAAAGTGTTCATACAGGCTGGAATTCAACCCTAAAATCCATTGAACTGCATTACCAAGTTGAATGTGATAAATCAGCTCAAACGCCATCACTTAATATTACCAAGTAACCCAATAAAACCTTAGGGTTAGCAAAGCATATTCCCAACGTGGACTGGCCCCACAGGGTTACTACCCTGTTGCCCATGAGTGTCATACACTTCACTTTGAGATTTGACCTCTTTGAAGAGTTAGGGTTTTATTAACAAGTCCTTTATTACCAGAGTGTCCATACAGGCTCAAAATCAACCCTAAAGTCCATTGAACTTTATTTTATTACCATTTATGTGCCTTATTACCAATTCAGCTCCCATTGTATCATGTCACCAAGATGTACACTTCATAGAATTATGGTGAAATATCACCAACATGTCCCATATTACCAAAGCGTCCTTACATGCTAAAATTCAACCCTAAAAACCATTAAACTGCATTATATTACCAAAGCGTCCCATATTACCAAGGTGGATGTGATCAACTCTAGAAACCCAGCAGCTAATATCAAGTAACCCAGTGAAACCCTAGTGTTAGGGGTAGCAAAGCATATTACCAAAGGAGACTGACCCAACAAGGTCACTGCCCTGTTGGTTGAGTGCAGTTATACACTTCACCTTGAGAATTGACCACTTCCTCCTAGAGCACATATTACCAAGATGTCCCATATTACCAAGGTGGACGTGATCCATCAAATCTAGAAAACCAGACATTAAGATCAAGTAACCCAATAAAATCCTAGGGTTAGGATGAGCAAACCAGGATAGTAAGGCATATCACCAAAGTGGACTGAGTGTGGTCAATATCACCAAGTAACCAAATAGTAACCCAAAGTGGACTGACCCCACAGGGTCACGGCCCTGTTGACAGAGCAGTATAACACTTCACCTTGAGATTTGACCACTTCATAGAGTTAGGGTTATATTGCCAAGTCGTCCCATATTACCAAAGTGTCCATACAGGCTCAAATTCAACCCTACAGTCCATTGAACTTTATAATTTTACCAAAGGGAACACAGCCAATCAACTTAATACCAAGTAACTCAATGGTACCCAAAGTGGACTGACCCCACAGTTTCATTGGCTTGTTGACAATGAGCACGGTCATACACTTCACTTTGAGATGGGTTTACATTTCCAACGTGTCCATACAGGCTCAAAGTCAACACTGAAGACCCTTGAACTGCATTATATTAAAGTGTCCCACATTACCAAGATGGATGGATCAGTCAACTCTAGAAACCCAGCACTCAATATCAGCATGTAACCCAATAAAACCCCAGAGTTAGTGTTAGCAAACCAGGTTAGCAAAGCATATTACCAAAGTGGACTAACCCCGCAGGCTCACTGTCCTGTTGCCCGTGAGTGTGGTCATACACTTCACCTTGAGATTTGACCACGTCTTTATAATATTAGGGTTATATTACCAAAACATCCCATATCACCAAATTGTGCACATATGCTTAAAGTGCATATGAAAGCCCACTGGACTTTAAGATGGCCCATATTACCAGGGCAGCTCCCATTCTATGATCATATTACGAAGATGGGACACTCTCTCACAGAGTTAGGGATATATTACTAAAGTGTCCATATAGGCTCAAATTTAACCCTAAAACCCTAGGGTTAGGGTCTAATGTCACCAAGATGTCACATAACCAAAGTGGACTGACTCCACAGGGTCACTGGCTTGTTGACCATGAGGGCAGTCACACTCCTCACTTTGAGATTTGACCATTTCTTCAATTTTGGGTTACATTACCCTTTACATGCAAGGCTGCCCGAACAAGGGTCAGTGCTGATACCTAGAGAGAACAATACACATATCTATATATATCTATATAAAAAAAAAAAAAAAAAAAAAAAAAAAAGGATAAGTGCATAACCTGGCACCCCCAACCAAGCACTCACACCTATAGAGAAGAAAGGTTAGGGTCAGTAGAAGTGCAAGAACAAAGTATTTCCACATAACACATCCACTAGTGCTCACTCAAGTGCTTTACAAAGAGATGGGTCTTCAGTCTGCATATGAAGACTGCAAGACAGTCAGCTGTTCAGACAGCCAGTGGAGCTCATTACACCTTCTGGGAGCCAGGACATGTGTCTACCATGTGTCTAGTGCTGGGGATGAACAGTAGCGGGATCCAGTGGGCAGGTAGTTGGGTTGCTGGATTCCAGTAGCTGTAGAAAAGCATCTGTAAAAAGAGAAGAAAAGCAGGTTAAGGATTTTGTGGCAAGAAGAGAAGGATTAACAGAAGGAGGAGCAGGGACAGAGGAAAGAGACTGCCAGATTTTAGTCACTTTCTCTTCAAAGATGGTGACAGTCCTCTGGGGTAAGGGAAGAGGGTTGATGGGAGAGAGGAGAAAGTACTCAAGAGCTTGCGTGGGTCATGTGCAGATCCCTCCAGTTTCCCCCCTGTAGAAAGATGACTTTGCAGATATCACTTCCGCTGAGACGATGGTTTGGTAGGTGTGCAGATCAGAGTCAAGCTGGGATCTCCCCCACTTCCTCTCCGCTTCCTACGCAGGCCTGCTGTCATCCAGGGGACAGGTGAAGAGAATCTTGTTTACTCCAGGGAGAGAGGACCTGATGGGGGAGAGAAGACAAATGGTTAAAGCAAGAGAAGAGGGAGATGGAGCACAGATGAGCACAGGAAGGAAGGATGTGAAGGATTGACATAACCAGAAGAGCTGGAGAAAGAGAGAGAGTAAAAGATAGAAAGCGATGATCTAAGCAGTGAAAGGGGTTTATCCAGAGCAGGGGTAGGTCTACTGAACATCAGGTCCAGAAGGTTGCTGCCTCGATGCGTTGGAGGGGTTGGGTTGAGGATGATAGCAGTGGGTCCAGGCAAATTGATTGCAACTTCTGTGGGGTATTTGAAGTAGCCAAGGAGAAGAAGTGTAGCTCCATCATCAACAGGGAAGAGACTCAAGAGTGTCTAGCTTGTGGATGAAGTTACCTACAGGACAAGGAGGTTGATCAGTGACAATGATTCAAAATAATTCTAGAGCCACCAACCACACTGTTCTGAGGAGTTGACAACCGTGGGGTACAGAGGAGACTGCTGGTATTGCGCTTCCTGTGGTGAGCACGGGATCTTCTAGGTCTGTAAGATGGAAGAAAGGTTATTGTCAAATACATAGTGGGAGAGCAAAAGTGTAAACTAAAGATTAAATAAGCGATACCAAGACTTCCCATATCACCAAAGTGTCCATACAGGCTGGAATTCAACCCTAAAATCCATTGAACTGCATTACCAAGTTGAATGTGATAAATCAGCTCTAAAACTCCATCACTTAATATCACCAAGTAACCCAATAAAACCTCAGGGTTAGCAAAGCATAACGTGGACTGGCCCCACAGGGTTACTACCCTGTTGCCCATGAGTGCGGTCATACACTTCGACTCCCATTGTATCATGTCACCAAGATGCACACTTCATAGAATTATGGTGAAATATCACCAACATGTCCCATATTACCAAAGCGTCCATACATTCTAAAATTCAACCCTAAAATCCATTGAACTGCATTATATTACCAAAGTGTCCCATATTACCAAGGTGGATGTGAGCAACTCTAGAAACCCAGCATCTTATATCAAGTAACCCAATGAAACCCTAGTGTTAGGGTTAGCAAAGCATATTACCAAAGTGGACTGACCCAACAGGGTCACTGCCCTGTTGATAGAGTGCAGTTATACACTTCACCTTGAAAATTGACCACTTCCTCATAGAGTAAGTGTTATATTACCAAGATGTCCCAAATGACCAAGGTGGATGCGATCCATCAACTCTAGAAAACCAGACATTAATATCAAGTAACCCAATAAAACCATAAGGTTAAGGTTAGCAAACCAGGGTAGTAAAGCATATCACTAAAATGGACTGAGTTGACGGAGTGTGGTCACTGCCCTGTTGACTAAGTGCCTTTGAGAGTTGACCACTTTATAGATTTAGGGTTATATTACTCAGACGTCCCATATTACCAAAGTGTCCATACAGGCTGGAATTCAACCCTAGAATACATTGAACTTCAATTTATTACCAAGATGTCCCACATTACCAAGGTGGATGTAATCAACTCTTGAAACCCAGCATCTAATAATCACCAAGTAACCCATTGATGACCGAATGCAGTTATACACTTCACCTTGAGATTTGACCACTTCATAGAGTTAGTGTAATATTACCAAGATGGATGTGATCTATCAACTCTAGAAAAACGGACATTAAAATCAAGTAACCCAATAAAACCCTAGGGTTAGCAAACCTCACCAAAGCTGGCCTAACTCCACCGGGTCACTGCCCTGTTGACCGAGTATAGTCATACACTGAGATTTGACCACTCTTCATGGAGTTAGGGTTATATTGCCAAGATGTCCCATATTACCAAAGTCCATACAGGCTGAAATTTATAATTTTACCAAAGTGTCCCACATTACCAAAGTCAATGCGGCCAATCAACCCTAGAAACCCAGCACTTAATATCAAGTAACCCAATAGTATCCCAATTTGGACTGACCCCACAGCTTCACTGGCTTGTTGACTGAGCACTGTCATACACCTCACTTTGAGATTTGACCACTTTTTCATAGTTAGGGTTACATTTCCAACATGTCCACACAGGCTCAAAGTCAACACTGAAGACCTTTTAACTGCATTATATTACCAAAGTGTCCCACATTACCAAGATGGATGGATCAATCAACTCTAGAAACCCAGCACTCAATGTCAGCACCCCTCACAGTTAGTGTTAGCAAACCAGGTAAGCAAAGCAAAGTGGACTGACCCCACAGGATCACTGCCCTGTTGCCCGTGAGTGTGGTCATGCACTGCACCTTGAGATTTGACCACATCTTTACAGTGTTAGGGTTATATTACCAACACGTTTTATATCACAAAATTGTCCACATATGCTTAAAGTGCATACAAAAGCCCACTGGACTTTCCAAGACAACCCACATTACCAAGGCAGCTCCCATTCTATGATCATATTACAAAGATGGGACACTTTCTCAGAGTTAGGGTTATATTACCGAAGTGTCCATACAGGCTCAAATTTAACCCTAAAGTCCATTGAACTTCATTATATTACCAGAGTGTCCCATATTACCAAAGTGAATGGGATCAATCAACTCCAGACTGCCAGCACTTCAGATAACCAAGTTACCCAATAAAACCCTAGGGTTAGGGTCTAATGTCACCAAGATGTCACATAACCAAAGTGGACTGACCCCACAGGGTCATTGGCTTGTTGACCATGAGGGCAGTCACACACTTCACTTTGACCATTTCTTCGAGTTTGGGTTACATTACCCTTTACATACAAGGCATTTAGCAGACGCTCTGATCAAGTGCAACTTACAGTCGTGCTTAGTGTTCCATCGGATAATGTTTCCAGCTAGTACAGGAAGGTTAGAGTCTAAACCTCACCATGAGCTCAGACGCTGCCCGAACAAGGGTCAGTGCTGATACCTAGAGAGAACAATAAACAAACATATATAAAGCATAACCTGGCAACCCCAACCCAGCACTCACACCTACAGAGAAGAAAGGTTAGGGTCAGTAGAAGTGCAAGAACAAGGTATTTCCACATAACACATCCACTAGTGCTCACTCAAGTGCTTTACAAAGAGATGGGTCTTCAGTCTGCATATGAAGACTGCAAGAGACTCAGCTGTTCAGACAGCCAGTGGGAGCTCATTACACCTTCTGGGAGCCAGGACATGTAGGAGGCCTTGGTAGACCCATCTTCAGTAGCAGTGCTGGGGACGAACAGTAGCTCAGTCTTGCTTGGATTCCGTGCAGTGGCAGTGATTCCGAGATCGGTGAGGACTGACAGGAGGATCTTGTGGTTCACCCTGTCGAAGCCTGCAGACAGGTCAAGCAAAATCAGACCTGAGGACAGGTTGGCTGATCTTGCTGTCTGAAGCCTCAGTGACTGCAGTTTCAGTTGAATGTGCTGGTTTGAAGCCATATTGGTTGAAGCCTGAAGCTGGTTCTGGGAGTGAAAAAAAGTCAGAGTTGATTGTAAACTGAAGTACAAGTGTTTTACAGAGAAAAGAAACAGAGTGATACCGGTCTGTAACTGCTGATG
>JAMWET010006626.1:0-152891 GCA_024036415.1 Prochilodus magdalenae | reverse complement strand
ACTCTTTCTTTTTTATAACTCAGTGTTTCCGACTTCCACAACATTTGAACCTTGCCTACCAGGGTTTTGCCTTTAGCGCTTTGTTTCTATAATCATGGTCGCCCACAATTTCCAACCTATCTCTCCGTCAAAAACAAGACACATTGAGTACAATTTGTGGTGCGCGCACTGACATAGCACACATACACACCCTGCAGTGGACCAGTTAAGAGATTGGTGGATGATTCTATACCCAAAACTCAAAAATATGTAATCTTGAGATTCAGCAAGTTTGGCTTACCTTTAGTCCTTAACTACTCCTCCATGTTTGCAAAAACTGCCAAAAAAGTTTATACTGAATCACTGGTTCGTTGATTGTCTGAAAAGCCAATATTTAGCAGTTAAATTTACTCGCCACCCCAAGTGCTTTTGAATGAGAAAATAATACAAGCGCAGGAAAATCACCAAACACACATTTACACACGTATGGCACAGGTCTGCTTTAAACTCTGTAAGAGGGTTACAGAATCGAGCTTCTTAGAAGAAACACTGTATAAGTTAATAACCTCGTTTGGGTTAAATAAACCCCCAATATGATATAAAAGGAGCCTCAGAAGGGGTACAGCTGTGTTGCCTATAACAACATGCTAAAAAACAGCAGCAGTAGCCACTTGAATCCTGCCATCTTATATAACGCAGTGAGATTTATCATAACAGCGTATAGTCTAAAAAAAGTCGTTAGAAACCACATAAACCCAAGATCATTAAAAACTCGCATCACAGTGTCAGGCTAGTGTATGAGGAATTGCAAATGTAGTCTTTTGCGCAGTTAGAGTTTTTAATTACTTGGTATATTCTAGATTCAATTACACCAAAAGCCTACATTAGCTCCAGGCAATACTAAAGCGGCCCACATACCTTTGGACACCCCCAGTATATCCTGCGCTGATCCAACCTTGCCCAGCCCCCCCTGGTTTGTTAAATAGTCTAGATGTGTTTCATTATTTTCCACTGTGTTTTTAAACACCTACAAATTATAGTTTTTTTTTTTTTAAATTGTTATTTTTCACCCGGTTTTAGATGAAGAAACAACTGTTCGCTTACCGAAACCCTTTTTAAAAAACTTTGAAACGAACTCCACCCATTACTATTAACTGTAAGAGATGTGAAGAAAATGCATAGGTAGGAATATGTGAGTTAGTGAAAGAGCTCAGAATGATCTCTACTGTACACACTGTGGATTCCCAGTTTATGAACGTTTGCTATAGGTGAACCAGGCTGCTGGCAGGTCAGACAGAGGCATTTTCCACTCATATAAGCAAGCTCTAACGCAGGCCCGGAACAACTCGCCCTTAATACATTGTTCCCAACTGCTAAGCTTTCCCGCCAGTGCCTTTCCCCCTAAAATGCCTTCCAATCCTGGGAATGTTTTCGCTGCTATAACCCATTCATTATATTCATATTTGGTCATAAATTGTTACTCCCTTTGAGCACAAAGATTTTGAACATGTAGACTTAAATCGTTGAACGTTAAAAAGTGATTTGTCATGGACCTACACACTGAAACAAACTTTAAGAATCTGCCGGTGGTGAATCGGTATATAACGTGAACGGAGGGGGAAAAGTGTGGATATCACTTTTTTTATAATAACTCACTGTATAATATAACAATGGTCAAGCGGTAATGCAAGACTGCTTGTAAAATCCTTTGTAATGCACCACTGCAGTAGGCTAAGTAATTCATAACATCTTCAGATTGTTAAATAACAAATATCCTGAGCTTTGCATGAAACAGATTGTCATTTTCAATCAGAGAGAGCACGAATCTTGTCCAATAGGGCAATATAAACTGTAACTGGCAATAAGGGCTACTGTTTATTAGGATTTGGTCGCCAGTGCAGTGTGCAGAACTGATTGTTCATATAAATACCTATAAAGTCCATTCCATAATCTGTGTATTATACGTAATTTTAGGTGTCTCAAAATATATTCTGTATCTTACTGTAAATGTCTTGAAATTATCATAATTATATTTTTCTCCATCTTATGTAATTAAACCACTATTCCCTCATCTCCTAGACCCAAACCTCATAGGGGGAAAGAAGTGCAGTCTCGGTCCCCCGTTTCCGGGAAATCACTGAAAAGAAACAGTTGATTAAAGGACCTTGCAAGCATCATGATATATTGCATTTTCTTTAAATTCTACACATTTATAAAAAAACTTCTGGGCTTTTGGTTGTTAATTCACACACATTATCGTTTTTGAAAGATAATGGTTTTTCACACTAAAGATCTGAAACAATGTGGACTGCCAAATGACAGACTGTTGGTGTTACATGGTTCACAAAAACATAAATTCAGCATTACTTACATGTTCATAATATCAGGATGAAAAGAAAAAACAGGGGACCATGATGAGAATGACTCATATTGGCAGGTATATTGAGCCACTAGATGAAGGACTAGGAGAAACATTAACAAAGAAAGAATAGAGAAATCGATTCACTCCCAGTCCACATCTGTAGACTCATTTAAGCCCTAACAGTCGGATATAAGCACATGGACACTGACCGGAGAACCTAATCTAGTCCGCGTTCAACAGCTCCCACATACAAGCGTTGTTATCTAGACGGCCCAGAGTATAATGACGACACCCCATGTATTAGACCACAATTCCGACATGTTCCCAACCTGAGCCACACATCTATTAATATGTCAGCCCAGTTGATATGGCAGCTAGAACTCCAACACCATTGTAATCACGCCCTAGTGAACATTAGCACGAACAATCACCATCAACTCGTGTCGTCCTCGATTACCCCCCATCCCATAAAATCTCAATACAAATTATCCTGTTCCTGTCAGTTGGCGTAACGTCATCTCTCTATTCCAAAGTCAACACATGTCTCTGACTCTCACGTGCGTTGCTTAGCGCTTATCCTGCTGGACGCTCATCGAAATTGTTTAGATTGAAAACGTAGACGAAATCGTAACATATGAACTATGTAAAGCCGAGCTAACGATTTTGCTTCTATTACTTGTATGTGAACCCCTCCAGTCTTAAGCATGGAGATTTTGCGCTATTACGACCTGCCTAAAAATTCACGAGTCCGATGGTTAATTACACGCCCTAAAAACTTGGTATCTGTGCACCAGATATAATTGGATTCTTGCTCTTTGTAGATATTCATGTCATTCGGGGATGTGGGAGGGCTCCCCGCGCTGATATCCTAAGCTGTTGTTTTTTTTTTTTTGTTTTGAGATACTCACTTATACGAGTTTTCGTCAGTCTTGACCGACTCTGAATTGACTTAAAAGTAGGTTACCTCCAGTTTTATAGACGATAGTAATCCACCCGGTATAGCTTCAGTGATCACAGTTACTTTGCACATGAGATCTTACAATTAAAGTATACTTGCTATACATACCACTTTAGTGAACTCAGTAGGCGCTATGTTCCCGTTACATTAGTAGTCGGACATTGTTTACAGCCTTTCCTGAATTGGACCAGAGAGCAAGAACAAACACTCCCCTATACTATGTTAATCGGTACGAGCATATGTCGTGCACTTAGTCTACCTTAGGTGTCGCCGAAGACACGCGAGGTTACACAGTGCCGGCTATATCTTTAGCCAGCAACCATTATTGCGTAACCGCTTTAGTCACTTACCGTCAAGATAGAAATGTTGTGTTTTCTACACTACCGTAACAACTTAATCGTAAGAGACCCAGAGGTACTTTTGCTCCAGACGCCCCCACCGGCAGCACGACCACATCCCCACGTCAGCAGCAGAGGACCACTGTTGGCCCCCGCGTTCCAGACAAGGAGCTACGGGGATACTCGATAAGAGGCTCCTCCGTATAGGGACCACAATCTTGGGGTAGTGTTGGGGATGCAGGACACCGGTTGAGACACTCCTACGAGCTGATCGATTTCGATAGGCCACAATGGAAAAAGAGACCTGCGACACGAGAAGTACTGCAAGTCACCGTCTGATATCGATCCCCAAAGCCAAACACACAGCAGGCCTTAGCGACCCGAGAGACACTACAACACTCACTGCGTCTGAGGGTCATCTACATAACTGCCTGCGTGCTTGACGGTATCGGGATTTCGGAACTACGATCTAGCAAGTTTCGATGTGCATAGCTCCAGGATTCAAATGTAATTGATCTCTAATATAATCAGTTATACTTGCCTTTACGGCTGAGCGCCTCGGTTAACGAGCGTGGTATTAATCGCGGGAGTGCTAATGTTCCGTCGATCGTTATCACGTGATGTTCGCGATAGACTGACTGGGCCAACGCCTGCACCCCTGGTTGGGCATCTTCCGTTAACCGCCGTAATCGTCCGAGACATCCTTCGGCGAACCGAACTAGGATTGAGTTTATGCTAGATTAAGTCAGTCCCCCAGTTATCTCGCCTCCCAATTAGCTAAGAATTCCTGAGAAGTCGTAATCTCGGCAGTCAAAACACTACTCGGAAGAATATACACTCCCTTAATGGGCGTGCCTTATGGGGCGACATCGATACCCAGATCGCGGGGAATTTTCAGTGCCTCACCTTGCTAGACAGCCCCTATAACAAACGCGACAGCCGGCTAAGAGTCATTAACCCGCCTCAGTTACCCTTGGTACTAAAAACGTCAAGCTTAGATGACGCCTTGCCCCATCTGCGTTAAAAGCTTCGTCGGGCTGGAGGGAGCGTTAGGCCGGTGGTTACGCCGTCTAAAGACTTGGGTTCCACTTGCGCCCCGTTATTCCCCCTTAACACATAATAGTATCTACGACAGGGCCTCCATATTTCCTAAGGTGTACACGGAGCCAATAAGGTGGCCATTTTTGATAAGGTGGCTACACGGTCGTTATAGAGCTAGTTAAGAGTCGCTGGGAGCCCACTAACGAGTAGTCGAAAATTCCAGCGTGGACTGTGATATATCGTGGATAACAGGCTAATCCTAGCCTGTTACAGCGGAAAAGTCTCGAGGCCTTCCGTAGTTTTGAAAGCCCCATCACTCCGCCAAGTGCTGGACTACTGCCACCGGAACAAGCGGGCCATGCGCGATCGCGAGTCACCTCTTTTTTCCGTAAGAATGTAAGCTTCACAGCTTATGCGCCCTCAGTCTGTAACAGTGTGGCTTAGACAGGCAGATATACGGTATGCCTGTACCTTGATGGGTGACCGCTTTACGCTCATGGAAGATAGGGCCATCACCGACAGTTCTGTGCCCTGTTTCAGCTCTGAGTACACCGTGTCATCAGTCACACCCGTCTTCTCTAACAAAGCAAGAAACCCAGAAGAAGTAGCTTCCAGAAAGATCTACACCAGATCAACACCCGTAAATACTGATTGGTAGTCTGAATACTTAGTGGATACAAAAATCAAAGATGATGGTTAACTATACAGAACCAGTCAATAGTAAATTCCATATTAACACGAGTAATGTGCTCTAGGTTATAGCTCATTCACTCTAACCTCGTTTTCCCTTTGGCTTTCCTCTTCGCCTTTTAGTTTATCATTTCTCAGCATTAATGCACAGCCATAGTTCCAGCAACCTGCAGGCAGCAAAGAAACACAATCACTTCACTGACCTCTAACTCTGGCTACATACGCTGACCAATCATTCAACCTGTATCTCTTTCATATCATTTTCTACACATGATATCTTCGTCTGTTAGCAGAGAGATGTAGAGCAGACTATCCAATGAGTAGTTACAGAGTGATATAGAGGCACTGTGGCTTATAGATTACATATGGAGTACCTGTGACCTTACCCAACTGAGTTTGGGAGTAAATGGTTTCAGCCTGGCGAATCTTTTAGTGAGGCCATGAAAATCTTGTATTTTAATATTGTCATAGATGCATGAATGTATTGTAGACACATCATAGATCATCTGAATTTGGTAATTTTAACTCTATAACGTTTAAAAAAAACAATATCAAAATACTCGATAACTTACTCTTGTTCCTGGATTTCTTGTTTTTTATCTTGACCTGTGAGTAAGTGGACATCACTGGGCTCATCTGCAGGCTCACCTGGTACAGAAATACAGTGTGCATAAACATGGAGTCATGGTACAACACATATAGCCGCCTTAGACAAACTCCCCGTTGTAAAACACTGTTGCCTAAAATATGTGAATGATCAGCCTCTTGGTCGTGTGTTCTTCTCATAACCATCCTCAGCAGTATTCTGCTGTGTGTGGGGGGCTCACCGCGTCATGGAAGCTATAACTGAAATATCACCATATAAGAACTTTAGAAGCCGAAGAGGAGCTAGTTCTCCACACGTAGGCCACTTCATGCATAAGTACATATAAACACTGACATACTGTTCATACATACTGTAAACTACATCCTGTGAACTCTGTAAGGAGTTTTTAAAAGAAACAATATAAAATCCTAAATAAGCCTTTAGCCCACATAATAATTGGTTTTGCTTATCTAAATGATTTATGTGGGTTTATTATAGTGGATTTTTTATATTTTATAGTGCATTGCTCTAATTGATCTAATCTGCAGTTTGTTCAAAATGCTTCACATTTAAAAAAGCATTACCAACATTATCACATACTTTTGTTCCTTGGTTTTCTTGTTTTTTGTCTTGGACTCTGTGAGTAAGTGACATCACTGTGCTCGTTTTCAGCATCAGTACCTGGTACAGATTACAATGTGTTAGTCACAGCAAAGACCGTTATATGGAGGTACTATTGTCACTCTTACATGCTCTTTCGTAACATGTCATAAACATGTACATCTCATACATGGAAGATAAAGAACAGGAAAACTCGTTAACTCTATTTCTGAGAGCTGTATATTTAGAAACTGAATCACAAACCATGCAAGACTTTTAATATAGGCTCGCTGGTGAGGACAAACGTCTGCATTCCATGAAAAAGAATATTCAGTATGTACAGAACTGTTTATATATATAAGGGACAAACTGACAGGTCTCCCTGACACAACCCCCGCATTAGTGTAATATTCAGAGAGAGTCCTCACCTCCTGACTCTCTCTGGTTCTGGTCTGCTGTCTGGTTGTTGTTCTGCTGGTGTTTTGCCTGTAGAGGGAGACAGAGATTCATCATCTGGCCTACACAGTAATAAATGAGAGAGTAATGAAATAGAATAATGTAAACGAGTTTTATTCTGTCTTGTTTTAATCAGACATCAATTAGCAGGATCAGACAACAGACCTTGTTGTTGTCTTTTTGTAGTGCCACAGCAGTATCAGCAAAATGATGAAAGACAGCACAGCAACACTTACCTCCCAAAACCACTACAACCCACCTGACCGAAAGAGTATATTTAACAGGTGGAGGGGAGGACACTGAAAAAATATTCATAAACACAGAAACAACTGTACAGAAACAATACACACAGTAGTTTTATAATAAACAAAATGAAGTAGTGTTTTCCCTCACACCTCTGACTGAGATCCAGGTCTGTGGAGACTCTCGTCCCTCTGGGTGTTTACAGTGATAGAGACCTTCATTACCTGACTTTGAGACAGTACGGATGGTCATCTCTCCTGTAGTCTGAGTCTGGAGGAGTGATCCATCTTTATAGAACTCAGCTGTGAGTTTGAGGAGTTTGTGTGGCGATATAAACAGCGTAGAGTCAGAGGATCTCCCTCAGTTACAGGATGAACAGGACTCTCCACGATCACAGGTCCATCTGGAAGAGAGAAAATACACTTCATACAGAGAACAGTCACCACAGCAATATGTATGTGTTACATCACTTTTAACAAACAGGGGGCAGCAGTTTTTCCCTCTCTCACCTTTTGGGTCCCAGGTGAAAAAAAAAATCACTGGCAGCTACACCGATCAGCCAGAACATTAAAACCACCTCTTCTCACTTTCCACAGGACCATAATAGGTATTATTATTAGGGTGGTGGATCATTCTTAGCACTGCAGTGACAATGGTGTGGTGGTGGTGTGCTGCAGTGCTGCTGAAATGGTTATACACCTCAGTGCTGGACTGAGATGGACTACGGACTGTAATTGTAGAACTACAGAGTGCTCCTATATGGTAAGTGGAACTGATAAAATGGACAGTGAGTGTAGATGCTAGGGGGTGGTTTTAATGTTATGGCTAATGGCTGTAAATGGTGAAGAGTTGACAATGCTAATCTCTGCAGAGCTGTGACCTGGAAGGAGCCCAGACTGCAAGACTTGGTGTCATACAGTATACACTACATGTAGACTCACTGTGCACTGTGATGTTGACAGGATTACTGCTCTCTCCAGATTCAGACTCACACCAGTACACTCCAGTGTGGAATGGGGAAAGGGAGCTGATGCTGCATGTAGATCCTGTAGCTGATCCCCAGCCTGATGAACAATCTGACACCTTCTCACTGTGTGTGTATCGTCTCACTCTCCATCCAGTAGAGTCACTCTGTCCCTCACAGCTCAGTGAGAGAGGGTCAGTAGTAAAGTGTTGGGTTCTGCTGGGACTGACCCTCAGAGAGACTGGAGGAGACTCACCTTAAACACAGAAATGACAGAATATAGCTGTGGAATTATGTTGATAAATATTGATTATAGGGAACATAATATTGCATTAAGACTATACAATAATTATATCTCCTAAACTGGAGGAGACAGCATTTTTATGACTCTCTTACAGACTGATTTAATAACACATAAATGCTCAGTGACACTTTCCTGAAATAATAATCTCACACTCAGCATGATGAAGTAATTTAGACAGTAATCTGTATCACTCACCAGTGGTGTTTATCCAGAGAGCATCACTGTAGTGAGTGTAGTAGACTGGATCTCCTCTCCCAGCTCTGCACCAGTACTCTCCTCTATCAGAGACACTAACTGAGCTGATGGTGTAGGAGGGTGTTTCAGTCTCGGTCTCATTCTCAGGGTTCTGTGTGTGTTTGGACCAGTAGAACTTCCATCTAGCAGACTGATTCAGCTTACAGTGCAGAACCACTGGACTTCCTATCAGTGCAGCTCCTTTATGGCTGGATGTGAGTTCAGGTTTAAGTTTTCCTGTTGTTGGAGATGAAGCATAAACCTCAGATCATGACTTTCACTGCTAAGAACATTCATAAAAACTGGAAAATAAATATATTAATAACTTATAACTTGTTTCTTAATTGATTTCATTTGATTTATTTATGTTTTACACATTTGTTTTACACATAATATTTTAAATGAATCTAAAACACACCGAAACGCCACATTTTTACAATTTTAATAATTTGTATGCTTTCCTTTATTACAAGATGCAATTCATTCTCACGATCAACAATTCCATCCCTTTAATAGCACACATATACAAGCGATATGGCTAACAGTGGCCTGAAAGTGTCTGACAGGTTTTAATGCGCTTAGATTCTAGGTTGTAGTTTATTATACTCGCTGTGCAAGATGACTCATGGTCAAAACATAAGTTGCACACAGAAGGAATTGTGGGATTTCAGTGCTATTCCATTGGCAGATAACCAGGTTACCAGGAATAATAAATGATTATTGATTAGACTGATATGGGCAATATTCATTCCCTGACATCTCGGCATGGAGGTGTCCTGTGATAATCCATTCCATCCATGAAAGTGTTAGCTTGCTTGTGCACAAAGAGAGTGCTTTTAAATAGAAGACATGCAAAATTTAAAGAAAAGGAGTGAAATAATTGTTAATGATGGAAATAAATTAAGAAAATGTGTGCATAAACTGCAAAGAATAGGCTCCAATAAATTTTTGTGTCTCATCGGACCTCACCACATGTTACTAGTCCCCTAAGGTCAAGTGAGCACCTCACAAGCCCAGGTGAGGCGCTGAGGTCTGGTGTCATAGTCTTAACTGGTGGGCTCCCATGTCCCACTGAAGCTAAAGAACACTGCACTGGCCTGTGACATATGCATATGGGGACCCCTGCATTAAATGTGGAAATGATTTCTGCTAGAGTAGCTTGATGTTTGCACAGACAATTTTAGCCGGACACTGCTGGACCCTGCTGGACATGTGAGACAGTGGATTAAGGAATGTTAAATTAATATGCAGCTATTATGCATTAACGCCACTTCATAAACAGTTTACATACTGCCATCTCATGACCTTTGGTATGTCAGCATGGACTTCTATTTATCTAAGACTCAAACTACACCTTGTATTCAAATTAGCAATAATGAGAAATCTGCTTATCAGACTAATAGTTCCCTGAAAGTGTCCGAAAATCAAACAATCATTAATTTTCTTTAAGATTGAAAATTAAACGTAATAAAACATTTCTGCCATACATAACTTTAAATAATAATTTATGTAAGACTGATTATTATACAGTCAGAGTAATGTGTAAAACTCCCTTTAAGTATTTATATGAGAATCTCTCCCTCCTCTACACCAGTACTGATCCTGATCTGCTGCTGATCTGATGGTGAAGGTGTTTGTCTGAGACTGAGAGACTGCAGTTCCACTGCTGCCTTTATACCACTGATATCTCCAGTTACTGTAAGACTGTATCTCACACTTCAGAGTGACTGACTCTCCAGGAAACAGAGGACTCTCTGGTTCTACAGTCAGTGTAGCTCTGGGTAAAGCTGTGACATTAGGAGGAGAAATACTTTGACTGTTTAGAATAGAAATATCTACACAGTGCTGAGTACTTAGTATTATTAGCTTCTAAGAGTTTAATGAGAACATGAAACAGTGAACTCACCCTGTACAGTCAGAGTAACAGTGTTACTTATCTGTGTTGATGATGGGTTGTCTGGTCTCTTTACTTTACAGTAATACTGATCTCCATCAGTCACTGCATCTCCTCTGATGGTGACAGTGTCTCTGTTCACAGTGTAATTCTCAGACTGATACACTGCAGCCCATTTACCCTGTTTACTCTGTTTATACCACTGATATGTCCATCCACCATGAGGGTTAATCTCACACTTCAGAGTGACGGACTCTCCAGTGAACACAGGACTCTCTGGATGTACAGTCAATGTAGGTCTGGGTGAAGCTGTGAGGAGACATGGGAAAGTTTTGTCCTGTTATCTAGAGTCAGTGTGATTGTGTTTATTACCTGCACTGAAAGATGTAATTCTGTTAATGAATATCAGGAGAAAAAGAGATTTACACTCAAAACTGATACCGTCAGTGTCACAGTGTTACTGATCTCTGATCTCTGAGAGTCTCTCCTCCTCTCTCCTCTACAGGTGTATCTACCACAGTTACAACACTGGATACTCTATACTCTATTATGCTATTTTATCATTTATTTTTTATGTCACTGTCATCTTTATACCAGCTGTAGCTCCACCCAGTGTCTGTGTGTCCTTGTATGTCACATCTGAGAATTACTGCCTATCCAAGTATCTGTCCAGTAGTTAGCAGGTCTGTATTTAATAGGTACATAATATGCAAGGCTGTGTCTGTCTGCGCCTCCCTCTCTCTTTACAAAAGACATTTATTGTCCACAGAAAAATGGCATCCAGGTTCCAGGTTCTCTTTCAGGTTCACAATAGTATCATAAACCATGGATAACACTGATCTGCTCCAGTAAGTGGAGGTGAATTAGTTTAGTTATTATATTAATTATTACATTTTACTGCTATTTGTATTCAACAACAGATTTATTTTAAACTCTGATGCACTCAGTATCTTCTTCAGAGTGGTGCAGTTGGGTGTTCCTGTACCAGTTACACATCCAGTCAGTTATTCTTTGTTCTGGAATATAATGGTTATTATCTGTGGCCCTTCTGGCTGCACAGTCAAAACTGCTTTATACAGCGTGACAGCCAGTAAATACACATGTACAGAAAGTAAAGTATGACTTTTCAGCCCCCATACTAATGAAACAAGCACCCATGATATAAACAGTTCACTATATATAACTCACCTTGAGCATGTAAACCGCGAACATGTGAAACCAGCACTAAAAAGAGAACAGAAAAACATGTCAACACACATTCGTTCATTCCTTTCTTCTAGCTAATGCACAAAAGCAGCACATTTCATACTATAAGGAAGAATTTTTAAAATCTTCACTTCTTGAAATTATAGTTTTAAAGGAATTCTAAGACAGCTACTCATAGTTTTTCTTAAACAGGCTGATAACAGATGTATTTAAAGCATGGTGTGGTTTACATGAAGGTTTTTCTGCTGATCTGAAACTGACTGATTTCATTTATACCTCCAGATGCCTGTGATCTGCTGCAGCAGAGCAAAACCACTGAGCTTAACAGCACCTCAGAGGCCTTAAACAACGCTATTAACCCTCAACACTGAACATCTCATTAGTGGCTCTAGCAGAGCAGCTTGTGTACTAAACTGCTTAATAATCCCATGCAGCATAATATGTAAAGAACACCTACCAAAATCTGATCATTTTTTCTGTTCCTCCTTTATCTTACCATACCAACTTCATAATTAAACTAAATACATGTACATGTTTTTCATAAGTCATTGATAATTATAGGCTAAAAGACATTTTAATATACGTGTGCATGCGTGTGTCAGTTTAAGTTCAACTTTTGCAGGAAGCCTGCTTTCAACCTACAGTGAGGAAAATAAGTATTTGAACACCCTGCAACTTTGCAAGTTCCTCCACTTAGAAATCATAGAGAGGTCTGAAATTTTCATCTTAGGTGCATGTCCACTGTGAGAGACATAATCTAAAAAAAACCTGGAAATCACAATGTATGATTATTTAATAATTTATTTGTGTGTTACTGCTGCAAATAAGTATTTGAACACCTGCCAATCAGCAAAAATTCTGGCCCTCAAAGACCTGTTAGTCCGCCTCTAAAAACTCCACCTCCACTCCACTTATTATTCTAAATTAGAAGCATCTGTTTGAGGTCGTTAGCTGCATAAAGACACCTGTCCACCCCACACAATCAGTAAGACTCCAACTACTAACATGGCTAAGACCAAAGAGCTGTCCAAAGACACCAAAGACAAAATTGTTGACCTCCACAAGGCTGGAAAGGACTATGGGGCAATTGCCAAGCAGCTTGGCAATTGCCCCTTGAAAAAAGATCATTTGTTGGAGCAATTATTAGAAACTGGAAGAAGCTAAACATGACTGTCAATCTCCCTCGGACTGGGGCTCCACGCAAGATCTCACCTCGTGGCGTATCAATGATCCTAAGAAAGGTGAGGAATCAGCCCAGAACTACACGGGAGGAGCTGGTCAATGACCTGAAGAGAGCTGGCGCCACTGTTTCCAAGGTTACTGTGGGTAATACACTAAGACGTCATAATTTAGTCATGCACGGCACGGAAGGTTCCCCTGCCTAAATCAGCACACGTCCAGACCCGTCTTAAGTTTGCCCATGACCATTTGGATGATCCAGAGGAGTCATGGGAGAAAGGTCTGTGGTCAGTTGAGACCAAAATAGAACTTTTTCTCGCCGTGTTTGGAGGACGAAGAATGATGAGTACCATCCCAAAAACACCATCCCTACTGTGAAGCATGGGGGTGGAAGCATCATGCTTTGGGGGGGGGTTTCTGCACATGGGACAGGAGGACTGCACTGTATTAAAGAGAGGATGACCGGGGCCATGTATTGTGAGTTTTTGGGGAACAACCTCCTTCCCTCAGTTAGAGCATTGAAGATGGGTCGTGGCTGGGTCTTCCAACATGACAATGACCCAAAGCACACAGCCAGGATAACCAAGGAGTGGCTCCGTAAGAGGCATATCAAGGTTCTGGAGTGGTTTAGGTCTGGAGTCTCCAGACCTAAACCCTATAGAAAATCTTTGGAGGGAGCTCAAACTCTGTGTTTCTCAGCGACAGCCCAGAAACCTGGCTGATCTGGAGGAGATCTGTGTGGAGGAATGGGCCAAAATCCCTGCTGTAGTGCGTGCAAACCTGGTGAAAAACTACGGGACCTCTGTAATTGCAAACAAAGGCTACTGTACCAAATATTAACATTGATTTTCACAGGTGTTCAAATACTTATTTGCAGCAGTAACACACAAATAAATTATTAAAAAATCATACATTGTGATTTCCGGATTTTGCAAAAGTCGCAGGGTGTTCAAATACTTGTTTTCCTCACTGTAACTCTAATGAACAGCATCATCTTTAGTTCAGACAGTTCGACCTGATTTCCCTACAAAGGTTAAAATCACAACACAAACACTAGCTGAACTTTAAACTTCACACTGCAACACTGACATTGCCTTCTGTAGAAGAACAGCATGCACCACGACATCTGAATTAAACCAGTGTGCTCTAGTGTGAACCCACCGCTGTCTGAGGACCCTCAGCTGTACTACATCATGTAGTGCAACATGTAAACATATGGTTGAATAACCATGCCGATTATTATGTACTTAATCGGTTTATCAATCACACCATGAACTGACCATCACATTACAGCATTTACTGCCTACCCATCATTAGGATCATTACTGCCTACCCATCATTAGGATCATTACTGATACCTATCATTAGGACGAACACCATCAAAACATCTAAAAACACATTCAGAAGTATATCAGTGGAGGAATAACATGTTAATATAAAACACTATTGTGAAATGAACTGTAGAAGAAAATAAAGTAAACAAACGAACAGTAACTAATGAAGTAGAGCTTTATTACTTTCTGTTCATTTGTTTAGATTATTTTCAGTTTATAGGATAGAAATGCTGGGAAGCTGATTAATATGGCACAAAGTACTGACACCTTTCACAGCATGCTTCACAGATAACACTTAACCCTGTAAATCCTCCATTTAAACTTTTTTTAAATGAGAAGCTGGAGCTCTTTCTCCCAGAGCACAGTAGATCACTGCAGAGAATCCACTTTACATTTACATCAGTTCTTTACAGTGTACATAATCCCCCAACCCCATCACTCAGATTACACCTTATACCTTCATACAGCAACACTCACTCTGCTATAGATATACAGAGAATATTTACTCACAGAGTATTACAGAGAGCGCACTGAACTCCATACTGTCCCCGCACTGACTGACTGAACAATGCTCCGTGTTCAACAACCATCACCTCCTGAGAGAGAGAGAGAGAGAGAGAGAGAATTTGTATGCTAGTTAGATGTTTAACTTCTCCATTTTGGCACTGTCCTGCTACTTCTGCTTTTTAGGAAAGCAAAACTTGAAATCGCCCCACCACAACGAACCCCTAGCCAACCCATGCCCCGCCTTGCCCCCACCCTGACCCCCAAAAACACACACACAGAAGGCATACCTCTAGAGATCTATAGATAGATATAAACTGTGAATGAACTTTTCTCTACTTTATTTGTTTGTACCGTTGTATAGATTGTCTGACTCTGCTCTTATCTGTGTGCCGATCTCTTGGTCAGTCTGTCTTTGTGGTGTGAAAAGAGATACACGCATAGAGTCTATGTCCGGTTCTTCACTGTTCATCAGTTAGTGGAGAAGCAGGACGTTACATTTAGTAAAAGGCATTTAGTGTTCATGTGTTTAGGAAAATATTTTTAGAAAACTTACTACTGTAAAACCATACAGTCTTTAAAGTAGCACAGTCAACGCTGCTTTATTAATGTATCTTAATGTATCTTGTGACCCAGTAAATGATAGATACATATTGAAATTAGACCATTTAAACCAAATTAGACCAAAGTTAACGCCCACAACAATGCCTCAACAACAGATTTGCTCCAGCACAGTGTAGATGTAGCATATAATCCAATATCCCTCGTCTTTTGCCACAGGTGATTCTGGCGAGACATGCACCAACCAACTCAGCGTCTTGGCCCAAGTTCACCGTTTTGTATCTTCCTGTTCACAGTGTGAAACTCATCGTACACTCCCAGCCAGCAAACTCATCTCGCACCGGTACTTACATGTCTAGTCATACTGCAGTTGCCTTTTTACAGATCTTCCAGCTCTGTCTTACTTACTACAGTAGATTGCATTTCCAGGGTTATCCAGGGAAGTTTTTTTTTTTCCATAGAGTAAGTTTTTGGTATACCAGTGGATGCTACATATAAGAGGGGCCTTCAGTTCATTGCCCAGGGTTTGAGGAAATGATGCACAGCATCAGTTGTTAAGCAGTGTCTGAGAGGCTAAGAAAATAAGGCTGAGCTCGGAGGAGATTGTAATGACTAGACTGGAGACAATATAGTGACAGAAACAAATCTGATTTCAGCATCTTAAAACCTGCTGCTTGGAAAGTTTTGGTTTTGGAAAAGCACTTTTAATTTCCTAAAGCATCATTAATTTACCGAAGTGTCAGTACTTTTCTTAGAGTGTGTATTTAGGGTAATCTGGCAACTTCCCTGTTCATCAGCGCAAGATGTGCGTTGCAGGAGGATGCTAATATGAACTGAGGCCTGGGTGTGCGTGTGTGTGTGTGTGTGTGTGTTTCTGTAAGCATGTTTAAAGTCCGTCTATAAGAAACCGTCCACTTTAACACCTGCTCCTCCTTCTTTAGTCAAACGCAGACAGCAGTCAAACCACAACCCTACACTCATCTCTGCTCTCAGAGTAATGTGTATGAGGGACTGCTACTACTAGTAGTCCTACTAATAATACTCTGTGCTGTGTTTGTAGATGAGCAGGTACAGGTGGTGATGTGGGATGTTCTTATATTCCGTATGTTGTATGTATTACTAGAGAAGGATGTGAACTGTAAGCTGATTCTGCAGTTACTGATCTTTGTGTGCTGGAGTGCCTCTACTGGTACTCAGTGGTACTACAGGTTAAAGCCTATTTACTGGTGTCAGTAAAGCTCAGTTGTGAGAAGCTCAGCAATAACTTCAGTATCACTGCAGGATTTAGGAAAGTTACTCTGAACAGCGCTCCAAATCCTGACAATGTTCAACTCTGGTGAATATCAGATAATATGTGGTGAGTACCAGATAGTACCAGGTGTATGTCAGATCACCTGATACTATTTGATACTACTACAGACAGGACAGTGCAGCGACGACACAGCACTCATTTTTGAACATGAGGTAGAATAAGGTGTAGGAATGCTGTGATCTGTGAGTGATAACATAAATACACACATCAGTTACTGAGGGAGAACAAACAGATGTGCAAGTAGAGCATTAAAGAGGTTTTGTGTGTGTGTGTGTGTGTTGGTGTGTGTGTAGAGTATGTGTGCATACTCAGCAGTGAAAAACGTTCCTGTGAGGGATGAGTGGGTTCGTCTGGTGGCTTTGCCAGCAACGGTCCTGCTTCTACGCTCAGTCAGTTCGAATAAGTGACTCATTAATACATTAAAAACTGGAGGGTCAAAACAGCACTACTATTATCTGATGGGATCTTTTAAAGATACTGACACTGTTCCCACTCTGGAATGTTTGGACTGATCGGGAATGGTGTTCTTATGTACAGCTTTTTGATCTGACTTACAGTTTTCAGGATTTTTTCATCCATAGAGTCTTATTCATTTTTGATCCTACTCAAACTTTGTTTCCTTTACAGCCACTAAACTGCATGTACCAACTCAGGACAGATAAGCTCTAATCATAGCCGTACTCTGACCTACACTCCTCTATGTGTTGTTTAGTTTTCCGTCATTTGTCCCATATGCTCTCATTCATTGTTAGCATACCTTAGCAACCAGCAAGCAACAGGATTAAGCTGCTTGTTTTCTATAGAAACTGCACTTTTCTAGCTGCTATCATAATAATGATATAGCTGGTTTGTATTTGTGTTGTCTATTTTACAGTTGGAGGATATCTTCGCTACAGGGGATCATCTCTCCTTTTTGTCTATGTGTGGAGTTCAGCATATACAGCCCCTCCCTTTCCCTCTGTCCTCTCCATAAGCACCATCACCCCCTGTTACTAACTGGCTATCAGACTGTTGTGTGCTTCGATCTGAGACCTTCAGCGTGCTGGATTAGCCTCCCTTACTGCCCCTGTAAGTATCAATGATCACAACACAACCAAAGTATCTGCTTCATTTACACCTTTTATTTAATGGAATATTAATATTTACAGTGATATATAAGTTCTTCACAAATTTACCTACAAATCTAAAAATTCTACATTTGGTTTTATTTATTGTTTTTTAGTAATTGTTAATTAAACCCAACAATAATAATAAAAACAATATTTTCAAGGTAAAGCTTCATTTGAAAGCTCTTTAAGTAAACAGATGGACGTTCTACATTCAGTTGCTCTTTTATATCGTCACTCCTCTGTGACTGCATACTGACTTTCTTCATCAGCCTGAGATAAAGAAAGATAAACAGACAAACACTCAGATAACCGGTTACACTGCCCTCCACTGGTATAAACACATTACTGCAGTTTTAAATTCCACATTTTATAAATGTGACGATATTTATACAAGCACAGACTCAGATGTCATGGTGAGAGTTATCTATCAGTGATTCTCAGTAAGATACAGAACATTTTAATCTCCTTATAGACTAATAATCTGCTCCTTATAAACACCACTAATAGTAACACACAGATATGATTATATATTTACCACATTCATTAATAACATATAATAACAGTCTAGGTGTGTTCATGATGTGTACAGTCATCCTGAAAGAGTTCTTACCTTGAGCCCTGTAGCACTTGAACCCCAGAACGATGGACACCAGCAGATATGGAGACACTGCCATTAAACTACTGAGCAGACTGAACACTGAGAATGAAGCTCCTGAATCACACACACACACACACACATGCACAATCTATATGACTGTGGTAAATGCTGCATCTATTGAACACTGTACTGTGTAATACTGAAGCCACTGTTAATGATTTAAACACTGTATATTGATTATATCTGGATTCCGCACCTCTGACTGAGATCCAGCTCTGTGGGGACTCTCCTCTCTTTGGGAGTTTACAGTGGTAGAGACCGTCATCTGACTTTGAGACAGTACGGATGGTCATCTCTCCTGTAGTCTGAGTCTGGAGGAGTGATCCATCTTTATAGAACTCAACTGTGAGGTTTGAGGGCTTTGTGTGGCGATATAAACACCGTAGAGTCAGAGGATCTCCCTCAGGTACGGGATGAACAGGACTCTCCAGAATTACAGCTCCACCTGTAGGAGAGAACATACACTTTAAAACTGCAAGTCTTTAAAGCATCCAGTTAAAAGCCAGTCATACACTGTGTGATCTTAGAAATCTTGTTCTTTGGTGAAAATTCACACTGCAGGTTTGAAAGTCAAATGTACAATGACCCCCAGTGAATGAAAACACTTAGTCTGATTGATTTGCAGTTCCAACACAATAGAAACCAAAAGCTACCATCTTTTATCAGGCCGATGTTTTCCCCTCACCTTTTGGATACCAGGTAAATATTTCACTGGGGAGCTAAACAACAAACAGTAACATGATACACACATGCTGAATTTTCCCTCCTAGCATTCACTAACCAGGTAATAAAAACTTGGCAGATAACTGTTAGCCAACTTTGCTCCCCAGCTTTGTTTGTACAGGTCATCAGCATCTACACACATTAACATGTAGACTCACTGTGCACTGTGATGTTGACAGGATTACTGCTCTCTCCAGATTCACACCAGTACACTCCAGTGTGGGATGGGGAGAGGGAGCTGATGCTGCATGTAGATCCTGTAACTGATCCCCAGCCTGATGAACAATCGGACACCTCCTCACTGTGTGTGTATCGTCTCACTCTCCATCCAGTAGAGTTACTCTGTCCCTCACAGCTCAGTGAGAGAGAGCCAGAAGTGAAGTGTTGGGTTCTGCTGGGACTGACCATCAGAGAGACTGGAGGAGACTGACCTTAAACACAGAAATGACTGAATCCAGATGTGGAATTGTTTCAGATCAATTGCAGGGAACATATTGTTATACTAAAACAATATTCTTATCCATATTCAATTGATGGGTGTCAATAAATTCTCCTCAACTGGATTAATTAACAACGTATTTAGTGACAATCTCTCTGTGTCTTTATGGACACAACAATTTCTGAGAAACACCACTGATTTATTATCAACACATAAATGCTCAGTGACACTTTTCTAAAATAATAAACTCACACTCAGCATGATGAAGTAATTTTGATAGTAATCTGTATCACTCACCAGTGGTGTTTATCCAGAGAGCATCACTGTAGTGAGAGTAGTAGACTGGATCTCCTCTCCCAGCTCTGCACCAGTACTGTCCTCCATCAGAGACACTAACTGAGCTGATGGTGTAGGAGGGTGTTTCAGTCTCGGTCTCATTCTCAGGGTTCTGTGTGTGTTTGGACCAGTAGAACTTCCATCCAGCAGACTGATCCAGCTTACAGTACAGAACCACTAGACTTCCTATCAGTGCAGCTCCTTTATGGCTGGATATGAGTTCAGGTTTAGGTCTTCCTGTGGTTGGAGATTAAGCCCACACTTCAGATCATTAACTACAAAAACATTCACAAAATCTAGGAAAAAAACAAAAACTGTATTTTAAATACTTATATTTTGTTTATTTGATGTTTTTTATTCAAATTACACAAAATAACAAATTATAACTTAATTTAACTTAAAAATAATTTTCTATGCATGATAAGAAGATACAGGTACTCAGTACAGGTCTAATTCGTATCTTCCAAGTCATTTGGTAAAATTACATTTTTAGTCATTTAAAACTCTAACTACACTTCGTATTAAATATAAGCCATATTAACAGAAATCTGTTAATTAAATGAAGCAGCAGAAACTCAAAAGGAATGTGCTTATCTTTTACTGAACCCAACCTGAACCCCTTTGTCACTGACATAAACAAGGTGAAGCTACTTACTGAAATAAGTGGAAAAGGCCTAATTTGATATCATATGTGTTGAGAAATAACCATAACTTACTTTTTGTGTTGATTTCTGCTATGAAGCACTCATAGATCATGTATTCATGTGAGGCTGATACAGGTGATTATTATTATTTGTACAGTCAGAGTGATGTCTAAAACACGTTTAAGCATTTACATGAGAACTTCACCTGCCACACTGTCCTCAGAGTCTAAACACTCACCTACAGAGAGAGACACTCTGTTACTGTCCTGTGATGATGTGGGTCTGATATCTCTCTCTCCTCTACACCAGTACTGATCCTGATCTGCTGCTGATCTGATGGTGTAGGTGTTTGTCTGAGACTGAGAGACTGCAGTTCCACTGCTGCCTTTATACCACTGATATCTCCAGTTACTGTAAGACTGTATCTCACACTTCAGAGTGACTGACTCTCCAGGAAACAGAGGACTCTCTGGTTCTACAGTCAGTGTAGCTCTGGGTGAAGCTGTGGCATTAGGAGGAGAAATACTTTGTCAGTTTAGAATAGAAATATCTACACAGTACTGAGTACTTAGTGTTATTAGCTTCTAAGAGTTTAATGAGAACATGAAACAGTGAACTCACCCAGTACAGTCAGAGTAACGGTGTTACTTATCTGTGTTGATGATGGGTTGTCTGGTCTCTTTACTTTACAGTAATACTGATCTCCATCAGTCACTGCATCTCCTCTGATGGTGAGATTGCCTCTGTTCACAGTGTAATTCTCAGACTGATGCACTGCAGCCCATCCACTCAGTTTAATCTGTTTATACCACTGATATGTCCATCCACCATGAGGGTTAATCCCACACTTCAGAGTGACGGACTCTCCAGGAAACAGAGGACTCTCTGGTTCTACAGTCAGTGTAGGTCTGGGTGAAGCTGTGGCATTAGGAGGAGAAATACTTTGACTGTTTAGAATAGAAATATCTACAGAGTGCTGAGTACTTAGTATTATTAGCTTCTAAGAGTTTAATGAGAACATGAAACAGTGAACTCACCCTGTACAGTCAGAGTAACGGTGTTACTTATCTGTGTTGATGATGGGTTGTCTGGTCTCTTTACTTTACAGAAATACTGATCTCCATCAGTCACTGCATCTCCTCTGATGGTGAGATTGCCTCTGTTCACAGTGTAATTCTCAGACTGATACACTGCAGCCCATTTACCCTGTTTACTCTGTTTATGCCACTGATATGTCCATCCATCATGAGGGTTAATCTCACACTTCAGAGTGACGGACTCTCCAGTGAACACAGGACTCTCTGGATGTACAGTCAGTGTAGGTCTGGGTGAAGCTGTGAGGAGAGATGGGAAACAGAGTATTGTCCTGTTATTTAGAGTCAGTGTGATGACGTGTTAATTACCTGCACTGGATGATCTCAGTCTGCTAATGAATATCAGGAGAAAAACAGATTTACACTCAAACCTGATACAGTCAGTCAGAGAGACTGGAGGAGATTTGTCTGTTGGTAGCTTTCTCCATATTCTGCCCTGTTGTTGTCTAAGTTGTTCCATCTGTCTGTTCTTTTAAAAAGTTAAAACTTTGCCAGACGAAAGATGGCATTTTCAGGTTCTCTTTCTGAGCCAACCTCACAATGTAATTATTAACCACAGAGAACTATGATACTCTGCTCTTAAATTTGAAGATCAATTACTTCAGCTAATATATTAATAGTTATAGTGTGTATTAAAGGCCAGAGTTACTTTATTAGTACAGTGATTGTATACTTGTATGCTGGGCATAATGCAGAAAACACCCTGGACACCCACACACACCGCAGAGGGGAAATTTGGCATCTTCAGTTCAACAAGAACACCTACAGTAAACAAATGCAGATGCAGGAGTAGAGAAAATATGCCCCAGCCGGGAACTCAGGTTGTGAGCCAACAGCGCTACCCACCATGCTGCCAATGTACAGAATGTATATAGAAATCACCTTGAGCATGTCCAGCTCGAACGAGTGAAACCAGCACTAAAAAAGAGAAGAGAAACATGTCAACACTGAAAACGTTCTATATATATGTATATATGTATGTATATGCCGATACACATCTTAAGAATCGCTGCACCCAGCAGCATGGAGAAGTAGAAATTCCCAGTGGTGTCATGTGATTACCCATCTCTCTCAACAGATCCTTTTTTGATGCTAATGTGTGCCTTCTTTCCACTGCTGCCAAAAGTGTGCTATTGTAGTATCCGCGCAATCGGTATGGAGTGCAATATGTCGATAAGACCATCCTGCTTTCCCGAGCCCTATGATGCAACCACTCTCAAACTCTTTCAACTGCTTGAGTGGCTATCAAACTCTTCACTGATGCTACCAACACAACAGCACAAGTCAGAACTGAAAGCATGACCAACAGGGCGACCTTATTTAGTCAGTCAGGTGAAGTGATAAGTCCTGCCCTTGCTCACATGTTATATATATACAGTGGTGTGAAAAAGTGTTTGCCCCCTTCAAGATTTCTCTTTTTTTTGCATGTTCATCAATCTTAAATGTTTCAGATCATCAAACAAATTTAAATATAAGTCAAAGACAACACAAGTAAACACATAATGCAGTTTTTTAAATGAAGGTTTTGATTATTAAGGGAGAAAACAAATCCAAACTCATATGACCCTGTATGAAAAAGTGTTTGCCCTTTTAAACCTAATAACTGGTTGGGCCACCCTTAGCAGCAATAATTGCATTTGAGCGTTTCCAGTAACTTGAAATGAGTTTTCAATTCAGCCACATTGGACAGTTTTTGAGCATGAACTGCCTTTTTAAGACCATGTCAAAGCATCTCAATAGGATTCAGGTCAGGACTTTGACTAGGCCACTCCAAAGTCTTCACTTTGTTTTTCTTCAGCCATTCAGAGGTGGACTTGCTGGTATGTTTTGGATCATTGTCCTGTTGCAGAACCCAAGTTCGTTTCAGCTTGAGGTCACAAACACATGATCGAACATTCTCCTTCAGGATCTTTTGGTAGACAGTGGAATTCATGGTTCCATTTATCATAGCAAGTCTTCCAGGTCCTGAAGCAGCAAAACAGCCCCAGACCATCACACTACCACCACCGTATTTTACTGTAGCTATGATGTAGAAAACATCCTGTTACTTTTATGTCAGATGTAGTTGGACACACATTTTCCAAAGAGTTCAACTTTTATCTTGTTACTCCAAAAGTCTTGGGGATCATCAAGATGTTTTCTGGCAAAATTGAGACGAGTTTTTTTTTTCTCTTTTCTTAGCAGTGGTTTTCATCTTGGCACTCTGCCATGCAGGCAATTTTTGCCCAGTCTCTTTCTTTTGGTGTCTTATGGAGTCATGAATGCTGACCTTAACTGAGGCAAGTGAGGCCTGCAGTTCTTTAGATGTTGTTGTGGGGTCTTTTGTACCCTCTTAGATGAGTCATTACTGTGCTTTTGGGGTCATTTTGGCCACTCCTGGGAAGGTTTACCACTGTTCGACGTTTTTACCGTGTATGGATAATGACTCTCACTGTGGTTCGATGGAGTTCCAAAACTTCAGAAATGGCTTTATTACATTTTCCAGACTGATAGCTCTCGATTACTTTCCTTCACATTTGCTCCTGAATGTCTTTGGATCTTGGCATGATGTCTAGCTATTGAGTATCTTTTAGTTTGCTTCGCTTTGTCAGGCAGGTCCTATTTAAATGATTTCTTGATTGGGTGTGGCTATAGAAGTTGAACTCAGGTTTGATATAAACCAGAGTTAAGTTATGTTTTAACTGTGGGGCATACACTTTTTCACATTGGGCCATGTAGGTTTGGATTTTTTTTTTCTCCCTTAATAATATATACTTCATTTAAAAACAGTATTTTATGTTTACTTGTGTTGTCTTTGACTAATATTTTAATTTGTTTGATGATCTGAAACATTTAAGAGTGAGTGACAAACATGCAAAAATAAGAAATCCTGAAGGAGGTAAACACTTTCACACCACTGTATAATATATATTTATGAATGATACTGAAAGATTTAATGTACAGCTTAAATGAGTTAGTGCATGATCGCTGCACTACAGCAAACCCCTGACTTTTATAGTACATCAGAGGCCTGAAGCAGCACATCACCAACACTGAACATCTCTTTAGGGGAACCTCTAACAGGGATGTTTGTGATCTAAACAATCCAATAATCTCTGGCAATACCAAGCATAAAGGGCTCCTGTTTTCAGACTGTTCAATACAGATTCACAATCATGACTTTTCTGGAGTTTTGCATTAGGACAGAGGAGACTTTGATCCTCTGACTACACTGTTCCACTGAACTGCTGACTAAACTACACACAATTACTCATACTGTATTTTAACACTACAGTATTTTGTGTACTTCTAAATACAGCTGAATACTGTATCATTACTGTATGTACCCGATATCAGTTTTACCCTGCACTGCTGTATTTCTAATGAACAGAATGTGTTCTAATGTGACCTCCAGCTGTCTGAGGACCCTCAACTTCACTACACTATGTAGTACAACATGTAAACATGTATACAAACAGACTAAATCTATCTAGTGAGCTTCTGATAGTAAATGCTTGAATGTCCATGCAGATCCTTTATCAGTCACACCATGACCTGACCATCACATTACAGCAGTTACTGCACTGATACCGGTCATTAAGCTGAACAACATCGTGGTCAGAATACAGATGTATATTAATGGAGGAAGAACATCTTAATATAAAACATTCATGTAAAATGAGCTGTAGAAGAAAATAATGTGAACAAATGAAGAGAAACTAAGGAAGCTGTAGGGAGTGCTGGAAAGACTCCTCCTTCACTACAATATCCAGAGACAGGCTACTCAGAACTGCCCAGAGTACCGACACCTTTCACAGCATGCTGTACAGAGAACACTAAACCCTGTAAATCCTCCATTTAAACTCTTTAATGAGAAGCTGGAGCTGTTTCTCCCAGAGCACAGTAGATCACTGCAGAGAATCCACTTTACATTTACATCAGTTCTTTACAGTGGACATAATCCCCCCCAACCCCATCACTCAGATTACACCTTATACCTTCATACAGCAACACGCACTCTGCTATAGACATACAGAGAACATTTACTCACAGAGTATTACAGAGAGCGCACTGAACTCCATACTGTCCCCGCACTGACTGACTGAACAATGCTCCGTGTTCAACAACCATCACTTCCTGAGAGAAAGAGAGAGAGAGAGAGAGAGAGAGAGAGAATGTGTATGGTAATTAGGTGTTTAACTTCTCCTTTTTTGCACAGTCCGGCTACTTCTGCTTTTTAGGAAAGCAAAACTTGAAAGCCCCCCACCACAACCAAACCCCAAAACCACACCCCCAACACCCCTACACGCTTTCCCCCCCCCCCAAAAAAATGCACACAGAAACACACAGACACACTATAGATCAGGAGATGGATCTAAGCCATGAATGAACCTTTTCTTATTCTTATTTTAATCTGTATTCATTGTGTGTGTACCGTTGTATAGATTGTCTGTTGTACCACTGTGTGCACTATGCAGGGGGACAAATATAAATACGTAGAATGAACGAAGAGAAGGAATATCTTATCTGCCTGTCAATCTCATGGTCAGTCTGTCTTTGTGGTGTGAAAATAGATACACACATAGAGTCTGTGTTCGACTCTTCATTGCTCAGCAGTTAATGGGGAAGCAATAACTCCGCTGTGCTTCTGTTTACTCCACTATTAAGCTCCAAGGATTTGACTCCTGTACACATTGACTCCTACATATATTTGTATTGAACACTCTGATTTGGTGGAGGTGTTCAGTAACCACAACAGGGCCCTATGAATATTTAGTGATGCACCTTGGTTTGTGACCCAGTAAATGGGACATAGATACATGAATTAGACTGTGCTCCAGCACAGTGTAGATGTAGCATATAATCTAATATCCCTTGTCTTTTGCCACAGGTGATTCTGGCGAGACATGCATGAACCTGGCCCAAGTTCATCGTTTTGTATCTTCCTGTTCACAGTGTGAAACTCATCGTACACTCCCAGCCAGCAAACTTATCCTTCACGAGTACCTACACGTCTAGTCACACTGCAGTTGACTTTTTACAGGTCTTTAAGGCTCCCAAGGCAGAGTTTTTTTTCCAGGGAAGTTTTTGGTATACCAGTAGATGTTATGTATAAGAGGGACCTTCAGTTCATTGCCCAGAGTTTTAGGCAATGATGGACATCATCGGTTGTTAAGCAGTATCTGAGAGGCTGAGAAAATAAGGCTGAGCTCGGAGGAGATTGTAATGACTAGACTGGAGACAATATTGTGACAGAAAACAAATCTGATTTTGTTATCCTAAAACTTGCTGCTTGGAAAGTTTTGGTTTTGGAAAAGCGCTTTTAATTTCCTAAAGCATCATTAATTTACCGAGGTGTCAATACTTTTCTTAGAGTGTGTATTTAGGGTAATCTGGCAACTTTCGTGTTCATCAGCGCAAGAGGTGCGTTGCAGGAAGACATTAATATGAACTAAGCTCTGTGTGTGTGTGTGTGTTTGTAATTTGTTTTTTTTTTTATTTATTTAAAGTCCGTCTATAAGAAACCATCCACTTTAACACCTCCTCCTCCTAGTCAAACCACAACCCCACACTCATCTCTGCTCTCAGAGCTCCGATATCCTCACAGAGTAATGTGTATGAGGGACTGCTACTAGGACTACTAGCAGTCCTACTAATACTAATAATACTCTGTGCTGTGTTTGTAGATGAGCAGGTACAGGTGGTGATGTGTGATGTTCTTATATTCCGTATGTTGTATGTATTGCTAGAGAAGAATGTGAACTGTAGGCTGATTCTGCAGTTACTGCTGATCTTCGTGTGCTGGAGTGCCTCTACTGGTACTCAATTGTACTACAGGTTAAAGCCTATTAACTGGTGTCAGTAAAGCTCAGCTCTCCTGAGTTCAGCAATAACTTCAGTATCACTGCAGGAATTTAGTATTAGATAATGTGGTGAGCATCAGATGGTACCAGGTGTGTGCCAGATCACATGATAGCATCTGCTTCCCACCAGCTGTGTACCTATAAATATATGAACCATGTTCTTTCAGTACACCATGTCCAACCGCCACTATACAGCCATCAGCGGTCCTGTTTTTACAATCAGGCAGTTGTGATCAATACATATAATGTACTTGTTGTGTGGTTCAAATGTCATTATTGTTGTTGCAAATTATTATATATCTGATTAATACACAGACATAAAGCAAATAGAGCTTTACCCGGCAACCCCAACCCAGTGCTCATTCCTATAGAGGAGAAAAGGTCATTATAAGTGCAATACAAAGGTTATTAAAGTGCAACACAATACACACAATTTACACCACTACTAGAGCTCACTCACTTAAGTGCATTACAAAGAGATGGGTCTTCAGTCTGCATTTGAAGACTGCGAGAGACTCCGCTGTTCCGATGCTCAGTGGGAGTTCATTCCACCATCTGGGAGCCAGGACAGAGAAGAGTCTGGACGCTTGTCTTCCATGTGTCCTCAGGGATGGTGGTTTGAGACAAGCTGTACTTGAAGCACGAAGGGCTCGAGGTACAGCTTGACTCTTCACCATTGCCATAAGGTAGGGAGGCACTGATCATTCTTGGCTTTGTAGGCCAGCATCAGAGTTTTAAATCTGATGCGGGCAACAACAGGAAGCCAATGAACGGAGCGCAGCAGTGGAGTGACGTGGGTGAACTTTGGAAGGCTGAAGATGACACGGGCTGCAGCGTTCTGCAGGATTAACATCACTAACTGCCCCTGTAAATACTAATGATCTCAACATCAAAGTATCTGCTTCATTTACACCTTTTACTTTATGTTATATTAATGTTTACAGTGACATGTAAGTCCTGCACAACTTGACATGTAAATATAAAACATCTACATTTAGTTTTATTTATTGTTTACATAGTAATTGTTTATTAAACCCAACAATGATAATTATACTCTTTAAGTAAACAGATGGACGTCATTCTACATTCGGTTGCTCTTTTATATCTTCACTCCTCTATGACTGCATACTGACTTTCTTCATCAGCCTGAGCTAAAGAAAGATAAACAGACAAACAAACACTCAGATAACAGGTCACATTGCCCTCCACTGGTATAAACACATTACTGCACATTACTACGTTTTATACATATGACAAAAGCACAGACTTACTTATAAACAGTGTCATGAAGAGAGTTATCTATCAGTGTATTCTAATCTCGTTCTAGACTAATAATCTGCTCCTTATGAACACCACTTACAGTAGCACAGTTATGATTATAAGTTTAACACAGTCAGTACTTAACAGTCTAAGTGTGTTTATAATTTGTAATCTGTAATCATCCTGAAAAAGTCTAACCTCAAGCTCTGTAGCATTTGACCCCCAGAAAGATGGATACCAGCAGGTATGGAGATGCTGCCATTAAACTACTGAACAGACTGAACACTAAGAATTAAGCTCCTAAATTACACACACTGCAAAATTACGCTGACACTACTAACACTGAACACCGAGCCTGGTTAGTATTGAGTTGGCCTACAGTTCCAACAGACACCACAAACAACAAGCAGCAGCACGTTCACAGCATTTACAAACAGACCACCATAAACTACGTGGTGAAAACACAGTGGGAAAAGAGCTTAAAGTCCATTTTAGAGACATGTCTGTATGTCATAACCAATCAGAACATGATTTAAATTCAAGCATGCTTGTGAATAGAAGGCCAACTTCATCTTTGTGTTAGCAGGGGCTAGTCTAATGTGAATATCTATATGGATTAAGAAATTAAAAGGTTATAAAATGAAATCAGCTTTAAAATAAACCAGGAAAGACAATAACACCAAGGAGATCCCTGTGCTTCACCAACTACACGATCCTATCGCCACATAAACATCAGAGCTGATCACTGCATTCTCTCTGTTGATGTCAGGGGTCAGCCTGTGCTGCCAGCTGCCAGCAGAGGGCAACGGTATCAAGAAACTGACACACCAGGGAACTCAAAATCCCAGAGTTCTCAGAGGTTAATCAGCGCCAACCAGTCTCACCTGGCAGTACAGGATTTAAGAGAGTGGCGATGACCACTGCTTTGTCATATCTTTGATATAGGTTGACCTGTAAGGAAGAGAAGAGAAGAGAAGAGAAGAGAGGAATAGAAAGAAAAGAAAAGAAACAAGGAGAGAAGAAGAAAAGAGTTAAAAGGGAATCCTTAAAAACTGCAAGGCTAAAGATAAATAAGCTATCCTTTGTTTGAGACATGCCATACTGGCGTCTCCTTTGTTTGGTATTTCCCGCTTTTTTCCCTTCAGCATTTAAAGAGGGGTGCAATTCACACAGTGGACTTTACAACTAATAAATAAAACAGATTTTATTAATCTGGTTTTATTTAAGACTCGTTCCTATGGGTCTTCCTCTCTGCACTTTGTCCGCCCCCTGACAGTCCTGTGAAAGTTATAATCTGATCCCACTTACTGACTGCACTATTCTTCAGATGGTGTCATTTTAGACAGTGTCTGTCTTAAACAGCCGCTCTGGGGTTTGTACAGTGTACAGTGATGGAGGTTTGCATTGAACTGCCTCGTTCATACCACAGTAGCCTGAAGCATGTTAGCTGGAGCCACCTGAATCTGAGCTACCCTGGTCTGACGTGTGTCTGTAATGGAGTTTGCCGTGTATAATCTGCCACCAGGCTCTTTAGAACAGTCGTTGACCTTGTGCAGATACACAAGATACAGATACAGATAGAATATACTTTATCATAAGTGGAAATAACTTTAATAAAACCATAAAGTAATATTACATTATAAACACATATGCCAGTCCAAACCACGGTGCTGAGTTTACATCGGTTTAATCTTAAAATATAAAATTCTTTAATCCTAAAATATTGATTCAAACTTCATTTCCACTGTAAAACTGAAGATTTTATAACCACTAAAGGAAATTAATAATATAAAGGGTATCTCATTTTATTAGTTTCATTATAATCAAATTATACAGTAATTATTTTGAGGTATTTTCCCACCTGATCGCTTTTGTTTTAAGGGGCATAAATGTTGAGGTGAGCATTTTTGGACGCCCGGTACATTAAATGTTATAATATTTACATAGTTAAGTTACATTAATGGCTAAATAAACATTGAATTTAGGGATCGTCATACAAGTATGTAGACCGATATTTAGCGTCTCAACTTACTCAACTTAAAAACAGACTCATGTGGCTTTTATTATTAATTTCATTATACATTTTAATTTTGTTTTATTATATGTAATATAATTACATAATGCTCTATTCTTTACAGCAAATATTGTTAAACATAATACTGACCTAATGGTTTAAAAACAAAATATTTTTTTATTATTATTTTTAATTTATTTATAGGTTGCTATACAAAAGTGATTAAAATAATTATTATTTACAACAAATGTAGTTAAACATAATACTGACCTAATGGTTTATATTATAGTTTATTTATTGTTTGTTGAACAAAAAGATGGTTTTCGAATTATGTTCATGTGTTTGCTATAAATATTAAAGTAAATGATAGAGCAGAATAGAGTTTTATATTACATAGCTATATATAATTTCATTAAATATATAAATAGTTAAAATTAATAATGTAGTCACAAGTGTTTCTGTGTGTGTTTTAATTTAACCATGTTGCAACGTTAACACTAAACATTTCTCCAGATAATTGTGTGACGGTCCCTAACACTGCAGCTCGATGCGCGAGCAGGAACAGTTAATGAGTAATTCTGTACTGATTAAATACAAGGCACCTGGTTCCCATCTGGCAAGAAGTGGACATCCTAGAGTCCAGAAAGCTTCCACTGGAGAAACATGTTGGTGTGTCCTGCGTGAAGCCCATGTTGCACCACCTCGATGAGGAGATCCTGCAGACAGAAGCTGAGGACTCAGACCTCACAAAGAGCATCAAGATTAGTCATTAGCTCAGGTACCGGGGGGACCACTGAGTAGACAGACACTAGTAGGTTGGCGAAACGAGGCTCAGCAAATCAAAGGCAGCCAGCCATGTGCAGTCCTTCAGCAGTCCATAACAGGGGGTGCAGTTCAGTTCAGCACCATGGAGAGCAACGGTATGTTGTGAAGGCTCAACACGACAGACTGGGGGACGGCGTCGAGGCAGCCGAGAAGTGCCGAGATTTTAAAAAACTGCGAATTCTGACGGAAATGGTAGGTCTAACAGGAAGTGTTTGTTGTCAATCAAACTGTTTGGCGGTGGTAGAGTGTTGGAAGAAAGAGAAACAGGCGACGTCTTAACCACGTGGAGTTGGAAATGTTAAGGTAGGTAAGTGGGCTATAACGCTGGATATAGTGCTTAAGCAGCTAGCTAGCTTAAAATGACAAAAAGCTTTTGCAAATCAGCCCACGTGGTTTAGACATCGCCTGTTCGCCTCTTTCTTCCATCTGCTCATTTAAAAACCTCCAAGGGCCTTCCACCGGAAAAACACAAGTGTGCCAGATGGCGTCGTGACCATCCCACACTACAATCACTCTACTGCCGCGAAACAGTTTGATTGACAGGGTTTGATTGACTTCCTGCATGTTAGCCCCACCCTTTCCATCAGTTTGTAAAAGTGTTTCATGTCTTATATTTTTTGTTTTCTTAAATATTTTTCTTTGCAGTTTTGTTTTCTGAATGTTAATCTGTTTTGCCCTTCTTGAGCGTACCAGCCACATCCACTACAATGAAGAAAACAGTTGATGAAAGAAAAGAAAAGCAAGAGCCATGGCTGAAATGTAGGAGAGCAGAACAACCCAGAAGGTGATAGCAAATTTTAATCCACTACAGACGCTGAGGGAAGAGGTGCTACACCAACTACCAATCAGAAGATGACACTGGAAGGCTGTTGAAGCTGAAGCTGTGAAAGAGGACAGTATTTTATACTGTGATAATTATCAGATTGATGAATATAGAAGTACAATATTGTGATAATGTTTTTGGCCATGTTGTTCAGCTCTAGTATGCAATACATGTGGTAACCCACTTGGGGCCCAGCTGTACTGACCATATTACCTGTATGGGATCCTTATGTACTCACATTGTCCCCGTCAGAATCACCTTCCCACCACAGTACATGACAGTCAGTTTACCCTGTTAGTGGCTTGCAACACAAATGGGGCCTTTGTGAAGCGAATTAGAAAATCTTTGGGTGCCCCCACTGGCCTGCCTGAAGGGGACCCATGTGGACATGTTGGCTGGGGACATGTGTTTCCTCTCCATGTGAAATCATATCTGAAATACTGTAAATGTTTTAAAGTGTTTGTCTAGTATGATTTCAAAACACGAACTCAAATTATGGGGCTTTCTAACACTGCCTCATACAACCATACACTAATGAACTGTACCTTTCTGACAAATGAGCACTCTGTAAGTCACAATGCTACCTAAAACATGATATGTTATAAGTTTATGTTTCCTTTAAGTTATGTTTGCTTTGTTTTATTGGAATAGGCCAGCTACTTGCTGGTTGGCACCCTTTGCTGTTTGGCAGTAATATTCTTCATATAATAGGAGAAACAGGAAGTGGCCAGACTCCCGTTCAACAAGCTCTGGTACAACCCCTAATCAAACCCAAGATCTAACAGTCTAGCATACATGCAGTACTGAGTCTCAAACCGTTACTGAAACCTGCATATCCTACTGACTGAGTCTGATCTAACACCCTCTGAGTTACTGCTCAATAAACAGAAGTACAATCTGATTAACACACTGCTCACACACAACCCTGCTAAGATCCAGAACTTAACATCATCAGATGCTCTTATCAAACTCCTACAAACACAGTATCGTTAGTCACATGTGCCTTCATGTTCTTTAATAAAGAATTAGCATTAATAAAAAATATGTAAAATCAATAAATCAATCAAAACAGCACAAACATTTTAAATAAACATTGGAAAATAACATAAACATAACAAAAATAAAGCATATAATATTTTATAGATAGTAAAATGCATATAAATTAAATACATAATTATAAATGTAAAACAAATGTTTGTTTTATAAAATGTTTCAGATTTCAGAGGTTTACTTTAATGGTATTTCAGGGAGCTGTGCTGCACTACAAGTAATATGGCACTATAGTGACCTACTCCAGCACAGACTGTACTGACACTGCTTTATCACACCTGAGGAAGATGAGCTGTGCGGCCACAGTGTGCTCATCAAAAGCAGATGATTGCTGGAGATGAAATTCTAGACATTCAACTCAAACCAACCAAAAACTCTTCTCCAAAATCAGCTCCCCACAGTGAACACAACTCATTTACACAGATATACAAATCATGCATCTTCATCCAGAGACACACACATCCCACTGGGTAAGCTACTATCTACAGCGCATCATGACTGTATCCACTTCAAATGAAACAGCTACAAGCCTCTGAATCCAGACCGGCTGGCTGGGAGGTCTAAAGCAGAACATGCATGTTTTCTCATAGCATATTGTTACTGACACTCAAACAGAACTCGAACATGGAGTCTTGGTACATTTAGCCCTGAGAAAAACTCCCTTTGTAATATTGCTGCTGATATACATATGGCTTGTGTTCTTTCACATCCTCAGCAGTACTCTGGTTGTGTGCTCGCCCTCCATAGACCTATAAAAGCATGTCACCATTCGGAACTTGCTGTTCACACTTAGGTACTTTATATACAGTATTGTGTACATACATATATTACATATAATATATTAACTTATATTTCTTACATACTATAAATTACACCTGTAAAAACAGCAAGAAGCATTTGAAAAGTAATACAGCTTAACATAGTAAAACCTTAAATAAGCATTTAACCATCGTAATGTATTGGCTTAAGACTAATTATGTAACTTATTAAATTTTATTCTTTTACTTTGCAACATTTATTGTACTCAAATTCTTTAGTTTGTGGTTTATTCTTCTGTTCACATTTAATGTGTTATGTTAAATCACCAAGTCCAGTGAAATCACCTGCAAAGAGAGGAAGAACAATAGAAAGTTGTATTTAGGACTCATTAAGTACAGCCTGCTATAGAGGTATTTATGATGTAACTAAAAGTCAAATTAGTTAAGTTAACTCAAACAGCCAGTATAATATCTCTTTCATTTCTACTTATACTTCCCTCAGAACAACAAACTGCTCCTACACTACTACTGCGACTACAGCCTAAAGGAAAAGGGGAACTCTCCAGAACTAAATTAAGATGTACAAATGGGATTACTGTGGTTCATGACAGTAAATAACAATACTATATAATTATACTGTATTTGTGCTGTAGATATGGCAACTCATGGTACTGTGTCCCCAACACTGCAAAGAACTAAGCCAGTCAGTTTCTCTACAACACTCTGGATCAATCAATTTCATTATAAAGAGATTATGACAAAAACATCATCTTTCCATACTGGAGATGACTGCTTTTGAACACCTGTAATGTCATGAAAGGTACCTCCTACGTTGTCATAAGACTTCTTTCTGTGATGTCATAAAACACATCTAGATATCTTTGAATAAAGAAGGTGTGAATTAGGGTGAAATTGCCAGGGTAAAGAGTTGCTACTTTCTCTTTTCTGTAGGTCTATATGTTTATCCGTGTCCTAATTATATAAAGATGTTACATGTATTCCACATGAATTTCATATGTATGTATTCATATGTATTCTATGGTAACATCTGAGCCCTCACAAATCCAGCTCCAGTTGAAATGGACAGTCTAGCCCTCTCAGCAAAAACATCCTGACTGTATATGAACTTTACATCAGCACAATGTGTAATCACATCTCACACTACTTTTATCCAGTCTGCATTGAAATACCTAGTTTAATACATTTGATCAACACTAGATGGCGGGGTAGATCAATGCATTACCAGTGACGTGCATGTCACTCATACATTCACTGTTCCTCATCACTCTAAATCTAGTCACTTGTGCTACAGTGACTCCACAACAAGTTATCATATTCCAGTTACATCACTAGAAACTCTTCCCAGTGAACTCTATTCTGTTGCTTAGCACAAACGTAAACCAATATGGCTCACATGATGAAACAGCCTCTGAGTTCCACTGTTATTTTACCTTTGCGTGTGTTGGGTTTCAGGTTTGAGTACACAGTGTCATCAGTCACACCAGTCTTCTCTAAAACAAGAACAAGAAACACAGAATTAGCTTATGAATCACATATGATAGGTTAACTGTACAAAACCAGTCAATTAGTAATATTCCATGTTAAACACTGAATAATGCGGCTCTAGGTTATAGCTCATTTCACTCTACCTCGTTTTCTCTTTGGTTTCTTCACCGCTTTCAGTTCAATCTCAGCATAAGTCACATCCATAGATCCAGCCCCAGCATCTGCAGGAGCAAAGAACACAACAAAGGAGCAGTGACCATCTAAACGACCCACACACAGAACATCTTCTGCTCTTATACCTCCATCAAACCAGCAAACTGATTCTACTACAGCTTTAATAGAGAACTCTGCAGATTTTTCTAAATGTCTGCAGAACTAAACTAAGATGTTAACAAATGTGTTCTATGAGGTTCAGTGTAAAATAGAGAGAGTAATAGTCAGAATTGTTCACAGTGGTGGTGTTGATATGAACCAAAAGTTGCAATCAAAATTATTCAACCCGCCTGTGCAAATTAGTCTTATTAGCAAAATCTACAAGCTTTCAGCTGTTTGCAATAAACCAATCAAATAATAACAATTTAAGAAGCTCAACACAACTAATATTTCTCCACTTCTTATATTAGTTGTGTTGAGCTTCTTAAACTGTTCTTATTCTCCACTTGTGGTTTTGGAAGTAAATACAATGATCATGCTGTAGACATAGCAACCCTTGGTTTATATCCCCACCACTAAAAAGAAACAGGAGTCAGACAGTTTCTCTGTACAGTTCTCTGCCATTTTATATCAGAACACTCCGGATAACTGTTCTTATCAATTGAATTATGGAGAGATTATGCCATAATCTGTAGAAATTCCCCATTAAATTCAGTAATTTGGTTTGTAGGTCTTTCTGTCTTTTGTTTTGTCTTTAGTGAAAATAATGCTCAGCTCGGTTGAGGTCAGATGACCTTAACTGCTAATGTTTTTCTATGGAGTCAAGTCATAGGGAGTTATGATGCTATTACTCCAGTTTCCACATGTAAATCAGTTAGTCAGTGACTTAAACAGCTGTTTTTTTTTTTTTTTAGCATCAACAAATAGTTTTTCATTTCTTCTTGGCCTTTCAACTCATCCATCAAAGGTGTTTCTCATAGGACACTGTGTTAATCAGTCTCACAATCCTAACAGCATCACGGGACCTACAGGTAGTTGCCACTGTTGATGTTAAAGATCTTATATCTGTCATCAGAAGACTAAACAAGTGCACAGTGAGCCGTTACTACTAAACGGATGTCTCACAGTAGTAATTCATTAAATATAAAAATGAACTAAGTTTCAACCGTGAAATATCTTACCAATCTGTAGGCTGTAGTATGTTTGTATGTAGTCAGATGGGTGTCTGTATACTACTAGCAGTATTAGATCTGTATGCCATGTGGATGTCTCACAGTATTAATTTAGTTCTGATTAGGAAGGAACTGAAATTCTATATTTTGTAATTAACCAAAGTTTTATTTTACCAATATAATGGTTGTAGTATGTTCATCAGATGTGTGTTTGTAGTTTGTAGTAGTAGTTTATTAAATATAAACATTTAAAAATGATATATCATACAAACGAAAGCTTGTAGTATGTTTAAAGGACGTGTTTTACTAAATTACAAGGGATTTGATTTTGCAGTAGGTCAATGTTTTGTGTCTGAAGTTATGACAGGCTATGGTTAGGTTTTACAATGTATGACTGCGTTTCTTCACCCTGCTTTGTAAAAGTGATACACATTATCTGTGTATCTTAGTGCGTTTCAGTTCTTCATAAATAACATCGTCAAGCTCTGCGTCTCTCTGAATCTAGTCCGTTTTAAACAGAACCCACACTTTAGAGACGCCCCCTCACTGTCCTCAGTGCCTCCTGCAGCGATTCTGCTCCCCTAACATAACGTTACCTAATCTTCGACACCGTTGCGTGCTTATCTGTGTGAGGTTGTGACGGATGCTGTTTGACCCGCAGACCCTCTATATCACTGTTCTCTCTTTACTACTTTAATCCACAACATAATCCTCTAATCCAGACCTCTCTATTTCTGGTATAGCCGCATCATGATACAAGCTACTTCGTACGTTGACCTGTGCTGGTATCTTGCGGTCTGATAGGTTGCCAGATTTGCGTGCATTGCGACAGAAATAATAATATTTCTACAAAAATCTCTAAACGATCCCTAATTTCCTAAACCTAATGTAAATATCTAATATAAAACCAAGTCATTTTGAGTCATCTGCCTCAAGTCTAAGTCAAGTCTCAAGTCATTAATAAAAGTAGAGTCTTTTATCAGTGTTAGTTAAGCAGGTATAAATTCCTTAAATTTGTGACTCGAGTCTGACTTGTTTCAAATCAAGTCATGTGACTTAAGTCCCCCAACTCTGGTAACAGGTGTGGCTGGATCACCTGAACCTCTTTGGTTGATGAACACCTGTGAAAATGTATCTCCTATGATGTCATAAGATTTCTCCCTTGTGATGTCATGAATCAAATCTAGGTCTTTGTAGAATGAATTTGTGAATTAGGATGAAACCCGCAGGGTATGGACTTGCTGCTGGTAATCACTATAACATAATCTACCTGTAATCTGATTACTTTCGCTTTTCTGTTTTGAACATCTCACATTACTCTTCTCCAGTCTGAACTTAAACCTCTAATTTGGTACATTTTTGATGAACACTAGATGGCATAGTAGGTTAATGCTTTACCAGTGATGTGCATGTCACTCATATACTCCCCTGTTCCTCATTACTCTAAACCTTATCCTGTTCTTCTGTGACAAGTTAACATATTCCAGTTACATCACTAGAAACTTCTCCACGTAAACTTTCTTCTGTTGCAAGGCATAAAACATAAACCAGTATGTCTTGAAAAAGATTGCCAGAAAATTAAATATAGCCTCTGAGTTCCACTGTTTATCTTACCTTTGTGTGTGTTGTGTTTCAGGTCTGAGTACACAGTGTTCTCATTCACACCAGCCTTCTCTAAAAACAAGAAACTCAGAATTAGCTTCCAGAAAGATCTACAACCAGCTCCACACCAGTAAATACTGATGGTGGTCTGAATACTGAGTGGATACAAGAATCAAAAATGATAGGTTAACTATACAAAACCAGTCAATTAGTAATATTCCATATTAACACTGATTAATGCGGCTCTAGGTTATAGCTCATTTCACTCTACCTCCTTTTCTCTTTGGTTTCTTCACCACTTTCAGTTCAATCTCAGCATAAGTCACATCCATAGATCCAGCCCCAGCATCTGCAGGAGCAAAGAACACAACAAAGTAAATGCAGCAGTGACCGTCTCACTGACCTGTAACTTCCAGCCCTAAACGCCCCACAACTCAGCCTGTAATCTCTTTTAATATCATTATAGCATATGATATCTTCTCTGTAAGCAGAGTGATGTAGAATGGACAGAGAGTAGATATGGAGGTGGTGTACCTGTGGCCTTACCCGACTGAGTTTGGGAGTAAAGGGTTTCAGTCTGTAAATCTTGTTCTGGAATATGTGGTAGAAAAAATTGGAGGCCATGAAACATACCAGAGTCATAGATGGATAAATGTAGTGACACATCATGATACAGTTATTACTGTCACTCTTACTTTTTCCAACGTTATCATAAACATGTAGATCTCCTGCAAACAAGAACACCAGAAAAATCACCATAAAGACTTCATTACTGAACACTGTGTATGTTGAAAATTGAATAACAAGCATTTAGTGTTAAGTTGGCTTATTGGTGAAGATAAAACTTCTAAGTTCAATTTCCCAAACAGCATATAAAAGACTGTTTAATATGAGTTTATAAGACACGGTTTTCTCACCAGCCTGCAGAGTTGTGTATAAACACTGAGAGTCCTCAGTTCCTGATTCTCTCTGGTTCTGCGCTGATGTCTGGGTGTTGTTCTGCTGACTTCCTGTAGAGGGAGACAGAGATACATCATCCGGTATACGCATTGTTAATGAAAATGAGAAATAAAATAGAGTGATGAACTTTTAAAATTCTACTTAATTGTGGAGAGGAGTGAGTTATCAGACCTTTATTACTTTTGTAGCGCCACAGCAGTATCAGCAAGATGATGGACAACACAGCAACACTCACTCCCACAACCACTCCAACCAGCAGACCAATAGTAGATTCAACAGCTGAACCTGTAGCCACTGAAAAATAATAATTTATGCAAAACAACTATAAAGAAACATTCTGTTTTATAATATAAAGTAATGAAGTAATGTATTCCTCACCTCTGACTGAGATCCAGCTCTGTGGAGACTCTCCTCTCTCTGGGTGTTTACAGTGGTAGAGACCTTCATCTGACTTTGAGACAGTACGGATGGTCATCTCTCCTGTAGTCTGAGTCTGGAGGAGTGATCCATCTTTATAGAACTCAGCTGTGAGGTTTGAGGGCTTTGTGTAGCGATACGAACAGCGTAGAGTCAGAGGATCTCCCTCAGGCACAGGATGAACAGGACTCTCCAGGATCACAGTTCCACCTGTAGGAGAGAGAATATACTGTACGGTTTATACAGAGAACAGTTCATACTGAGTTTATTCTCAGTTTGCAGGTATTTGGTCTAAGTGCAGGCAATCTGTAGAATGAAAATGATTTTGAACTCAGACTGTATAAAACATCTCAGTCTGTCTGACTTGCTGTGATGTCTGTGCTCTTAACTGCACATGGAACACAATCTCTACAGATGGCTCTGTTTATGAACAGTTTGTAATAAGCTACATTAAGACTTACTGGACAGGTTACTCTTTGTTTCTTTATTTTTCTGCCTATATCACATACATATAACACCAAAAATGTTTCTGGCATTACTTGTAGAATTTCAGCCATTAATAATCTCTAATAAATCTCACTCACATTGTTCTCCCCAACAGTATAAAAACCTTGGCCATATGGTACATTACCTTTGACCAGTGGGGGATGCCCTTTTCCCCCTTACCTTTCAAGGACCATGGAAAAAAGTATATTTCATAAACATATATTCACAGTGATGCTATTGATATTGTGCTGACTGATTTTAATATTGTGACATATCTTTAAGTTAAAATTAACTCACATGGGTCAGACTTCAGTACTCTCAGGTCACATCACTGCAGACTTTAGTGCTTTGCATCATTAAACACACATGACTTAATTTAACTAACTTATTGGCAAATCTTTGGTGAATTGACTACAGACTCACTGTGCACTGTGATGTTGACAGGATTACTGCTCCCTCCAGATTCAGACTCACACCAGTACACTCCAGTGTGGAATGTGTAGAGGGAGCTGATGCTGCATGTAGATCCTGTAACTGATCCCCAGCCTGATGAACAATCTGACACCTCCTCACTGTGTGTGTATCGTCTCACTCTCCATCCAGTAGAGTCACTCTGTCCCTCACAGCTCAGTGAGAGAGAGCCAATAAAGAAGTGTTGAGTTCTGTTGGGACTGACCATCAGAGAGACTGGAGGAGACACATCTTAAACACAGAAATGACGAAATCCAGATTTAAAATTATGTCTGTGTTGTGATATCAGTTGCAGGGAACACAATATTATATTATGACAATACAATAATTACAGGATTTCTCCTTAACTGGAATAATTTGACTTATTTAGAGACAGTCTTTCACTTTACAGACAGCAACATCAGGACTTTCTGACATAACTGATTCATTAACACATAAATGCTCAGTGACACTTTCCTTAAATAATAAACTCACACTCAGCATGATAAAGTAATTTAGATAGTAATCTGTATCACTCACCAGTGGTGTTTATCCAGAGAGCATCACTGTGGTGAGTGTAGTAGACTGGATCTCCTCTCCCAGCTCTGCACCAGTACTGTCCTCCATCAGAGACACTAACTGAGCTGATGGTGTAGGAGTGTGTTTCAGTCTCGGTCTCATTCTCAGGGTTCTGTGTGTGTTTGGACCAGTAGAACTTCCATCCAGCAGACTGATCCAGCTTACAGTACAGAACCACTGGGTTTCCTATCAGTGCAGCTCCTTTATGGCTGGATGTGAGTTCAGGTTTAGGTCTTTCAGCTGTTGGAGATAAGCACACACTTCAGACCATGAAGAGTTTACAAACTGCTCTCAGAGTCTTTATCACAATAATTACCCACCTTTAACAGAGAGAGACACTCCTTCACTGTCCTGTGATGATGTGGGTCTGTTATCTCTCTCTCCTCTACACCAGTACTGATCCTGATCTGCTGATCTGATGGTGTAGGTGTTTGTCTGAGACTGATTGACTGCAGTTCTACTGCTGCCTTTATACCACTGATATCTCCAGTCACTGTAAGGCCATATCTCACAATTCAGAGTGACTGACTCTCCAGTGAACAGAGGCCTCCATCTGGGTTCTACAGTCAGTATAGCTCTGGGTGGATCTACAGAAAGATAAAAAGAATAGTTTTGATGATCCAGTGTTTGTGTTTTTGAAGGTGCTGATTAGTCACAAGAGGCATAAGATGTCCATCACCAGCAAATACATCAACCAGTCATAAACAAACATACAGGTCAAAGATCTACCACAAGTAAAAACTGTCTGAGGAACTAGGGTGGAGAGGAGAAAGTTGGGGGTTGGTAGGTGAGGTATGGTCCAGTGACAGGTCAGGAGAATAAAGCTGGAGCATTATATCTGCCAGATATTGCCAGCTATCTTAGCGCAGCAAATAAATAAAATAAATAAATAAGCTCTTCAACGTGACTCCTGGCGTTTACCTACAACAGCTGATTTGCTTGCAAACCGCACATCACTAGATCACACTCACCTGATACAGTCAGTGTAACAGCTTTACTGGTATGTGAGGAGCGTGAGGTTCCTCTCACTGTTCCTCTACAGGTGTATGTATCACTGTGAGACTGTGTAACAGAGCTGATACTGTACTGCTGTTCTTTACTGACAGGAGTGGAGGAACCTCCTTTAGACCAGCTGTACTCCCAGTTAGAGACACCTCCTCCCTGTACGACACAGCTGAGAGTGGCAGTCTCTCCTCTGAACACCTGTTCACCAGGCTGTATGGACACCACAGGTGTTGGTCTCTCTGTAGAAACACATTAATACATATTCAGAACAGTGATGATGTTTCTATGTGTATGTAGACTGTACAGAGTGATACCTGTAACTACACAGAGTGCACATCCACACTCTTAACTGTTACTAGCACACATGATGTGTAACCTCTCTAAGATAAACATGAAACAGACACTGTGTTAAGTTGTTCTGAATAATTTTATCATCTGAACATTAATATTGCTGAAATATTCTCTGTACAGGAACATATGTATGTGCTGAAGATGCTGAGCTGGGTAACAGTTACATGGTGAAGCTTCAGGAACAGAAGGAAATGTTGAACACTGATTATAAACCAGTCTTTAATGTAAACATACAGTCTTATTTAAAGAACAGGATTAATATACTGTAGTATAAACACTGTGTCAGTACCAGTAACCCACATACACACACACACACACACACAAACACATATAAAGCTTTAAGAACAGAGACAATGTACAAACCTCTGATTAGAAGCTACTAAACCAGCTTTAAATATAAAAGTGTAGATGTATTTATGTGTCTAATAAGACAGTATTAATATGATGTAGTGTAATATAGTCATATAATTTAGTAATTAAATTATTTTAATAAACTCGCATTTTACAGTGACAGTACAGAATCAGTGATCTTACCTTCCACTGTGAGAGTAACAGTCCTGCTGTTCTGTGATGATGTGGGTCTGTTATCTCTCTCTCCTCTACACCAGTACTGATCCTGATCTGCTGCTGATCTGATGGTGAAGGTGTATGTCTGAGACTGATGGACTGCAGTTCTACTGCTGCCTTTATACCACTGATATCTCCAGTTACTGTAAGACTGTATCTCACACCTCAGAGTGACTGACTCTCCAGTGAACAGAGGACTCTCTGGTTCTACAGTCAGTGTAGCTGTGGGTAAAGCTGTGGGAAAAGGTAGAGAGCAGTGTAGTTTCAGTTATTTAGAGTCAGTATGATCTTATACAGTGTGTCCTTGTATGCCACATCTCCACTAAACATCTGTCCAGTAGTAACCATGGTCAGTGAAGCTTTTGGTCTCTCTACAAAAATCACATTAATGAAATATTACTGTAAACCAATTAGACACACACAGTGCTCAGTGAATATAAGCTCTATTAATGATTACTCCAATAATCATAACTAACAGTGTTAATGTTACAGGAGTGACAGATCAGACATGTACCTGTTACTCTGAGAGTCACTGCATTACTCCAATCTGAGGATACTCTCCCACGTTTCCCCGAACCAATACACTTATATTTTGAACTCTGAGATGCTTTGATGTCTGTTATGGTGTAATAGTTTTGATCAGAGTGGTGAAGCAGAGTGTTATCTCTGTACCAGTAGTACGTCCAGTCATCTACTCTCTGTCCTGGAATGGAACATGTGAGTGTGACGGTCTCTCCACTGAATATTTGTGGTCCCTCTGGCTGCACTCTCAGAACTGGTTTATACCGCCCTGTAACAATCAAATACACACGTCTATCACTGTACACAACTCACATTCTTCTCAACACTATATGAACACAACTTTTCAGCTTTTATACAAACATAAAAAGCACACACAGTATAAACAGTTCACTATATATAAATCACCTTGAGCATGTCCAGCTCGAACAAGTGAAACCAGCACTAAAAAGAGAAACAGAGAAACACATCAACACGCAAATCTTTCCTTTCTCCTAGCCAAAGAGCAGCACATTTTTACACTATAAAGATGCATGGAAGTAAAACATGGTTTTTCTACATGAGAATATTCCCTATGTTTAACCCAAACCCTGAGCCTGCACTTCCCAATGTGCATTGCTGTTTTCTAGCTTTTAGCTAGAAACTCATTTACAGCTTCTATTAGACAGTCAAGCTCAGTGCTCACGTTTAAGAAACATCTTAAAATGTATCTGTTTAACTCAGTGTTTAGTTAAAACTACATTAACAAGGTTTATGTGTGTGTGCGCGTTTGTGTGTGTGTGTGTGTGTGTGTGTGCTTATTTATTTATTTATTTATATCATTATTTTTATTATGAATACCCTACCCCAACACCATCACTGATGTCACCTGTTTATACAACTATATGTAAAACTATGAAAGGTGCTCTATAAATAAATGTTTATTATTATTATTATTATTATTATTATTATTATTATTATTATTATTAGTCTTCAGAACAGTTTAAACTACAGCCATGTCATATCATAACATTCAGCAGATCCAACACTGACTACCAAGCATTACATCATCAAACTGTGAAATTATCATCTGTGTAATCTGTCTTAAAAAAAATTGCTCTTTGATTTTGATTTATTCATTAATTACAAAAGCTTCAAAACAGTTACATGATTAATTCATCAGAGCACTTAGCAGACCCTCTCCCCACTGACCAAGGTGATTTTACCCTCCACTGACCCCCTACCAGTCAGTAATCCAGTTCCATAACCCACCCAAAACCCTCCCACTATTATTATATTATTTTTCAGCCTTCATATTATACAGTGAGTAAAATAGTAATGCAATTCACACATCAGGACACTCAGCAGACCCTCATCTCATTCTGATAGTACAGGTATGACCACCTTTAGACCAGCCCACTGCAAGAGGGTTTTAGATTGGCTGGCAATTTACAATGAATAAAACATTTAGTCATCAAACACCAGAGCAACAGAGCATTCTGTAAAGTTGTAAAGTCTACATCATTTAAACTGCGTGACAGCCTACGCTGGGTGCACCGCCCCCTAATGCCTCACCCTGGTGAAGACACTGCCTTCAAATAGTAATTCAGCTACAAACCCAGACCAGAGCTTCTTGAGTCTTCAACATCCTCTAACTGAGTGTAGAGGTGATAATCAGAGATTTACAGCTTTAGTCAAGTCAAGAGTCTTTTATTGTCACTCCATCCATTTACAAGTACACAGTAGAGTGAAATTACGTTCCTTCGGGAACAAGGTGCAACATGCAGACATACGTGTGTGTAAAAATGTAAAAAACAAAAGAAACAATACAATTAATACGACAAATTAAACTAGACATTTACACAGCTAATCAACACAAGGCCAGTGAGTGTGAGACACAGAGAGACCATGTGCTTCTACTATGTTTCTGTCTGGGGTTCTGTTCCAAAACACACCCATCAAGTGCACTTTTACTCACTAAGGCCAACTAACATGGCAGACTTTAACAGATAAATATATCAATAAATATAATAAATATTATTAGCAAATTAATACTATTTAGTTTGGTCTCAGTTTTTGCATTGATCTAGAAGTGTAAAAAAAGTTAAACTGCTTCAGGTTTTCAAAACAGCTCCAAAAGTGTTTTTTCCTATTGGGATTGAAGTGGATGGAATAGTACACATCCATCTACTATTATTCTGCTTGACCAACAGACATCGTTTCACAGGGCAGACCGCCAAGCACTAATTTAATGTTGGCCTGACTCTATACAGCCACCAAATTGCGCGCACTAAGACAGGACAGCTCCCCCAACTCTAATTAACAGACCTACTGACCTGTGTTGTTTATTCATCCTTCAATCCTTCCATAGACTCCTATTCATTTTGAGCATCACTGAGCATAGCAACACCTTAGCAATCACCTGAGACATCACAGCAAATGCTTAGAAACACCATTGCACCACCTTTAACTACCTGCCATCACCATGGCAACCACTTGAGATACCAAGGCAACACTATAGCAACCACCTAGCAATCGCTCAGCAACACCATAGCGACCACCTGAGATACCATAGTAACTGACAAATAACAGTCTAGCAACAAGCTGGGATACATAACAACCACTTAGCAACACCTTAGTAACCACATAGAATACTACAGCAGCTATCTAGCAACACCTTGACAACCACCTGGGATACCATAGCAACAGCTTAGCATCTATCCAAGATAGCATAGCAACCACCTAGGATACCAAAGCAAGCACCTGGCAACAGTTTAGCATCCATCCGGGATATCATAGTAACAGCCTAGCAAACCCTTCAACCATCTGGGATACCACATCAACCACCTAGCAACAGCTTAGCATCCCTCTGAGATGCCATAGTGACCACCTAGCAACCTAGGGACACCAAAACAACCACCTGGCAACACCATGGCTACCACCCAGGATACCGTAGCAACTGCCTAGCAACCACCTGGGATACTATAGCAACTACCTATCAACCGCTTTTCAACCATCTGGAATACCATGGCAACCACCTAGCAGCCACTTAGCAACCAACAGGGATACCATAGCAACCTCCTAGCAACACCATAGCAACCACATGGGATAGCATAGTAACCACCTAGCAACACCTTGGCAACCACCTGGGATACCTTTGTAACCAATTACTACTTACTACTTATTACTACTTACTTACAACAACTTACTAACTGCCTAGCTATAAGCTTAAGCTTGTCAAAATTCTTTCAAGCAATTCCTTTTTTTTCTTGGTATACATTTTTGTCTGCTTACTCGTCCCCTAGTTTTAGAGAGATTAACAGCATTTCAACTCCAAAATGTTCAGTCTGATCGGGAATGATGTGTTTGTATGCAGCTTTTTGATCGGATGCATGGTTTCCACATAGCCACAGATTTTTGCTGGAATTGTTTCCCGCTATGAATAAATAAGCTAAAAGAGTGCAAGCCCATCTACTGTACTTCTGCTCTACAGAACATCATTTTGCACTCCCCCGGTTTGCAGACACATTTCATTCAGAGTTTTTCATTTCAGAGTCCCGTTCATTTTGAGCAGCAGCTAGCAAACACTTAACAACCCGAACAACCACTCAGTACACAACTCTCACACCATAGCAACACCTTAGCAAACACTTTGGATACCATAGCAACCACCTAGCAACACCTTAGCAATCACACAGGATACCATAGCAACCACCTGGGAATCAATAGCAACTGCCTAACCACAGTATAACAACCACCTGGGATACCATAGCAACCATCTATGGTCCTGCACTCCTGTGTTGTTTATTCATCCCTTGTCCCTCTCTTAAAGTCACATTAATTTTGAGCAGCACCACATTGCAAACCTCAGCAACACCAACAACCACTCAGTTTTCAACCCTCACGCAATAGTAACAGCAAACACTGTGGACCCCACCCAAACCCTTTTGTTTCCTTTAACCTACAGCCAGCAAGCTGCATGCAGTTACTGAGGACAGATTCCAAAACTCTAAACCACAGCCATACTGACCCCCACTCCTTTATGTCATTTATTCATCCCTTGTTCCTCTCATACCAACCACAGCCCAGCAGGAAGAGGAAACCATTGTAGTTGTGCAATATTCTGCGTTTTGTTTAGGAAATGTACTTTCTAGTTGTTATTGTACTTGGCCAACATACCAAAACAATTAGACAAATTATATTTACCATGGGCTTTTAAAAGCATGAGCAATTCTACATTAGCACACCATTAACCTTACTTACAAAAACCGATTCAGAATAAATGTGTTTAAAGTGTGATGTGGTTCACATTATGTTTTATCTGATGATCTGAAGCTGAAAGAATTTATTTACACCTATTCTTAGCAAAGCAAAACCACGGAACTTTACAGTACATTAGAGGCCTGTGAACCAACACTGAACATCTTATACACTAGGAGACACTAACAGAGCAGTTTATCTAATAATCTAATAATCTCACTCAGCACAAAGTATTTAGAACCCCTCCTAGGCTAAATCTGATTAGACACATTTCTTATATTAATTTCTGTTCTTCTTGTCATACGCTGTGTTAAAGCTATGTAGAGATAGAGCCTCTGTCACATTATGTATAATCAGGAGAGGTTAATTATTGAACTATTGACGTGTCAGTTCAGGTTTGGTTTAGGCAGAAAGCCTGCTTTTATTTCTACACATGAATGTATCGACACCTTTCACAGCATGCTTTACACATAACAGCTTAACACTGTAAAATCCACCATTTAAATAGTTTGAGCTGTTTCTCCCAGAATACAATAGATTACTGCAGGGGATCCACTTTACTTTTACATCAGTTCTTTACAGTGTACATAATCCCCCCAACCCCATCACTCAGAATACACCTTAGTACCTTCATACAGCAACACTCACTCTGCTGAAGACATACAGAAGATTTACTCACAGACTATTACAGAGAGCACACTGAACTCCATACTGTCCCCACACTGACTGATTGAAAAATGCTCTGTGTTCAACAATCATCACTTCCTGAGAGAGAGTGAGAAAGAGTGAGAGAGAGAGAGAGTATGTATGTGTGCTACTGATCTGACACAGTCCTGCTCCCCACCACCCCCAAACATGCACTCACACAAAGAAATAGAGAAGTGAATTTAATATGGAATCTCCTGTAAAATAATATAATAACATCTACATTCATTTCACACAACAGAACACACAACTGCAGCCTCAGAAACAGAAAATAGACTCCTATCTCTCCGTTGATCTCTTAGTCATTCTAACTAAGAGTCTGCGCTCAGTTCTCGAGTATTCGGCAGTTCATGAAGCAGCATGGTATGTTGTCGTTCTTCTGTTCATACAATATAGAACAAATAAAAAACAACTTATTAAGTCTTAAATAATAAAATAAATAAATAAATAATATGACTTAAGAAGGAATTCTACTCATTTTACAAACTTAGGCATACATTATTAAATCTTTCAGTGTGTTTTATGTGAGTTTAATGTGTTATTCTACAGAAACAGAGTGAGAACTGTTCACATTGGTGGTGATAAAAACCAGATGCAGACCAGAAATCTTACTTTACAGAAATACATCCCATAATTATGATCATTTTCATGGTGTCATAGTTTTGAGAGAAGATATGGTAGAAGCCTATTTTGTAAATATGTAATAGTATATTTTAATATATATATATAATATAATCTTGAAAGTGAGTTTCAACGTTACATATAAAAACGCTGGAGAGCAAATCAAATATTATAAATGTAATGAAATGTTTTACATACATCACAACCCCTGGTTCCATTCCCCACCACTGTAAAAATACTTCAACCTCATATGTTTCAACTTAATAGTAATAACGAGGAACCTGTTAATAAACACTAGATAGAAAGGTCTTAACAAGGCCTTTCCAAGGGCCCCCGTACTGCAGTGTTACTAGCGTTCTTCACAGAGTTAATCGTGCACAGCAGATAGAAGATAAAACTAACAGCCAGAGTTACAAACTTCTCCATTTTACACTTCCTCCCCCTTTTCACTATTAAACCCACACAGCTGAACTAGAACAGAAGCCAAACCACAACCACACCATTCTCTCTGCTCTCAGATGTGTGTCTGCACGCCCACCTGTACACAGCTCAATGTATTTTATCAGCCCCACTCTTCATGTACATTAAAAGAAAGTGTCTCATTCAGGCACATTGTCACATGTATGTAAATGTAGTCATGCAGTCTGCCTTTATAAACACTTGTGACAGGGTGAGTCATTTTAAAGAGCTCATTAAATTAGAGCGTAGTACTGTAATATGATAATACCATAGCAACAAATCAATTTGTGGAGTTTCTTCTTTGATCTTGGGTGTACCATGATCATCTGTAAGTGGTGGTACTGAAAAGTAAATGTGTTTAGGTACCACAGAAACTCAGACCACATAGTCACATAGCAGAGGTCATCCAGGGCTGAAGCACACAGTGTGTAAAGGTCACCAGCGCTCTGCTGCCTCCTTCCTCTGGCATTAACATCAGCATACTAAAACTGCATACTCGGAGCCTCATGACATGGGTTGCCATGGGCGAGCAGCTGCATGCAAGCCTTACATCCTCAAGCACAATGCCAAGCATCAGATGGAATGGTATAAAGCATGCTGCTACTTACCAGCCTGACTGCACCGTGCCGACTGTAAAGTTTGGTGGAGGAGGGGTAATGCTATGGGGTTGTTTTTTTCAGGGGTTGTCCCAGGACCCCTAGTTCCAGTGAGGGGAAACTTAATGCTGGTAGACCGTTGTTTAATTCTGGGGGAAGAGTTTGTTTTCTGTGTCAGCACATCTGTACCCCAGTGCACAAAGCAAGGGCCATAATGGGTGGGGAATGGATGAGTTTGGTCTGGGAGAACCGGACTCGCCTGACCTCAACCTTGTCAAACACTTTTGGGATATACTAGAATCAAGATTGTGAGCTCTTGCGTTTTAGTGTGTGTTGTGCTAGCACAAGTGGATCAGACACAGCAGTGTTGCTGGAGTGCCACTGCTGGACTAAGAATAGTCCACTAAAGGACATACCCAAAAGCATCCTGTGGCCTGTGACCACTAACGAAGGACTAGAGGGTGACCAACACAAATTGTGCAGAAGCAGATAGGATATCATCTCTGACGTACCATCTACAAGGTGGACCGCCAAGGTAGGAGTGTCTAATAGAGTGGACAGTGAGTGGACACAGTAATTAAACACCAGCACAATGCACACTAACACACCACCACCACATTAGTGTCTCTGCAGTTCTGAGACTGATCCACCACACACATAATACCTGCCCTGTGGTGGTCTTGTAAGGGTCCTGACCATTGAGGAACAGGATAAAAAGAGTGTAACAATGGATGCAGAGAAAAACTGACATTCCAAAGTCATGGGATAGCATGATGTAAATTGGTTATGTGGTTGGTGTAGCTCAGCAGGTAACACCACTACCTGCCAGGGAACCACCACCACATGCAGGAGACTGGGGTTCGAATCCCGGTCTGGGTGAATATGCAGCTCCTCAAACCAGTTCTGGAAAGCTTGGGCCTGATGACACAGTGCATTATCCTGCTGGAGTATCCCATCATTGTAATGGTATATGAAGCCATATACCAAGTAGTTAAACCTCCTGTGGAGCTTTCAGCTTTAAATGTGGAGGTGGTTTCTGGTCACACAGTCAACTCTTGCCACATACTGCCAGTCACCCTATCCATCTGGCACTCACTGCCATGATTGTATATACTCTAATAATTAATGTTGCTTTGCTATGAGCATGTTGACCAGTGTTTAAGCTCACAGGATAACACCTCACACCTTATACAGGTGTGGGCATTCCTAGGCCTAGATTACTAAGAGGTAACTTCACAATCAGGTTACATACTGCTATCACATAACTTTTGGCCTGTCATTGCAGGTGCTGGCTGTCATTAAAGTGTCTTTACATGTAGCCCTGCTAAAGTTGTTGGTTCATTTGTTTCTTTTGTCTGAAGTTAACTACCAGCTCAATCATATGTTTTAGTACTATAACCTCCTGAAACCCGGACTTGCTTAGTGTGCAATTTTCATTTCTCTTAGCTATTTGTGATTAGTAGGAGCCAACAAGTATAAAAACTAAACGCTGTCTTTGTACAGGAAGTTGTTTTGGCAAAAACAATGTCCTGGTATGAGGCCAAAGGGTCAACGTTTTAGGAAGTATCATGGTTCAGAGAAGCAGAAATGTAATGTCTTCATATGGGGACGCGGGTGTCTTAGGGGGTTAATAGTTACATTGAAGTTCATCAAGCATGTTCGGGAAACTCTTTCATCCCTCGTTTATTTGTCTGGTACAGCCTATAACATCTAAGGAAATCAGCACAGTCAGGGGGAGGGACGAAAAAAACGGACTAAGGCTGGCGAGAGGGGAAAAGTGTTAGGTGCATGTGGGCCGTATGTGCGTGAAAAGTTATTACTCTAAAGGGCGTACCAGTTTAAACGTTCTCTGAGTACGATCCAGCGCTAGGTTGGCGAATAGCGAGCCTTTGTAACAGTTTGTCACGTGATTCGTAAATGGCTTTGGGCAACGGCTTAGCTCAGTAGGTTAGCTCAGGCTACTGCATTAGCCTTTTGCCCTGCTCGCGTGCCAGCTGTAGCAGGCTAATCCAGGCTGCTAATCAGCACCGTAGCTTATTGACTCTAAGTTGGCTAACTCAGTCGGCTTTCATAGCCTCTACTGTGTATATTATCTCGTCATTACGAGTCTAGCAGAAAGAACTTTCCAGTTAGTGACTGGAGCGACCGACAAAGCTCCAGTTTTCACTGGCTGCGTTGGATTTCGAATGCTTGGTGAAACAGTCGACGTAACGGAAGGTTGGCTGTTCGGCTGAGGTGTCCTATTCCCCTGCTGCCACAGACAGAGAGAGTCGAGGTAGAGAGACAGAGCCACTCCAGAGGAGGCAACTTTCTTTTGTTGCACTGCTCTTTGGAGTGAAGAGGCCAGTTTGTGTTTTACAGCCATTACGCACACAAGCTACCTATCAGGCCTGCAACGAAGTAGGGGCAGGGTCGAGAACTTTCATAACTACAGATGATACCGTTAGACAGCTGTGCATGTGTGTGTGTGTGTGTGTGTGTGTGTGTGTGTGTGTGTGTGTGTGTGTGTGTGGGCCCATTTCTGTTTATTTTATTTATTTGGAATTCACTGTGTTGAATGTTTCCCCCTTTGACATATTTTGAAGTGAATTGATAGACTGTTGTTCGTTCTGGTCACATAGTTATACAATCTAGTCACCAGTTAAATAACGTCAGGAAGCCCACTCGCCTATCACTCATTTGAGGCTAACCACATTTAAGAGAGACTGAGTAACCCAGGGCCCCAGCCATATTCAAATAACAGTAATTCCACTAAGTTGCTGGTTGGGCCGCTACATACATAAAGGATATTGTTGTATGGCTTGGAATCGCTGTTTCAGCTCCATGTTTGGTGGTCTTCGGCCTCCTGTTTAAGGTAACCAATGTTGCACAGTTTGACAAACACCTTGTTTTTCAACAAGAGCGGATATCTGAATAATATAAATTGTGTCTCAGTGTGAATTCTGTCAGTGTATGGATCACTGAACCTCAATCCTAGCCCTCTACACACTTAGTTAGGGTTTAGTGACCTCTGCCAGTGTTGGGAGTGACATTTTCCAAAGTGCATTTCTTAAGGTGATGCAAGATAAACAGCTTCCTATTACCTAAAGATCTAGTGTGGTTGCCTTGCTTTGCCCAGTGCAGTACATTCTGTATGGTGCTCCCCCACATCTTTAAAGTATGACAGCCTTCCAAAGGTTTTTACTTTCACTTTTTTCAACACTAACCTTTGTGTCCTGATATCCATCTACTGGCACTCGGTGGTACTACAGGTCACCGTTTATTTGCTGGTTTAGTTTAAACTACACTGATTTAGTATTTTATTATATGATTAAGGTCAGAACATGATCAAATAATTTCTGCTTTACAATTTATTTAATTTTTTAGCCAATAATAGAAAAAAGAATGATTTAAGAATAATCAGTGAATTAGTTGTAATTGTAATTTTAGAAAAAGGACTATGTTTTATATATAAAAAAAAAACTAACAAAAAAAACCCATATTTTTCACATTTGCACAGTGACATTACATACAGATGAACAGGTGGATGTTTTTCTATATTCCGTTTTTTTTATATTCTCAATATTCTGTGACTGCATACTGACCGTAACATTCATCAGAAAAAAAAAAACCCACTGATTTAAATCTTACACCTCCATCTGCTGGTATAAATACATTATTACAGGCTCAAATAACTTTTTTTTGCAACAAACACAAAACACAAAATTAAAACGAGTTATGAAGACAGCATACATAAAGCATAATGAAACCTACATAAGCTTATAATAAAACAGATATAGCCCATAAAAGCTTATTCCAGTAGGCATAGCTTGTTATAAAGGTTGCATTTTCCAATTTTTGTTTACAGTTACGTTTAAGCAGCCTTTATGACGATGATGATGCCTGTTAGAATAAGCCTTTATAAACATACATGTTATATGAGCCATCATGACAAGTTTATGTAGCTTTATACACACCACCCTGCAGTTCAATGTGGCTGTTACAGCATTTTAATCTCCTTCTGCTGTTTAATAGTCCTGATCATGAGTATCCTACTTACAGAACCAGTTCTGTCCATGATGTCAGTTTATCTGTGGCATTCCAATACTCCACATCCGGATAACTGGCAGAGGTTTAGGTAGCAGTCTTCATGCGGAAGATGGAGAGAGCTAGCATAGAGCCAGTTGAGAAAAACAAAGGCACATGTCAGTATCCATGTGCAGGACCAAACAGACCTAGGAAGGGGTAGTACATGACAAAAACCATCTGGGAACCTAAACGTGTTTTTCAGGGTGTGCTTATTAAAAGTGCAGGAGGAATGAAGGGCAATAGGAGAAATTCTTCTATATGAAAGACCAGTTCTGTATATGACTGTAGTGAGTGACTCTGTGATTAACTCTGATCTGATCAACAGTTTTAACTTCATCATCTTTTGTGTATCTTTGGGCTGCACAGCTTGCAGGACTTAACTGTGTCTGCTGCAGTGCTGTGGACATGCTCGGAGTTACTGCTCACTAAATGGTTAAAGCACTGTTCAGACAGAGCCACCCACTGATATACTGACTCTAATGTCTGCAGCCAGAGGAGACGAAGCTATCCAGTAATATCCTTTCTGAACCCGTCTGACTCATTATTCTTACAGCACCATGAGACATGAATATATCAGTGTTAGTAGTTTTATTTAATGTGACAGTAAAATTGGTGATTATAACAACAAAAACTAAACACAAAACAGTATAAAAATATATGAAGCTTTATTTATTTTAAGAATATTTTAGAAAGAAATACATGGGGGGGAAAGATAATGCATGTAAATAAAAGTAAATGTGTACAGAGATTACAGAATGTGTTTTGGTGCTCTCTATTGGTCTACAGGAACTTCTCACAGAGGACACACAGTCATTATTACACATATTCACAAATCATACACGTCTTTACTCAGTTAGACTCATCAGATTAACTGTACTGGTGCAGTTGGGTCTGAACTACACCTATTCCTTTTGTAATACTGCTACATTAATACCTCTTTTCTTGTACTATTATACTGTATCTTGAGTAATATTTTGATTTTATGCTTACTCCTCATGAACTCTAATAACATATTTGAGAAAATGTCACTCATGACAACCACACAGGAAGTAGTAGACACCAAAACTGTCCTGATCAGATGTAATAAAAACCTTCATCTTTACAGGAGAAAATCAAGTTCCATTTTTGCACTGCAGGTATTCTGTCCATCCTTCCACTGCCTGAAGAAGTGTGTAGCTGTCAAAGAGCTGTTAATAAAAAAAATAGAAAAAAAAAATGTGTAAATCAGGCAAAGAAGCTGCTGGTGTTCTTAGACCAATGAACTGACCACTTCAGAGTCCAGACCTTGTGCACTCAGTGTGTCCAGGATTAATTGGAGAAAAATTGATCAAATATTTAACCCTTTGAGAGCCATGCTTAGTAGTGTCACCTTCTGCTGGGCATCACTGTCCTGTTGAATGGTAGCTTCTCCTACACTTTAGTTTTAGTGTAGACGGTTAGACTAAGTCAAGTCACTGCCATTAAATCAGTTATACGGAAGTTTTTCCTGTATTTAGCACCAGGCATCTGCCTCTCATGTGGGGACAAGACGAGGAGACAGGATGTAAGCACAAGTCTTTAACGATGAAGAGAACCATTCACAACCCCCACTAGAGAAAAGCACATCCCCACAGCACAGTGCTTGACTTGCTTTATATATCTGAACATCGTTTAAGCTTGTGTCCTGTTGCCTGAACTCCTTCACTCTGCAACTTGTGTTGAAATGGCTCCACAAAACATGATATTCCAAAAATCAATATTTCCAAAATTACATGATTTCTTACGTATCACAGATTTGCCTGTTTTAATGATTCAAGGTGGACAAAGTTGCTATGAGAAGCTATACACCTGAGCTTACCTGTATCCTGTTTCAGCTCTGAGTACACAGTGTCGGTATTCACACTAGTCTTTTCTAAAAGCAAGCAAGAAACCCATAATTAGCTTCTAGAAAGATCCATAACTCACTTAAGTCCCAGAACAATCACAGGAGTTTGTTTTATTTTGTTACCCTGTGTTTGGATTGGTTTGTTCATTGGTTTCTTGGTCGATTTCAGTTCAAGCTCAGAATAAGTCACGTCAGTAGATCCAACATCAGCTTCTGCAGTAGGAAAGTCAGTGTAATACAGTTTCCTGAATGTGAATTTCGTATTTGTATTAAATATTAAAGAATGACACAGCTGTGCACTTTTGTTCCTGGATTTCTTGTTGTCTGTGTTGACCTGTGCATAAGTGACATTGCTTGTCTGCAGCTTCACCTGGTATAGAATACAGTCACTGCAAGACTGTATATGGAGTTAAACCTGTTTAGCATGTGATAGAGTTCCTATTGTTGGTCTTATTCTTTCAACAGTGTCATAAACCTGCACATTTAATCCAAAGAAGAATTAACACTTCATTACTGAGCACTATATATTTGAAAACTGAATCACAAATGATGTACAACTTTTAATTTGGTTTTCTGAAAATAAATTATAGAGCAGAAAGCACTGTTTATCCTAGGGTATGTCTGAGACCTCTTTTCTGACCATACTGCAGTGGTGTGTATGCAGCCTGAGAGTCCTCAGGTCCTGACTCTCTCTGGCTCTGGTCTGATGTCTGGTTGATGTTCCACTGGTTTCCTATAGAGGGAGACGGACAATCATATATCATTATTATATACTATAAGGGAGGTAAGTTTTGCTCTGTGCTCTGTGGATTTTACCATGTAATTATGCATAAGCTGTCTGAATTAGTGAACAGACCTTTGTTGGTTTTGCAGCAGCACAGCAGTATCAGCAAGATGATGAACAACACAGCAACACTAGCTCCCACAACCACTCTGACCAGACCAGCAGCAGATTTAGCAGCTGAATAAATAGACAGTGAAAATATTCATTTAACAGAAACAAGCTGCTGTATATTTGAGGGAATAAAAACTCAATGACTATTAAATCAGTTTTACAATAAACAAATGAAGTAATGGATTACTCACATTTGACTGAGATCCAGCTCTGTGGAGACTCTCCTCTCTCTGGGAGTTTACAGTGGTAGAGACCTTCATCTGACTTTGAGACAGTACGGATGGTCATCTCTCCTGGAGTCTGAGTCTGGAGGAGTGATCCATCTTTATAGAACTCAGCTGTGAGGTTTGAGGGCTTTGTGTGGCGATATAAACAGTGTAGAGTCAGAGGATCTCCCTCAGGTACAGGATGAACAGGAATCTCTAAGATCACATTATCTGGAACAAAAAAACACTCATTAAAAAGACCCCATCTTTCTAATCCAAACTCCTCATTCCCTAATCTGATATTACTGTGTGGGAGCATCCCTAAATGGGAACTGTAAAAGGTACTTTATCAGTGAGCTCAGGTATGTATAGTGAACAGCTGAAATGCCTTTAAATCAGAAGTGTAAAATTCAAATATTAAACAAAAGGCCACAGTACATCACCGAACAAGTTTGTGGGTATATGCCATAAAAGATTTGGCATTTTGACATTAGGTGCCCCAGGTTTCTGTCCTTGCTCCCCTTCCCATTCATATGATTTCAGTATTCATCCTAGCCCCTGAGTTTGTTACTATTTAAAGCACTGGGTGCATAACAATGTCTTGAAATTGTGTAGAAATGGTTCCAAAATGTTGGTCTTCATCTTCTCCAATTTGGTGATGATGGTGATGATCACCGATGTCGACCCGTGTGTTGAGACACACTTTGTACTGCCTGTTACGCGACTGTACTGTGTTGCTCCACTCAGTGTCTGTGTCTCCTTGTATTTGTCCAGTAGGAACCAGGATCCTTTTACATATATATATATATAAAGATTACTTTAGTGAGAATGAAGGACCTCAGCTGAGTTTCTGTGCAGTCATGCTTGATAACAGACGGATAAGTGGACAACTGGACAATCACTGTTTTTTTTTCCTGATGGGGGAGACTCTTCAAGACATTCATCCATCCATCCATCCTTCTTCTTATACGGCATATTCCAGCTAGGGTCACTTGGCAGAAGGGAAAGCAGAGAAGCTTGTTCTCGGGGAAACTCATGTTCCCAGGCCAGCTTGGAGATGTAGTTTCTTCAGTGGGTACTAGGATGACCTCAAGATCTTATTTATACATGCATCATTTTTTACATCTGTTATTTATTAATTCATGTTTTTATTTATTGATTAATTAATTAAGTTATTTGTTTATTTATTTGGAATACAGAATCCTGGCTGAGATTATAGGAATGTATGTAGAAGTTACAGGAGTGAAGGATCAGACATGTACCTGTTACGGTTAGAGTCACTTCATTACTCCAATCAGAGTTTCCTTGGCCATCATTTGCAGAGCCATAACATTTGTATTTTGAACTCTGATGCACTTTGATGTTTCTTATGATGTAATAGTTTTCTTTAGAGTGGTGAAGTTTTTTGCTTTCATTGTGCCAGCTGTACGTCCAGTTAGTTACACTCTGTCCTGGAATGGTGCATTCGAGTGTTACATTCTCTCCGCTGAATATCTGCGGTCCCTCGGGCTTCACAGTCAGAACTGGTTTATGCCACCCTGTAACAATCAAACATAAACACTCCTGTCAGTATACACAACTCATATCCTTTATGACACTCTATGAACACAACATTCTAGCTGTCCAGCAAATGAAACAAGAACACACAATATAAACAGAATGTATTACAGTATATTTTATTCACTATATATTCATATGAATCTATAGTATTATACATGTACATATAAAATATAGTATTCTAATTACCCAGAGTATGTTCACCTTGAACGGGTGAAGTCAACACTAAAAACCGGAAGAGAAACAGAGAAAGATGATGTCATCACTAAAACCATTCTGTTTTTAAAAAGTCACAACAGTCATGTTTGTATATATCAAAGTCAACATATATTTTCAGGCCGTCTCATCAGTTTTTCTTTTAGTGCTCATTATAACACAGCAACTTCAAAGAAACAAAACAACACAACAACTTACGTCACAAATGACATTTCTCCCATTTTACTGCCTTTCCTCCATACACTATCCATATAGTTTAATACTACTGAGACCCCCATCTTTCACTGATTTAAAACTCTCCAGACTAGCGGTGGCAGTTCTCTGAAAAGTGTGCTGGTAAACAAGATCAGGCTATCTGAGCTGGGAGCTGCACTGGTGTCAATATCAATAGTTAATGAGGAATATCTGTGCACATGTATGTATAGAGAGTGAGAGGAGCTATGCAGCAGGTGGACTGTAAGGACTGTACAGTTTGGGAATCACTGATTTAATCATAAGATCATATAATAGTCTATTAACTCTGTAACAGATCTCTCAGGTGTAGAGTAACAGATCTCACTGCTGAAATGCTGAAATGTGACCTCAGAGACCCCATAACAGCCTTCACAGCAGAATATTACAAGAACGTTAAAGGTGTTGTAGAATGGAGTACTGTATTTACATGGTCATACTTGAATAGAGTTCTTCACTACAGAGAACTGACATACTGTGAACCTTAAACAGTGTTGCTCATACTTCATATACACACTGTGTTTGTAAAAGCGGGCAGTAAAACAAGATAATTCCAAAATCCATAAAGTCCATCTTTAAACAAGGCTGAAATTGGCTTCCTATTTAGCAACTCCTTAATCAGATGTTCTGTTCCACCTTCAATGCTACAGCTGGCTCAGGCACTGGAATATAGCTGTGGCACTGCTGGAACGGAAAATGAACAGCCGCATAGAGAGGAGAAGAGATTCACCTTAAGTAACATCACAATGCAACAGCAAACTGTAAGTAGCCACCATGCTGTGGTTTTACCCACTTTCTTGAGACTAAAGTTAGAAACAACTATAAGTTTTATAATGAGTAACAACTGTAGTTTATGTTATGCTGACGCTGGGGTTCATTTTATGTTACTGTCTGTAAATATTCGGCATGCTGCTTCTAAACCAGCCAATCGGAGTAGACCTCATGAAAATGTTCATTAGCACACCATAAAAGGTAAAACAGCTCATTTCATTCTAGACCCAAATAATAAGGTGTAAAAGGACATGTGAAACCGTATCTGGACATTTGTCATCAGATGCATCCTCTGGCACCTTATAAACCTGGAACTCCTACGTTCATTTACACAAAACTGACTGTACACACTCACTGTACTCACAACACTTCCATCATTCAGATTAAATATTATTACCTCCATTTACCAACACTCATTCTAAAAACATACAGAGAACATTTACTCACAGAATATTACAGAGAGTGCACTGAGCTCCATACTGTCCCCGCACTGACTGACTGACTGACTGAACAATGTTCGGTGTTCAACAACCATCACTTCCTGAGAGAGAGAGAGAGAGAGAGAGAGAGAGAGAGAGAGAGAGAGAGCAAGAGAGAGCGAGAGCGCGAGAGAGACAGAGAGAATGTATGTTTCCGAGGTGTCTAATTTATTACATTTTCCTTCCTCTTTTCAGAAAGAGCCTTCAAACACACTCTGAGGATCAGTGATCAGACTCAGTATTCAGTAAGTCCTCTCCTATTAGAACACAGTGAAGTTAACACAGTTAAACACATTCTAATTCATATCAACATCAAACACGCTGAAGACTCTAAAAACCGAAGAAAACATGATGATTTCTATTAATGCAACTGCAAACTGCACACTCGGAAACAGAATTCAAACCTTAGACAGAGGAAGTCTGCAAAGAGAGAAAATAGAGTCTCATCTGTCTGTCAGTGTGTTGGTCATTGCATGTCAACAAGTTGTTGCATCTGATGTTACATATGATGCACGCAAACAGTCTGTGTGCAGCTCTCGAGTGTTCAAGAGCACATGAAGCAGTAGGAGATGTTGCTGTGGATCTATTTTGGCATAAAAGCAAACTGCCAGTCGTGAGTGCAGGTAAAAAAAAAAAGCCTTTATAAACATTATAGACGGGTAAGTTTAGCTAAGAGACAGTACAGTGCTCACACTTGTGATTAAAACACTTGGTACAAAGAAAAAATATTAATACACTTGTATTCATGTCATAATTTGTACTGTTTCATTAAAGTTTGCTAAAAGACTTTTATTTTATTTATTTATTTATTTATTTTTTAATTGCACATACTAAAATACATCCTCTTCAGCATCTATTACTGTAATAGTTAGCTCCAATATTGGCTTTACTGCTAACCAGGGCTACCAACTATATGCTGTGAGACTCGTACAATTAGATCTTATAGATCTAAAATTAATTCAACAAGAAGGTGATTTGAAAGCCATCATATGAGAATGGACCATGGGAGTTCTATTGGTGATACACCAATCAGTACTAACAGTAGGACAGTCATATTAAGCTATGTTGCTGATACCTTTGAATTCCATGCCTATCAAATGCAAGCAAAAGTTTGACAGGGCAGCATCATTGGTTACTGTTATTTGACTCTGTATCTAAACTGAATCCTGTATTCTCTGTAACAGGAACATATTCCTCTCTATAAAACCACGTCAGACCGCTACCAGCATGCTCTAAATGTAGAATAAGATCTTATATGAGACTTACAAAGGGGTTATGATAATTTAACCAACCATTTTAGTAATATTTAGGATAGAGAGAATATCTTTATGAAAATATGTAAACGATATGGTGTGTAAGTGGAGGTCCTAGGGGTGCAGCAGCACCTCCAGATTTCAGGATTATCGTAAGCAGCATGTAATCTTGTTGGAGTTGTTAAGTGGAATTTGTTTTACTATGTTTTGTGCAGCCCTGCGGTCGTGTGGCCCGGTCAGGGTGTTTCCTACCTCCCACCCAGAAGGGTAGGCCCCAGCACCCTTTGTGACCCAGGAGGATAAGTAACTTGGAAAGATGAATGAATGAATATCCAGTGAATGTTGTATGTATGTGTTTTCTAACCCTGCAGTAGCCTTGTAACATTAAACATATCACCTCCGCTTCCTTCACTGCTGAACTCTCAGAGCTGAACCAGAATAGAGGCCAAACCACAACCCCACTCTCCTCTTTGCTCTCGGGCCACTAATCTTCCCTCTAATAATTGTGTATGAGAGACTAATAATAATATCATTAATGGTGAGTGAAGTGCTGATCTTTTACATTAATGCATTTGCAGTTCAGAACCGAGAGAAAGGAGCAGCTTCTGTGTTCATGTTACAATATCTAATCATAGAGTATTTGCTGCACAGTATAATTGACATTTCACATACAGCCATATGAAAATATCTGAATATGTTTAGTTTATTTTAAAATGAAATGAGTTACCACATGATCCACAGTGAACACACCTAAATGTGCCACTTTCTATCGCTCTTTCTGCAACATTTGATGTTTTATTTTTCTCAGTATTCAGTATGTAAATAGTAATGGTGCAGTATGTAGTGCAGATGGGTGTTCTCTGTAGAGGATGTGGTAACTTATTTGTATTTCATTTTTTTTAACTGAGCAGTAACCATGCAGTCACTGAAGCGGCCACAGCGCATACTCTAGACCAGGGATTGGCAAACCACCTAGCTGGCCACATGTATGCTCATTTTTTTATTGGTTTAACATGTTGGCTGTAAAAATGTCTCAGTATTTGCTAATGTTCTCATATATGCTGAAATTAAATACTGTGTTGCAGCCATTTACGTAGTGAATGGATGTAAAAATAATAAAGTACTTTTATTTTGGAGGGCTTAAATGCAGACGTTTTTTTCTGTGCACGAGACAGTAGTGGGTGTGTCCCAATTGCATGCTTAATCCTAATGCTAACTAGTTTTTGAGTATGTAGTATATAGTGCAGGTACGAATGTCAAAGTTGAGTATCCTCAAAATCCCACAATGCATGATCAGAACCAGTTGATTTTTGAGTATGGTAATGATAGACACTGTTGTCCCACAATCCGATTGGAAACAGACAGGGACTATTATCACACTAGTAAGATTAGTACATACATATACTGTGTAGTATTGGTATGTAGTACACAATCGAGACACAGCCAGTGAGTTTTCTGGTTAGCTTCTAGCTAGGGGAGTCTGTGTGTTTAGCTTAGCCTGCTAACAGTTAGGGGAATGGGACCCAGCCCTGACTACGGGTCGAATCTTTTGTTTCTGATCCATTCTTTGGCAAGTTTGGAAATAAAGCTGAGCATAAACAGATGACCTTCCTGAAAACAGCCCATAATACAATATGATAGAATATAAATGAAAACACAAACTTACTCTGCTCTGCTTTAAGGATTAGCTCAGGTATTGATATTTTCAGGCATCTCCACCAGGACACTGTCTGCTAAAGTGTAATGGTTTACTTTATAACATCATGGAAACCAGCCGGAGTACAAATAAATGACTCTGTCCTTAGAAGGTCCAGTTTAAGGGTCCAGGCACAATGAGGCCTTCTGTAGTTTTGGCCAGTGAAGACTGCTATGGCCTAACACAGCTTAGGCCTTTTATTCTGACAGAGAGACAAGAATGATCAGGAGTTTATCAAAAAGTCTTTATTTCATTTTTTAAACATGCATGGGTGTTAACGTTCAACAAAGAAGCCCAAATACATGTCTGCTGGTGCATTTATTTGGTGTATTTGCAAAATGGTCTGGTTCTCAACGTTCAGTTTTATATGCATGCCATGGTGAGGCCCATTGCAGATATAAGAGGCCATAGTGGCAAAAAGGAGACAATTTATGAAAAGGTTACCTTATGCTATGGTCATGGTTAATGGGAGTTCATCAATGGTGTTTGTTTTGGTTGGGCAGATATTTTCTCAAATAAATAAATTAGTCATAATAGCAGACAAATCAAAGATCATGCTGAGTCAAATATCTGACATAACATGTATATGCAGAGTTTTTCTGGACAAGAGACTGAATGACATGGAACCAACTATTTATCCGTAGACCTCAAAATATAACTATAATAAGATACTTTAAGATTCTTGAAGAGTGTTTCGAGGGCTGTGGCAGCCCCTAAAGGCCAGTCAGGACCAGTATTGCTCATTGGTTTGTTGTGAGCCTGAGAATCTAGAAAAAAACTATTCTGGCTCTGGTTTAGGAGTTACAAGGTCAAAGACCATGGGCTGTGCAATAGTGCCCCCCTTAGACTGACTGTGCTCATGTCATGTGTCTAGGCAGCAGGGAGAAATACCAACTACTGACCAAGTTCCATGACTGTATGACCTACGCTTTGACCAGTTTGTTTTGGAACAGAATCAGAATAATAAGAAAAATCCCAATAAAGAATTAGGGTTCCATCTACTGCACTAGCTTCAACAGATTTCTGTGTTAGAAGCTCATATAACTGTATATTCCATCCTTCAAGCCTTCCCTGAATAAATACACTACATGTAGACTCACTGTGCACTGTGATGTTAAGGGGATTACTGCTCTCTCCAGATTCAGACTCACACCAGTACACTCCAGTGTGGGATGTGGAGAGGGAGCTGATGCTGCATGTAGATCCTGTAACTGATCTCCAGCCTGATGAACAATCGGACACCTCCTCACTGTGTGTGTATCGTCTCACTCATGGAGAGTGAGATGATAAACACACAGTGAAGAGGTGTCCGATTGTTCAACAGTAGTGTCACTCTGTCCCTCACAGCTCAGTGAGAGAGAGTCAGTAGTAAAGTGTTGAGTTCTGCTGGGACTGACCATCAGTGAGACTGGAGGAGACAAACAGAAATGGCCATTCAGATGTAATTTGTAAAATGTGTATAAGCTTATCATTAGGGATGCATGAACTTTTACACATAGACTTTTTTATTTGTTGCATAAATCAAAAAGCTAAATATCAGATAACACACAGATGTGTGGCACGCCTGGCAAATGTATGGCACTGCTGCCCCACTGCTGGCAGTGGCAATCTGCTGTGAGTCAAAGGTGGCCCACATATCAAAGCTGCAGAGATATGGCCCTAATGGGGTGCATACATGGCCCACAGATTGCTACAGGGAGCGGTCCACCCAAGGGCCAGTATAATTTTGCTGTGATGTATGTCACACAGGAACTAGGGGGTTCTACTAGGAATATTAGGAATTGTATGGAATGACTACCATGGTGATGCAGGGAGAATCAGGTCAGTGAACTATCCCAGGCTTTTAAAATGGCAGCAGAAAATGCATATGGACCTAAAGAGTCCCACACGTAGGGGGCCATTCCAGTGCATACTGGAACAGGCAGCATCAGAGCCAGATGGAAGATCACTGGCTCATACTGTCAGGCCAAGCACAATATAGTTTTATATGAGTGGTGCACATGAGCAGTGATTGGTGATGCAGAGGACGACCGAGAGACTGCCCTAAGTGGCACAGGACTTGACACAGGGTTTGGTCTAGAGCTTTGTAAAAAATGCTTGTTATCAATTGTGTAAAAAAAAAAAAAAAAAAGGAAAAACAAAACAACAACTACAAAAAAACGTCTAGTTGCTTCTGAGCTTCTGGGATGGCACCTTGAATGCTGGTGTGGGTAGAGTGCTCCAACAGGGTTGAAAATTATGAAATAAATGTGGTGGCAAAACTGCAATAGCACATGCAGTGCCAGGGTGTTTATTTAAGAATACTGACAAGAAAAAAAACAAGTAAACCAAACAAAAAAAAGTATTTACAACATATATAAAGCTGGAGGGAACAACATTTTTCCCTTAAACCACACTGGTTCAACCTTCAACCAGTTTTTGTTCTGGATCAGAAACATCTTTGAAACTCACTGTTCTGGCACCTGAGTGTGTGATAAGGCTCACATCACCTGGTAGCTAAACACTTTTAGCAGACTTGAATGAAGAAGCACCAAGTAGCTTCAGAGATGAAGGAGCACCAAGTAATGTACCAAATATGAGATATAATGAAATAAAGGCAGAATTTCTAAATACATGATCTACTTGCAAAGCTTCTGCTAGGTTCGCACAGGCAGAGGAGCTAGATGAACAAGAAGACTTTGAATGTGCTGCTAGTTTTCTGATGAATATGGTTGTCCTGGTCATGTGACTAACAATCTTGTGACTTTCAATGAGAAAGAAAACATCTACATAAGAGGAATGAAAGAGATGGCCTGTAGATGGTGCTACTACCACATGAACAAAATTTGAGCTCATGTTAGGTGAACGTGCAGGCCACAGCACTCATCTGAACTCTGCAGAATGCTCCTTAAACCAGTTCTAGACAACTTGGGTCTGATGCATGGTACACGGTACTGTGGTTTCTTGGTTATGGAGGTTGTGTTCCTCTCCCACTTCAGATCCCTGGATATGGTGGTGCCAGGAACTTGAGTGACTCCATAGTGGAAACCACAGAGAGGGGAGGGTTAGCGAGGAGGAACTGTTACTGAAGTTCACTGCTATTTCTTCTGTCGTTCGAGTAGCAGGTGGTGGTTGCTGCTGCAGCAGGAGACCAGTTACTCAACATGGTTCTAGCAGTGCTGTGATGTCTACACACCAGTGCACATTGACATAGATGTAGATTCTCTGCTCCCGCTATTGCTGCAGAGTTCTGGGTCTCTGTCCACTCTGTGCAGCTCAACCCAGGTGGTACAGCACACTGTCCGGGGTCAGATCAGAAGGCCAGATCTCCATAAATCAGGGGGCAGATAAGGTTGAGAAATCTCTGTTGGTGTGGTCAGTCGGAAGTAGTTTCTGTTGTGTTACTGAGAGATTGCAGACTGAAAAGGAATAACGCTGATAACCGTGTACAAAACCCAACAAGCTTTATCATGGCAGCATCTTGGATTTGGAAGTTGTAAGAAAGCTGCCACTTTATCGGGTCCATCGTAGTGGCTTAACAGTTGATGCTAAAAGACTGATATTATCATATTGCTAATTACCTACAGTGAGTAATGTGCTGTGGGACACTGAATGAATTCACAACACACAGTAGAGGGGTATTAAAATGCCAGTGTGCAGGTTTGAATTAAGAAACTCTACTTTTCACCGTACAGTGATCTGAAAACCCCCACTGGTGTAATCCCACATTCTTTATTTGTAGAAGTGACTTCATCTCATCAACAGCATATGCACTGTTTAGACTCTGATCTCATTTAATATTCGATAAATCATTATCAGAATCGTCTGATACATTAACACTAGTGTATATTTTCTTCTGTACACCTGACAGTCGCTGTGGCTTCCCTGTATTTTCACCAGCCTAGATTTACTTTTGACACTCAGAGCTTTATAGAAAGGCTACTCACATGTCCTCTCACTCCAGAACACATCCTACAGCAGAAAGTGCTTGTATCAGTGTGTGTATTATTAAATGTATTATCATTTACTTCACTATTACTCCACTTCAGCATCTAACATTGTACCAGATAGAAGAGATATTAAGATTTACATTACATTTATTTGTATAGCTCTTTTTAAAACTACCGCAGCTCTACAGAAAAACAGTTTATGGAAAGATCAAAAAATAGAACAATAGTCAATGTATAGCCCTCATGAGTTCCTAAATAAACATAAAGTGGTAACATGCTTTGCTAACATACAAAGAATACGCTCCCACCAAATTCTAAATGAGTTCATCACTTATGTGTAAACATACTCTCCTCCTGAGTCATGAGTGACGTGTGCGTGTGTGTGTGCGCATGCGTGTTCACATTTCTTTCTTCTTTTTAAAATCTGACCTTGAGACAACGTCCACCTACATCTTCACTTTAACACCCCTCCCCCTCCTCCTTCTTCACAGTAAACGTACACTCTGACCTAGAGCTAAAATCAAACCACAACCACAAACTCTGTTTCCTGACCCCTGAGACCCACGTGCATATAAGTGAATGATGAAAGAGGGGCTGAAAGAAAAAATAACATCCATTGCCTTGAAATGAAAAGATGCACCATGATGCAGCATGCCCTTATATCATGATTTATATATTATAATAATGATAGTATTAATAGTGTAGTATTATAGTCTTATATGGAAAATTAAGAACACTGTAATAAACTAGCCTCAGGCAAAAAATAAAATGTGTGTGTTTTATTTTATGAGCAGGCGCATCCCTTCTCCTTCTCTCACCATGTATTTATCACTGGTAAAACACTACAGCTCCTACAATATATGACACCCAGCCAAGGCAGACAAAGCTTCATCACAGTGCACAGGATGGGCAGAGGCTCCCCAATAGACCACACGGTTTAGGGAGTAGCTCAGCTCAGGTAAAGAAAACCTACAGCTCTGACAGAAGAACTGAAAACACTATATGGTAATAACAGAGTGCAGCAGGGACCCCGGCAGGCCAGGTTCTTACAGAGTAAGTAAAAGGGAGAGCTAAAGGGTAATGAAGACATGAGGGACCCCTGAGAGTCAGCACTCCTCCGCTTACCATCAGCAAACCTGAGTGGACGCATGAGCAGCAAGACTACAGCACCAACATGCTCAGTTTACCATAATACTCTCGGCCAGTGCACCCCCAAATCTGCACCTTTTATCTGGCAGGGAAACTACTTACCAAAGGCTCGACTGAACAGGTAGGTTTTAAGTCTAGACTTGAAGTGTAAAGATCCTGAACATTGACTGGAAAGTTATTCCATAGCTGGGGGGCTTTGTATGAAAAGGCTCTACCCCCTAATGTGCCAAGACTGTGAGCCTGAAGGTGAGGAAATGAATAGACCAGGACCAGGAACAAAACACAGAATCATGAAGACTAAGAAGTTAGCTGAACATGTGTTTCAGAAGATATGACTGTCCGTAGGTGACTGGCCTCTTAAACCCATAACTGTCACAATCGTGAGTCATAGATAGTGAGATGTGATTGTGCACTGTAAGCAATAACACAGTAATGTGATTAATATGTATGAATAGATACATTAAAAAGAATGTGCAATATGTGAATGTATAGACAAAGTGGCAGTGCATAATGAAAAGTGTAGAAAGACGCAATAATGTCCACAGAGAGCCTGTCCTGTTACTGGACCCAATGTGTAATACTGTCCCAGCACAGTGAAGAGGTGTGGTACAGTGTGATTGTTGGTGAAAGATCTCCTGTATTATTCCTTATAACAGCAGAGCTGAATGAGTCTGCTGCTGAAAGTGCTTCGCTGTCAGACCAGTATGTTGTAGAGGGGGTGTGATGTCTTGGACAGGGTAATTTGTTAAGCGTCCTCCTTTCAACCACCACCTCAAAACTGTTTATTGGGCATCCCAAAACTGAGCCAGCCTTCAAAATCAGTGTGTTGGCCTGTGGCTATTTTATTACAGTGTCCAGAACTTTAAAAAAAGGTGCATAGTTATTATTACAGGCCCCTCTTTTATCATTCTCTTTAAGGTGAGTGAGTATCAGGGGTCTGAAAGCAGAGAGTGTGTGCTTGTGGTTTAGCTATGGTCTAGCTAAGTGATGCATGTTTAGCTATGCACGTAAAGCAGTAGGAGGGGAGGAGGTGTTAAGGTGAAGATGTTGGTGGGGCATTTTCTTATGATCAGGTTCTAAAAAAAGAAATGCGAATACACACACGCCTCAATGCATACTAAATCTAACCTCCAATGCACCACTTGTGGTGACAAAGACAGAGGTGAAACCCATACTCAAATAGAAACACTGATGCTTCAGTAAATTAACGATGACAATACAACTTCAGTGTAACTACAAATGCAGCCACTTAGTAATCTACTGAACACTGGTGGTGCTGGGGTCAGTGAACTTCCAGGGTGTAAGTCTCATTAACTCACCCCTGTTGCCTCCATACCAAAGCAGTTATCCTCAGTTCTGATGCAACCTTTATCATACGTGAAACTGCAGTCAGGGAATTCTCTTGGTCCTTCAGCAAGGACCTTGCTGGTTTGATAACTGGACAAACAGGACAACTAAAGTGACCTTGAGCAAGGCACTCCTTACTGCCTCCCAGGTGCCGTAAATAGGGCTCTTCACTGCCCCCTAGTATGTGTGTGTGTGTTCATGGGGGTGTTTTAGTGCATGGGTTACATGCAGTAGGTCAAATTGCAGTAGACATGCAGTAGGTCAAAAATCTAAATTCTAGTGTTGTGAGCTAAATTTACCACCAAAACTTGTTGGAGTAAATGTAACTGATTATATGTAACTCACTACTACTCACCTCTTTTTCTCAACCGACAATATAACATTAATTTTAATATATAAATAATATGCAGTTATTATCTTTCTAAGGCTCGGGAGCTCGGTCCTCACCTCCTTCTACAGATGTGTGGTGGAGAGTGTCTATGCTCCAGCATCAACGTGTGGCACGGAAGCTGCTCTGCTGCAGACAGGAAAGCTCTGCAGAGGGTGGTGAAGGCTGCACAGAGGTCTGTCGGAGTCAGCCTCCCCACCACCATGGACATCTACACCTCCAGATGCAGGAAGAGGGCCGTCTGCATCATGAAGGACCCCACTCATCCAGCACACTTACTTTTTGTCCCGCTCCCCTCAGGCAGGAGGCTGCGGAGCATTAAGTGTAAAACGAACAGACTGAGGAACAGATTCATTCCGGAAGCTGTAAGACTTCTAAACGCCACTTAGTGGAACCACTGCACCGACACTGCTGCTACCTTTTCAATTTCCTGCTGCTCTTTCTCTCTGTATTTTGAAAATATATTTTTATATATTTATGTATATTGTATTTATTTAGGTACTGCTGTCTGGGTAAAACTGGGTCCTTGAGCACTACAATTTCGTTCCACCCCATGTACCACATGTGATGTGAATGACAAAGTCTCCTTGAATCCTTAAATGCAGAATGGCGTGAATAAGAGTGATAGCTGCTGCACAAGTATGTTTTCTACCTTTCCTGTTGTTTCTGCTTTTTCAGTGATTAACTGGAAACGTCCAGTTTTAGTTCAGACAGAGCAATGGACAGGGCAGGACAGGAAACAGAGAAGCTGATCTCCACAAGGAAATGTCCAAATACAAACAACACGTTGGTCGTGCAGCTTGAGAAAGTGAACACTCTGAATCAATGCTATACCACTATCAAAAATGCTAATTGTGCCATCACGCGTACAGTTCTCAGGTGTTAAGGTCACAGCCTTGTTTACCTCATATCAACATACAGGAAGAAACTCCAAGCTGACCGTGGTGCCTCCACACACAGATTTATTGACATGACAGTCTGGTACGACAACATTGCAGAACCTTTCTCTCTTTTTCATTTTTGGCATATTAAGTGAATTGTGTGGTGAACTGTTCGTGTCAAAGGTTTACTTTATTATTGGAGCACTTTATAACTGACAAGAACAGATGAAATAACTGCTCAGTTTGGAGTTTATGATCCAAGATATACTCAAGTGATTAATAGACCTGATTAGGATATTCTACGTCTTTTTGTGTTTGTAGTAAGATCTTTGTGTTGTACGATGAACTACTTTGAAGTGGCTGAATTAAAATGGTGTTCTGATGTTCGATGGGACTAACATTGTAGTTATATTGTGAAGCACTGTGCTAATGATACACCTTTAAAAATGACTGCAACAATTAAAATATCATTCTCTCTCTCTCTCTCGCTCTCTCTCTCTGTCTCTCTCTCTCTCTCTCTCTGTCACTCTCTCTCTCTCTCTGTCACTCTCTCTCTCTCTCTGTCTCTGTCTCTGTCAGGAAGTGAGGATTGTTGAACACAGGGCATTGTTCAGTCAGTCAGTGCGGGGACAGTATGGGGTTCAGTGTGCTCTCTGTAATACTCTGTGAGTAAATGTTCTGTATGTCTTCAGCAGAGTGAGTGTTGCTGTATGAGGGTACTAATGCTTAATCTGAGTGATGGAAGTGATGAGGTTGTGCGTGATGATTACATTTTCAGAATTAAACACTAGAATGGAAGTGTTGATTGTGTGTGATGACGTGATGGCATGCTAACCGCTTTACTATTACAATTTTGTATTTAGCAGCTGGTTTATTTGATGGCTATAAACATACTCAAGGAAGTTAAAATATCTTTAATAGTTTTACATTTAGTGGAAGAAAGAAATGATTTCAGTGTCTCTCTCTTTCTCTTCTGTTTTAGGGCTGGTTTCACTTGTTCAAGCTGGACATTCACTAGGTAATGGACATTTAGTGCACTGGTTAATTATGGATATTAGTATTTGAGTGTATATTGATAGACGTGTGTGTTTGATTGTTACAGGGCGGTATGTACCATTTCTGACTGTGAAGCCTAATTGGCCACAAATATTCAGTGGAGAGACCGTCATACTCACATGTTCCGTTCCAGGACAGAGAGCAGATGACTGGACATACTACTGGTACAGAGATAACACTCTGCTTCACCACTCTGATCTACACTATTACACCATAACAGACATCAGAGTATCTCAGAGTTCAAAATATAAGTGTTATGGTTTGGTGAAACGTGGCAGAGGAGTCTCTGACTGGAGTAATGCAGTGACTCTCACAGTAACAGGTACATGTCTGATCTGTCACTCCTGTAACATTAACACTGTTAGTTATGATTATTGGAGTAATCATTAATAGAGCTTATATTCACTGAGCACTGTGTGTGTCTAATTGGTTTACAGTAATATTTCATTAATGTGATTTTTGTAGAGAGACCAAAAGCTTCACTGACCATGGTTCCTACTGGACAGATGTTTAGTGGAGAGACAGTAACTCTCAGATGTGGCATACAAGGACACACAGACACTGGGTGGAGCTACAGCTGGTATAAAGATGGTGACAGTAACCGTCCAGTTCATTCCTCTGGTGATAAAACAGACTACTCATTCAGTGCTGTAGAGTCTGACAGTGGTACATACACCTGTAGAGGAGAGAGGAGGAGAGACTCTCAGAGATCAGAGATCAGTAACACTGTTACACTGACTGTATCAGGTGAGTGTGTTCTTCTCTTATTCACTCAGACATCCATTAATGTCATCATCACATCTCTACAATCAGTCTAGATGTATAAAGCTCTACAGTGGACTAACAGTAGCAGGGTTACTGCAGGAGGAGATACACCGCTATAATATGGTGTACCTGTGCTGCTGTGAGTCACTCTGTAAAGCCTGATATAATAATCAGGGGTGTGGATTCCACAGGAATTTCTTGAACCAAGTGCCATTATCTGTTAATGTCACACCTACAGAATGAAAACGGTCTGACTCGCTGTTCAGGTCTTCTATGTGAAATCAACATTATATTGGTGAAGATACTACAGTGGATATTTCACTTCCTGAAAACACATCTTCATCAAATTTCCTTTTTAGTACTCTTACAACACAGCCACAAAGATCAGATTAATCCATCTGGGAGCGTCCAAATAACAGCCAACGTTACAAAATGTTGATTTCACATTTTACAAAATCACGTGTATGATGTATAAGATCATACTGACTCTAAATAAACTGCTCTCTACCCTCTCTTACAGATTTACCCACAGCTACACTGACTGTAGAACCAGAGAGTCCTCTGTTCACTGGAGAGTCAGTCACTCTGAAGTGTGAGATACAGTCTTACAGTAACTGGAGATATCAGTGGTATAAAGGCAGCAGTGGAACTGCAGTCTCTCAGTCTCAGACAAACACCTTCACCATCAGATCAGCAGCAGATCAGGGTCAGTACTGGTGTAGAGGAGAGAGAGATAACAGACCCACATCATCACAGAACAGTAACAGAGTGTCTCTCTCTGTAGGTGAGTGTATAGACTCTGCAGTGTGTGTTCAGTGTGGGAAGTGAAGGTCTCTCGTATAACGGTAGAACATCTTTTCTCACATAAAAATGTTACATTCTGAGAAAATTAGGCATACTTATATATTATTATTATTTTTCAATACATGTGATGGGAAATCAGTGCTTTTTACTTGTTTCAGTAAGTTAAAAAAGTTCCCTTTCGGTGATTGCATCAGGGGTTTACGTGTTTAGTTTGTGTACAATAAAGTGTCTTATTATGCAGGAGATGGGTTTTTTTTTTTCAGTTTCAATAAATATAAGCATTTACTATATACTTCTAGTTTTAGCAGTGAAAGTCATGATCTGAAATGTGGGCTTTACCTTCGACAGCTGAAAGACCTAAACCTGAACTCACATCCAGCCATAAAGGAGCTGCACTGATAGGAAGTCCAGTGGTTCTGTACTGTAAGCTGGATCCGTCTGCTGGATGGAAGCTCTACTGGTCCAAACACACACAGAACCCTGAGAATGAGACCGAGACTGAAACACCCTCCTACACCATCAGCTCAGTCAGTGTCTCTGATGGAGGACAGTACTGGTGCAGAGCTGGGAGAGGAGATCCAGTCTACTACACTCACTACAGTGATGCTCTCTGGATGAACACCACTGGTGTGTGGAGTGATACAGATTATATTCTATAACTACTGTAGATAAAATAAAGTCAGAACTGTGAGATTATCCTCATAAGAATCTTTTTAATTAAGGTAGCACGGTCTGTCACTTGTTCTCGTATTTACATAGGGCTGTAAGCTACCTTAACATAGACCCATTCATAAGTGTTCAGTTTCAGGTGGACTGGCTCTTCACAAGTCTCTATTAGAATGAACTCAGAGAATTACTACTAGAACAAAACCCAGAACAAACACGGCAGACATTTATCCTACACACTACAGTACTTCAGATGAAACAGTTCAAGGTAAAACTTCAGGAGTTCAGAAGAACAAAATCAGTGCTAGCCCCCTGTTCCAGTTGTGCAGTGCTGCTTACACGATCACAGTAAACAACTCTTTACAGCTTCATTAATTTACATTTAATAGTGGATCTACTAAACAAACAGATATTAGTGTTTCTGAGTTATTTCAGTTAGAGAAGCACTTGGCATTCAGTGATGAAAGCTGGTATTGAAATTAACAGGGCATTTAGGCTACATTTTATAGGTTTAACACAGTTACACATTTTAATAGATATCTGAATGGTCATTTCTGTGTTTAAGGTGTGTCTCCTCCAGTCTCTCTGATGGTGAGTCCCAACAGAACCCAACACTTCACTACTGGCTCTCTCTCACTGAGCTGTGAGGGACAGAGTAACTCTACTGGATGGAGAGTGAGACGATTCACACACAGTGAGAAGGTGTCAGATTGTTCATCAGGCTGGAGATCAGTTACACGATCTACATGCAACATCAGCTCCCTCTCCACATCCCACACTGGAGTGTACTGGTGTGAGTCTGAATCTGGAGGGAGCAGTAGTCCTGTCAACATCACAGTGCACAGTGAGTCTACATGTAGTGTACTTACTCAGAGAAATGCCAGAACATGAAATATTCTGAACTATTGTTGAGAAGTGAAGCTGCAGTGGCTTGTCAAGGTAGTAAACTTCATTGTAGACCCCTTAATTTAACGACATTGTTCCAACTCTTCACTACAACTGACCTCTTTTATTAGCTTCCCCTCTTCATTTATGAAGATCATTTATAGTAACAGTGACATCAGGTGTGGAGTAACATCCCACACAATGTGGGTCTCGTCTTTTCCTCAGACTGAGGCTTTATAGTCATATTTGCTGCTCAGCATGTTTTGCCAGATGGAGTGTTCTTTAAGGAGACCTGATCACTCTACACACTCATTCAATATTTACTCTCTCCTACAGGTGGGTCTGTGATCCTGGAGAGCCCTGTTCATCCTGTACCTGAGGGAGATCCTCTGACTCTACACTGTTTATATCGCCACACAAAGCCCTCAAACCTCACAGCTGAGTTCTATAAAGATGGATCACTTCTCCAGACTCAGACTACAGTAGAGATGACAATCCGTACTGTCTCAAAGTCAGATGAAGGTCTCTACCACTGTAAACACCCAGAGAGAGGAGAGTCTCCACAGAGCTGGATCTCAGTCAGAGGTGAGAAAACTTTTGCTTCATGTGTTTTTTTTATAAAACTAATCTGAAAATAAGATTTCAGAAAATGTTTGAGTGTAAATGAATATTTTTATGCGTTGAGCTGGTAAATCCACTGCTGGTCTGGTTGGAGTGGTTGGGGGAGCAAGTGTAGCTGTGCTGTTCATCCTCTTGGTGCCACTGCTGTGCTGCTACAAAGCCAAGAAAGGTCTGACCATTTAACCAGATAATAACATTAGAAACATACAGAGCATAAAGCACTAGTTCATTTATTACTGTGTAGGCCAGATGATGAATGTCTGTCTCCCTCTACAGGAAACCAGCAGAACATCAGCCAGACATCAGACCAGAACCAGAGAGAGTCAGGAGCTGAAGACTCTCAGGCAGGATGCTCACCACTGCAGGCTGGTCAGAATAAGAGTAAATGAGTATTTTTCTCTTTTATAGCTCAGCTGACTGAGATTGTTTAGAGTAAAAGGTGTCTGTGCGGGAAGTGTGGTGAGGGTGGGTGTGCTCTACTACATTACCGACCTGTTCCTGCTCACTGTGTAACCAGCAAAGCGATTAGGTCTTCTTCTTGAAGGAAGCAGATGCTGTGTTGAGCATTACAAGCTTTTCCATTCATATTTAAACCAGTGACTGAGGCCTACTCAAACCATCCTTCATCACCGATAGATAGATGGATAGATAGATGGATAGATAGATAGATGGATGGATGGATAGATAGATAGATAGATAGATAGATAGATAGATAGATAGATAGATAGATAGATAGATAGATAGATACTCAGTTGATGTTACTTTGAACAATTCCAAAATGTACCAGAGGAGGACAGAACCCCCGAAGGTTTCTTCCTCCAACTTGGAGGAGTTTTTCCTTGTGACCGTCACCTTCTGCCTGCTCACTGGGGGCTAATTTATTTCCTCTCATCAATAAATTATTATTACTGAAATTCTGTAAAGCTGCAAAAATTAATTTGATTTGATTATTGATTTGATATGCAGGTTCTACTGCTGCCCTGTTAGATACAGTTCTGGGAACACCTCTACTAGTGTTCTACTGTCCCTATACCTACTACTCAGTACACATGGCTGTGATGTTACCATGCTGTCTATATGCTGTGCACTGATGAGTTAGGAGTTAGACAGAGCCTGGCCAGACACTGTTTCACTGTTCAGAAGAACTGCATTTACGCAGAGTGAATATTCATCAGTGTGTTTTAGGTTTTTTGTCCAACAATTTGATGATGCCATCACCATGACAAGTCACTGATGTGTCACTGATGCAGAGTTCTGTACCAGTGGAAACATTCAAGAGCAACGCTCCCCTTTCAGCCTAAGATTGTACAAATTTAATACAGTAATTTTGCTTAAAATGATTCATCTTTAACTTTATGCCTTTTGTAGATCAGTTTATCTTCTACCCACCTAACTACTCACAGGCACAGAAACATGGTCCAGGGGTCCCCAAACATCTGCAAGCCACTGCAGCTCTGCACACACTGTAATACCACTTGTGGTGACTAACACACTGTGTTCTGTATCAGGTGATGCTGCAGACGAGCTCAAAGATGTCATTTACACAGAGGTGGTAAAGAATAAGAGATCCAAGGACAAAGGTACAATCTGATCTATACAATCCTTTCATATGTCACGTAGTATCTGATTCAGCTCACTTATGTGTCTGCAGTACATTCAGTCAGAGTGCATGTGAGACTGTAAACATGGCATTATTTGTTTGTACCATTTCAGGGCAAAACATTACAGAACAGAGTTCACAGGGTCATGTCATTTACTCAAACCTACCACTGGACAAAGCTACAGGTACTCTGGCTCTATCCCTCCATATCTACCACCAGATATAATGTGAATATTCCATCACTGTAGATAGATAGATAGATAGATAGATAGATAGATAGATAGATAGATAGATAGATAGATAGATAGATAGATAGATAGATAATATTTAATAACTATGAGTGGTGCTATAAGCTCACTATGATAAAGGGTTTGATGTGCTGAATGAGGGCTGTCATAGTGTAGGAAGTGTGCAGGGAGGGCTGTTTACCAGGGGGCTGGTGATAACTGCATTGGCTTTTATTGTGTGTCGGCAGATGTTGTCGTTGGATCCATGGATATGATGTATGCTGAAGTTAATACAAAAACAAAGAAGAAATCAAAAACAAAACACGGTAGAGCTTCTATACAATTTACACTTCCTCTTAGGTCACAGTTTCTTTTACAGTCCTACAAGTTCTAGGTGTTAATAGATTATACTGTATTAATATCAGTATAATGTATCAATATCTAGGCATTTACTGGGTAAGTGTGGTACACAAATCCACTGTACTACAGCCCCAACTCCAGAACAGGAAGCAGAGATCTGTAAATTCTGCACTAAACTGAAAATGGAACAGTGGTAACAGATTGAACATCTCTTTCCTTTTTCTTTGGCCCAGAGAACATGACGCCCATTGCTTCCATAAACAATCTAAAGTCCACTAGTCAGACCATGGTACATGTTTCCATTGTGCATCAGTCATTTTCAGGTGAGTCTTACTCCTTACTCTGCTTATGAAACTGCTTTTCAGTGTAACTTATTAAGATTTATGTTACTCAGAATAATTAACTACAGTCTACTGTCTCACACTTACCTGGTTAATACCTGGAACTTAGGGGATGATAATAGAGGACTGATTTATTCCTGCATTTAGTCCCATTTCCAAATTATATCAGATTATTGATTTGGATGAATTGTTCTGGAAGTGGTTTCTTTTTACGCCTGTTTAGAGAAAACTAGTGTGTGTGCTGACACTCTGCACTCAGAGCTGAAGCAGAACACATACCAAGTAACAATAAATTCAACTCAATAACTCAAATTCAATAAATCAAACTGATAAACAGTCCATCATGTTTATAATAACCTATAAATGATGTTTACATGTAAAACACTTTCTAAATGGTGATGTTCTTTAAAAGGTCTCGGAGGAGAGAGCACAGAAGCAGAACATTACTGAAGATGTGAGAGGAAGCAGCACACCAGCTGGTCATACCTGCACGTATACGATACTGCAGAGTCAGCTTTTACTGTTTGTACAGAGACAGTACGATAAATAAACCAGAAACATAGAAGAACATGTCAACCAGCTGAAGCGGGCTCTCAGGGGGTGCAGCCGTCTAAGCACTGGCTCTATTGTCAGGAGGTTGTACGCTCAGTCCCCGGCATTGCTGCAGCTGAGGTCCTGGTCATATATTAATTTCTTTGTCATATTTTATTCATAAATGTATATTTACTGTTTTCAGTTCTTTCTTTTTTGGATTGGCTGATTGATTGATTGATTGATTGAGTGGTTGATTGATTGATTTCTGATTATGAAGTATTTTATTTCTGCTATTTTATCTGATAAGAGGATTAATCAGTGTGTTTGTGTTCTTTTATGAAGTTGGATAACATCTGTAGACTCATCACCAGTAAGCATCTGCAGCAGTGATGAGCACAGTGTGAATGAAGCAGCTTCAGGACAGTCTGCTCACTGTGGAACTGTGGAGTTTATTACTCTTGAACTCTTAGGCATGTCTGAAGTAAACGCTTTGTGCTGAATGTTTGTATTTGTATTCTGGTTTTCTAAACATGTTTGTGCTGATTTTATATCTTTGATAGAAGGGTTTTTAAGGAACCTCACTTGCTGACTTTACTGTAATGTTTTCACTGCAGAGGACAGTAAATAAAGAAGGCCATATTAAAGTATTCATTTCTCATGTGGTATATATGATGGATTTGCCACATTCTGCCCTGCCCTGTCCTGTTCATGTTTGTTTATCCTCTCTGGCTTCTGTTTGTTTTGGTTTTTGGCTCCTCCTTCTCAGTCCCCACAGATTTACCTGATACAGTCAGTGTAGCAGTGTTACCGATCTCTGATCTCTGAGAGTCTCTCCTCCTCTCGCCTCTACAGGTGTATGTACCACCGTCAGACTCTACAATGAATAGTTTGGTTTATCGTCCAAATGAACTGGACGGTTACCCTCACCATCCCTTTATGGTAGGTGTCAACTAGTCTGTGTGCGAGGTTATACAAACCCCCAGCATCTACACCTGTGCACACTTCAAATGTATACCTTGACTACACCACCACTATACTAGGAGGAAGGGGACCCCACACTAGGCCACTCAACTAAATGAGTGCACGAGCCAGCCCATAATACACATGTACCAATGAGGACATTAAATCTCGAGACACACTTCATTTTAATCCATAATAAAAATTACCTTAAAAAATAAAAACAATTTTAATAAATACCGTGTAGGATTTAGATTAGGATGTACAAGCAATTCAGCAACCCCTAGGTCAAAAAACAGTGTGGTCAAGGAAGTGTCCAGACCCGCAGAGCTCTCACACTATACCAATAATAGACAACACCACAGTGCACAGTAGCACCAACCACACAAAATACTGACCTCACCATAGAGGTCATTCACAGCAACACTAAACAGCCGAATAACACTTCAAAATGACAACAAGAACACCGGCCCACTCCTTCACCACTAAACAAAGAAAACAAAAAAATATCAGATCATCTGCAATAAGTGCAGCTGGAAGGTAACCCACCTGTGATATGCTATTACAATGCCTTACAAATAATCACATGAATTACGGACACAGCATTCCATAAAAAGGACTCAGCAGTAAGTGGCTCAGCAGTAAGTTAAACGAACAATATCAGGTTGCGAACTATCCACGAAGATCCACAATGGTAAACAGGACATAAAATTATTTTATCAAAGGGAGAAAACAGTGGCCTGCAAGCACCAAGAACTGCAGTCCCACTCTAAAGAGAAAATTACCAAATGTCACATTAAAATAAATAGCAAATTGAAAATGAGCTACAAAGATTCACCATCATGTGCAGTATGTGTAAGCTGCCATAAAATATCCAGTGTGACTGTGCTTAGCTTAACATAATTAAACAACCCCAATATTCATACTAGATACAAGATACAAGCACACAATACTATAATTAATAATAAATCAAATACATAAATTCTCATTATTATTATTATTATTAAAAAGCCATAACAATACACCAGCACACATACTGTACACATTCATGTACCTAGACCCATATGCCTTTACACAGAATGACATCAGGCAGACATACCCAATAAAACAGACACTGCTGACGTCACAGTGGAAGCATAGCTGCTTCGTAGCAGTAACCCAAAAGAATGAATCATTAGGCACCAGCTAGTATGCACACACAGATAACCCACAAACACAATCCTCAATGAATGGCCAATGAGTGACTAAAAATAGCTTCATTAAGCGCATACCCAGTAGATACATATATATTGTATAGATATATCTGTGGATCCACTGGGACACATCATCAGTGATGTTTCCTGAGATCCCTGGGTGTTTCGGGCCTTGCAACATCAGACACCCTCCCTCAGGCGAACCACCCAGGGCTGATCAGACCCTGACTTGTGACCCAGCAGCTTTAGCCCACGCTCCTGACCTTTTAATCCAGATCCACCTCGACGCTCGCTCTGCAGCCTTTGTAGTAGACTTAAATAGACTGTAGTGGGCTTTCCTCTTTACAACTCCTATGATGCTAAGAAGGATATAGGTCTTGCATAGGGAGCAGGCCGCAAAGCCTCCACATCCCACCTCTATTGGCTTGGAGCGGGCTTTCCAGCCTCCGGCAATCCTCTACCAGCTTGTGGTACTTGAGCCGTTTGCGCTCATTGACCTCTTTCATGCGGGCCTCCCAGGGGGCTGTTAATTCCCTAGGAGTACTTGTATAGATGAGACAGATGTAAGCACCATGTCTAGTCTCAGAGCGGTTGATGTCACATACTCCAAGAACTTGAGCTGGCTACCCAAGTCAACTTTCAGTTCCCAGTCTGATGCCGATCAGAGTAGGCTGGCTGCTGATGTTGAAAGATGCCCTTTCTTTTCCGTGGGCCATGTAAAAGGCGAGGTTGTGGAATGGCTGCAGGCCTGCTCGTCTGATGGCCACCATGCCCAGAAGAGCCCATATGTCTTGTTTCTGTCTAATACTTAACATAAAATAATTGCACACTGCATCATTATGTACCTTTTAATTTCAGGACAAAGCGTGTTGTGTTTTGTTTTAGCCCCTCTTTCATCATTTACTCATATGCGAGTGGGTCTCAGGGGTCAGGAAACAGAGTTTGTGGTTGTGGTTTGATTTTAGCTCTAGTTCAGAGTTTGTACGTTTACTGTGAAGAAGGAGGAGAGGGAGGGGTGTTCAAGTGAAGATGTAGGTGGGCATTGTCTCAAGGTCAGATTTAAAAAAGATGAAAGAAATGTGAACATGCATGTGCGCACAAACACACACACGTCACTCATGACTCAAGAGGAGGGTACATTTAAACACTGACTCACATTACAGATGAACTCATTTAGAACTTGGTGGGAGCGTATTCTTTGTATGTTAGCAAAGTATATTACCCCTTTATGTCTATTTAGGAACTCATGAGGGTTATACATTGACTATTGTTCTCTTTTTTGATCTTTTTTCTGTAGAGCTGCAGTAGTTTTAAAAAGAGCTATACAAATAAATGCTGATAGTTTGATTGATCCCTTTACTTTCCAAGAGGGTCTCCAGCAATGGAAACCAAGCACATCAAGAGATTCAGCCATATTTGTGTTACTCTTCCTTTCAATGTCCTTCACTGACGTCTCTGCTATCTGGTACAATGTTAGATGCAGAAGAGGAATAATAGTAAAATAAATAATAAGCAGCTAAAAGCCCATTTCTTTCCTCACAAATACACACGGCAGATGAAAACAGCGACTGATTATATGTAACTACTACCACTTTCCGTAAGTAATAAAATGAAGGCTGATTAGAATCTTCATAAAAAGGTTGAGGTAAGTGTTATCTTTTCAAGCTTGAGACACATTCTCTCCCTATCTCTCTCTATCTCTGTCTCTTGCTCTCTTTTTCTCTCTCTCAAATAGCCATACATATTCTTTCTCTCTCTCTGTCTATTTCACTGTCTGTCTGTCTTGGGGTGGAGGCGGATGAGTGAGGCAGTGTAAATAAGAAGGATTCCTGCAGCGTAAGTAGGCTTTTACCTTTCCTGTTGTTTCTGCTTTTTCATTAATTAACTGGAGCTAGACAGTGCAGAGTAAAGGACAGGGCAGGACAGGGAACAGAGCAGCTGAACCTGAAGATAGGAGTGCTATGAAGAGTGTTGGATGTGGGACCGGAGTGCTTAGAGCCCCTTAAAGGAGATGTAATGGTAACCATACTGAATGAGGGTGGTGTTACAGCTCTGTCTGCTGTAGGATGTGTTCTGGAGTGAGAGGACATGTGAGTAGCCTTTCTATAAAGCTCTGTCAAAAGTAAAACTAGGCTGGTGAAAATACAAAGAAGACACAGCGACTGTCAGGTGCACAGAGGAAAAATATACACTAGTGTTAATGTATCAGACGATTCTGATAATGATTTATAGCATATTAAATGAGTTCGGAGTCTAAACAGTGCATATGCTGTTGATGAGATGAAGTCACTTCTACAGATAAAGAATGTGGGATAAACCACTGGGGGTTTTCAGATCACTGTACGATTAAAAGTACTGTTTCTTAATTCAAACCTGCATACTGGCATTTTAACACCCCTCTACTGTGTGTTGTGAATTCATTCAGTGTCCCACAGCACATTACTCACTGTAGATAATTACCAATGTGATAGTATCAGCCTTGTAGCACAGACTATTATCTGCAAGCCACTACAATAGAGTTTTTGGGATCTGATGAAGTAGCAGTGATCACGTAGTGGCGTAGGCAGAAAAATTGGGAAGGCCTGTGAAAAACTTGGTAGGCCAGATCCAAGTTGCAAATCCAAGATCACGTCTACAGATGACTTTTAAACAACAGAGACTGAACTAAACGCCCCACACCCACGACCCATAGCATTTTAAATCTGTCTGCATCCTGTTTATCTTATTTATAAATTCCACACTTTACCACCTCAGTGCTGTGTTTCATGTTTCATGTGCGATGTATGCTATCTGCATATGCGTCATAACATGTTAAACATCTATGCACCTTATTACCAATACCTACCTGTAAATATCTATGCACCTTACACTCATTACCTCTGCTCAGAGCTCAGTCTTATTTATTGTATTTAATGTCTTGCATGTTGCACTTTCTGCAGTCTGTCCTGTATTGTTTTTTGTTCACGTTTTTTTCCATGTGGCAGCCTTGTTCTGAAAAAAAAATTTTAATAATAATTTTATTTCACTATGTACTCATACAGAGCTGAAACGACAATAAAAGGCACTTGACTTGACTTACTACTTCAAGTACTACTTACTACTTCACTACTTGACTACTTCTGACTGACCACAACAACAGAGATTTCTCAACCATATCTGCCCTCTGATTTATGGAGACCTGGCTTTCTGATCTGACCCCGGACAGTGTGCTGTACCACCTGGGTTTCCAGTTGCACAGAGTGGACAGAGACCCAGAACTCTCCAGCCAAAACCCGAGCAGAGGAATCTACGTCTATGTCAACATGCGCTGGTGTAAAGACATCACAGCACTGCTGGAAACATGAGAGAAACGGGAGATAATCCGGACTCATCATTCTGGCGGACTAACCAAGAAAATGTCCAAATACAGACACAGCAGATCTCTGTCAGTATAATCAGTGTAATCAAACTCAAAACCAACAAGCCTGTAACCCCCTGCAGTTTCCATGCAAAGCCAACTAGTCTGTCAATAGTGCGGTCAACTAGGACCTTCACTTCTTGCTACAGCATCTGGACAGTCCCTGAGCCCATGCTAGAGTTCTGTTACTGGATTTTAGCTCAGCATTTAACATTACAGTGTCAGAGCTCCTGCAAGTCTAATTATGTAAGTTGTCAGTTCCAGATTCCATGTGCTGGTGGATTGTGAATATTCTAACAAATGAGACAGCAGGAAATCCCTCACCCCTTCTCTTCAGACTCTACACCAGTAACAGGGTCTCTAGGTAATCAGGTTTGAAGATCTCCAAGTCTGCAGAGAACAACACCGTGGTCAGCTACATGACCAACACTGATAAGTTTGCTTACTGAGCGGATGTTGAGTAGCTAATCTTCTGCTGCAGCTGCAACCACCATCTGCTGCTCGACACGCAAATCACAGTAGAAATAGAAGTGAACTTCAGTAACAGCTCCTCCTCGCTACCCTCCCTTCTCTTTGGATTCCACTATGGAGTCACTCAAGTTCCTGGCACCACCATATCCAGGGATCTGAAGTGGGGGAGGAACACAGTCTCTATGGTCAAGAAAGCACAACAGAGAATGTCCTTCATGAGATGGCTAAAGAAATTCAACCTACTGTAGACCCTGATGATCCAGTTCTGTACACCAGTAGTTTATTTTAGAACTCATCTTCAGTACATATGAAATGTGTAGCCTCAATGCCTTTACTACAATAAAGGAATGATTTCAGTGTTTCTCTCTTTCTCTTCTGTTTAAGGGCTGGTTTCTTTTGTTCAACCTGGACAATCACTAGGTCATTTACTAACGTGTAGGTATTGAGTATGCACTGGTTAATTATGGATATTAGTATTTGAGTGTATATTGATAGACGTGTGTATTTGATTGTTACAGGGTGGTATGTACCAGTTCTGACTGTGGAGCCTAATGGGCCACAAATATTCAGTGGAGAGACCGTCACACTCACATGTTCCATTCCAGGACAGAGAGTAGATGACTGGACGTACTACTGGTACAGAGATAACACTCAGCTTCTCCACTCTGATCAAAACTATTACACCATAACAGACATCAGAGTATCTCAGAGTTCAGATTATTATTATTCAGTGTGAGTCTGAATCTGGAGAGAACAGTAATCCCCTCAACATCACAGTGCACAGTGAGTTTACATGTAGTGTATTTATTCTTACATGTAATGTACATTCCTTTAAACAAAACACAAACAACTGTTAATGTTTTCTCTGTTCTAGATAATGTGATCCTGGAGAGTCCTGTTCATCCTGTACCTGAGGGAGGTCCTCTGACTCTACACTGTTCGTATCGCTACACAAACTCCTCAAACCTCACAGCTGAGTTCTATAAAGATGGATTACTCCTCCAGACTCAGACTACAGGAGAGATGACCATCCGTACTGTCTCAAGGTCAGATGAAGGTCTCTACCACTGTAAACACCCAGAGAGAGGAGCGTCTCCACAGAGCTGGATCTCAGTCAGAGGTGAGGAATACATTACTTCATTTGTTTGTTAACCTCGTTATAGGATTTTTTTTCCCTTTTTCAAACCTGTCACAGATTGTTTCTGTGTAAATGACTATTTCATTGTCTATAGGTTCAGCTGCTGAACCTGATGTTGGTCTGGTTGGAGTGGTTGTGGGAGTAACTTTGACTCTGCTGTTCATCATTGTCCTGTTTCTGCTGTGGTCCTACAAAACCAACAAAGGTCTGACATCTCATCCGTATAATTTATGTGCAATAAAACTGTAGCAAACTCCAGAGCTTAAAAGAACTAGTTCACACTCGTTCATTACTGTGTAGACCAGAGCACAAATCTCTCTACAGGAAACCTGCAGAACATCAACCAGACATCTAAATCAGGAGATGAGGACATTTAGTCTGGATACACACCAGTGCAGGTGTGATCTCAGTGCTCCGTCCCACCCAACTCACTGACACTGGTTGGCAGATGAAGGGCTTTTTACTCAGGGTCAGCTAGCCAGCCCCCCCAGCAGGAGTATCTCAAATTACTCCATGTCCTTAGCCTTACAGTCTTTTCTGTAATTAACATAATTATTTGCTCAGTATGAATTAGACATATATCACTCATAGATATCTATTCACATATAATACACTATTATATATCATACATATCACATACCACATATCACACTTATATCCAATTCAATTAATTCAATCCAATTTAATTTAACTGGTTTGACATTTTACCAAAACAGGGTTGTAAAGTATAACAGAACACAGTTAGGCTCCTCCCAGTGCCAGAATGTCAATACTAGAACTGAGATGCATATAGCAAAACTACCCTTGTGTAAGTGTACAGGTACAGTGTGTTGAGGTAGCAAAGTGTGCAGTTCAGTATGTGGTTGTAAGCAGTGTAAGATATGTAAAGTGTACAGTGCAGGCAGGAGAATAGCAGCTCTATGTTCAGGTAAACAGCTAAACAGCTTACAGTACATATGTACAGTATATAGATAAATAAATATAGATCAGATACACAGCTCAGATGTTCAGATATACAGGTCAGTTAAAGTACAGTGAAACAGTCCTGTGAGCTAGTGAGGGTGATCAGGGCTGGATCAGGGCTAGATCAGTAAGTCTTTAGTGTATTGTATATTATAAATATTATGGCAATCTAATTTAGTTACACCTATTTCATTATCATTATTAGTTATGCTTATTTCATTGTAATAAACACATGTCCTTATGTTCCATATTATGCATTCATTTCACTGCCACAAGATTCCGTTTTAGATTCTTCCCATAATGACAAGCAGAGAAAAATAAGTAGAGTACTGCCACCTAGGGGTGAACAAGATATCACAATGGCAGGAAAGCATGGCTGGGCTAGAGCAGATTTTACCAGTGCTCTGCAGCATACAGATAACCTATCAGTAATAAATGATACAACAAAGTGACAAACTGAATGATCAAAAACCCCTATACAATCAGCACAATCCAGCTACCCAGCCTGAACAAAACAGGCTCCTCCCAGACTAGTTACTATGTAAATAAGCTTTCCACTGTCTTTTGGGTGGGTTTGACTTGATCATTTCTGCCCTCCTTTAGTCCATCTGTGGTCAGTCACTTTTAACCAGAAGACCATTTTATACTGTGATGCATGCACTGTGATTTCATATTGCTGCGTCATGTGAGCAGCAGGTACTCCTTTCAGTTGGTTCAGAACCCACTGCTGTTTGTTTAAAATTGAAGGCGTGGCTAGCAAACCTTGATTCTTCATTGGTGGTTTTGTTTTCAAGGTGGCAGGAGTGTCTTGGCGTAAAGGTTTGCTGGGATGACATTCATAACAAATAGCAGAAAGTGCTAGAAGAGCCATGCAGTCACATTTTATGTGTCTAAAGTTAGATAAAACACAGCGTATCCAGACACTGCAGATAGATCACACTTTTATATTACACACATTAACTTTAATTACAGCAGTTACACACTGCAGGCATGTACTCTGCTGTGTCACCTTTAAAAAAAACAATGCCCTTGATGCAGCACTCGTCTACCAATGACCCAACTAAAATGTCTTTCACTAAATGGGAAATATACTGTTTAGAAAAGGGGCACATATTAATGTTAATGTTTCTATTTATGTCGCAACTGAAGAAGCAGCCACTGACGAAGGCTTTACATATTCAGATCCGTGCACAGACACGTTAAGGAGACAGAGGCTCAAGCTGAAAAAGGGAGTTCATTTAATTAATACAAGGAGTCTAATTGTGTTTCAGAGAGGAGCTAACTTGGTGTTATGTATTTCCCAAGGCAGTTAAAATGACTAAACAGGCTAACTGAACTACATTATCCAGCATACAAGTGTGGGCACAGGAATCACCAACAAGAGTAGTGAGGGATAGAAGACACTAACTCCAACAGGACACCACTCCCTTCTACTCCTTCCTTAACAAGACTTAAATATCTGACTGCGCTGCTCTCAATTAATCGATGACTGCAAGTTATTAGGAGAAATATTATTAAAATTATTATTATTATTAAAACACATTCAGTTTAATGGTGGAGGATGTACAATAATATCACCATGTTAGACAATTTAACCACAACTACTTTAATTACAAACAGCAGCTGTGAAGATTTGGCTGACCTCTGCCTGCAGCCACCTCATTGAAAATGACAGTAATTTAAATGAGCACAACCCAGATTAACCCAGATTAGAATTAAAAGACATCATTGGGGCAAGGTTAGCTACTGATAGGGGCTCCCATCAGTAGCCACCCTTGGCCATCAACACCTCACCAGCAAGAATAGTGGGTCATTAAGATGTGTATAAGCAGGTTCTGCTACTGGCCTGTTACCTACAGTACTGCTGGGATTGCCTCTGCTGCTGTCCCTTTATCTCCTACCCAGTAGACATGGCTGTAATGTTACCCACAATGCTAGTTCATCAGCATCAGTCAGCAATGACCGGGGTTAAGTATTTTAAATGAACACAAACCAGATTACATTTAAAAGACCTTGGTGAGAGTGAAGCTCCTTCTTTCCTCACTAAGATTGTACAAAACAAATATAATCCATTACTCTTTCTTAAAATGATTTATCTTTAACTTTATGCCTGAAATGAGTTAATCCTCCACACACATAACTACTCACAGTAACAGAAACTCCCCACACTTTTGCCACATGCCTGCACAAACTCAGTTATACTGTAAAAGTACTTCCAGTGACTAACACACGCTACTCTGTATCAGGTGATGCTGAAGACGAGCTCAGTTACACCGTTTACTCAGAGGTCATGATGAAGAATAATAAATCCAAGGATGAAGGTACATTCTAATATATACAATATTTGCATATGTCATGTAGAATCATATCTAGTCAGCTTATATGTCTGCAGTACAGTCAGTCAGAGTGTATTCAAGACTCTAAACATGGTGTTATTTGTTTGTTCCATATCAGGACAAGATATTACAGAGCAGGATTTACAGACTGAAGTCATTTACTCAAACCTGCCGTATGACAAAGCTACAGGTACTCTGGCTATACCCCTCCATATCTATTATATATACATGATGTGAATATTCCATCACTGCACTAACAGACTGAAAGGAAGCTGCCATAACTGCCACAGTGGATTAAGTGTGCACGGTGGGATGTTTAGGATGCTTAGCAAAGTTAGAATCCTAATGAGATGCTTGTAACTGGATTATGATAGTAATGTGCTTTTGTTTTCTGCAGATGTTTGTGTTGGATCCAGGGATATGATGAAAGAAGTAATGAAAGACAAAATATGGTAGAGCTTTTGTACAATTTACCATTCCTCTTAGGTTATAGCTTCTTTTAAAGTCCTTCCAGTTCTGGATGTTAATATATTATATTAATAATAATTATATGTGAGGAGGAAATCTATTGTTTTGAATGAGATGTTACGTTACATTGAGACACACAAGACGTTCTGGGTATGAACTGGGTTAATATGATTTATACACCCCCAAAATATTGTGAAATATGTGAAATGCTAGTCAGAGCAGGAAGCAGTGATCAGTAAACTCTGCTTGATCTGTATTAAATGAAAATGATACAAACACAATCTTTATTTCTTCACAGGCTTGTAGTTGTAACACTGTAACACCCTCTAAAGGTTATCCTCTAAGACCACCCCCACACTGTGTGCCTAAATTTGAACTTCACGCTGGTAACACTTTTGGACATCTCTTTTCTTTTTTGTCCAGAAACAGAGTGAAAGCTCCTCTAGTCAGACTGGGCTATATGTTTCCATTCTGCATCCGCCCATTTCAGAAGTCAGTAGCCCTGCTGGGCACTGCTGACATGTGACTACTTCCACTGTGTGTAGTACAGTCTTAACTCGCAGACAGTGTTTATTAGTAACAGTTTGTCAAAGTGTTCCTGAGTCTATCTGGTGAGATCCATCGTTTCTGGTTGTCACCTAAAACCCCTCGTATCCCTGGCTGAGGAATGGGATTTTTTTGGAGCAGCATTTTTGGCAAAGTGTCACGTCGTGACTTACCCTTGATGCCTTAATGACCCGGCTGTTCCTAGATGATTGTTTAATATCCAAGCATGATTACATGACCTGTTTAGGATGCTGTTTGTCATCGTACATGTGAAAAATCGCTGCTTTCTGTTTATATCTGTCTCCTTTTTTGGAATTGTAGTTTGTAGATTTTGAGTAAGATCCTGTTAAATTCTAAATCACTCAGTTCACATACTGTAATGTGTTTAACATGGCCTTAAGTAGCTTATCTCCCAGAAACTGTTCAGTCTTTCAGTGTAGTTAAACTTTTATGTTACTCGAACATTCAACTACCACAATCTACGCTCTCACACTAACCTGGTTAATATCTAGAACTTGGAGGATGATAATTATGTTTACATGTAAAACACTTTCTAAATGGTGATGCTCTTTTAAAGGTCTCGGGGGAGAGAGTACAGAGGCAGAACATTACTGAAGATGTGAGAGGAAGCAGCACACCAGCTGGTCATACCTGCACTTATATGATACTGCAGAGTCAGCTTTTACTGTTTAACCTTCTGCTTGTTTTAGTTTGTACCCACACATGACATGCTATGGGAGATAAAATGAAAGCAGTTTACTAACATTAAGTAATGTATTAGGTAACATGAAGTGGTACATTAAAAATGGTTAACTAATGTAAAAATGTAATAAGTATATGTTTATGTTCATATTTACTCAACATAAGTAAACCTTTGCTAATGTACCTCAGGTAAAGTGTTTCTGAATGAATAAAAATAAATAAATAAATAAATACATGAAAGACGAGATCAGGAAACATTTACTAGAGTGAATTCACAATAGTGAATACTCCAGGTCTTCAGGTCTTACCACAACATTTCTAGTGGATTAAGGTCAGGACTCTGACATGCCTGTTCCAAAATACAAACTTTATTCTTCTGATTGTTTTAAGGTACAACGACTTGTGTGCTTAGAGTTGTTGTCTTGCTGTAAGACTCACATTCTCTTAAAATGCAGCTCATAGAAAAGGTTTTATGCTGGAGTGCAGTGTTTACCTTTCTCCAAACATAATGCTTCTCATTTAAACCATGACGATGTATTTTGGTCTCATATGTCCATAAAATCTTGTTCTGCTAGCCCTCTAGCTTGTCCATATGATCTTTAGTAAACAGCAGACGTGCTGCAGCTTTCTCCTTGCAGCCTTGCCATGCACACCATTGTTTTTCAGTTTCTCCAGATGGTGGATTCATGAACATTAGCATTAGCCGAGGTGAGAAAGGCCTTAAGTTGCTTAAAGGGTATCTTCCCTTCCTGAGACAGACTTCCTAATTCCCTAAATAAATCAGGGCACCCACTCACAAGTGATTGTCATCCCACCGATTAAAATCACCAGACTCTGACAACACCATAACCATCACATCACCTACTGTGCTGAGTTTTGAACCACGAGAGATATTGCAAATCTTGCAGCAATAAATTTCTGAGAAAATTCTGGTTTTCTTTGATGTATTACATGACCACCCTACGACTGAAAAAATATGCCCCCGATCCAATAAGGCAGCGTTCAAGATGGCATGACAACAAACATCTTCATCTCGGCCTTTTACAGTTGTGGCTGTTGGGTCACTCCTCATTTGTCTGACAATTCGTCAGTTGTCTCTCCATGGTTCATGTATGTCTCCCAGATCCTTCTTGTCACCGGGGTGTGCCTTCTCCATCCACTGGCACCAACAGCATGCTTTGGTAATATCTGCATGACCCGTATGGCATACAGTTTCTTTAATAAACCATCCTGGAGCCCTACAATGCTCTCAAGCTCTTCTAACTGCTCATATTGCTTGCCGAATATGTTACCATCAACACGAGTCAGATAGAATGTACAGTATAGACCCATCACTGAACTGCAGAACACACATCCAGACAGACCGTTATTTGTTGTGCGAGTTTTAATCATGAAAGTCAGGTCAATGTTCCCTACATTCCATCAGCATGTGGACTTTGCAGCATCATATACAGCATCAGTAATTAGACATATTAGCCAGTGTACTGATGATGTTACTGTATCCAAGACCATCACTACACACACAAATCAGAGGCCTTGGATGGCTGCTGAGGTGTGAGCACTGCTGTGAAGCAGTCTTCAGAATGGTCCTAAGATAAGTTCCTATCACCAACATCAGTGGTCCCATTTTTTCTCAATGTGTTGTAGGCCTGAAATGCAGGAATGGATGGATATAAAATAAATGTAATAAATAAATAACAGACAAAAGATGAAATATTTAGGATTCATTTTGTCTGCAATGAAAGTAAATGTAAAAAAAATACTGTATTTTCTACTTTGCGTTGTCTATATTTCCCCTCCCCCATTAGGACAGCTAACTACCATTCCACCTCTCTTCTTATGAAGAATCATGTCAGAAACATCTCTCAAACTCACTGTTCTGGCACCTGAGTCTGTGATGAGGCTCACATCACCTGGTAGCTAAACACTTTTAGCAGACTTGAATGAAGAAGCACCAAGTAGCTTCAGAGATGAAGGAGCACCAAGCATTGTGATCAAAACTTGTGTGTCTGTTTATTGAAGGAACTTCTGTCAACTTGCTGAAGTAATATAACAAAATATGAGATATAATTAAATAAAATCAGAAATCATTTCTATAAACATAGATGGACTGATCTACTTACAAAGCTTCTGCTAGGTTCACACAGGCAGAGGAGCTAGATGAACAAGAAGACTTTGTATGTGCTGCTCTCTAGCTAGTTTTCTGATGAATATGGTTGTCCTGATCATGTGACCAACAATCATGTCACTTTCAAGGAGAAAGAAAATATCTAAATAAGAGGAATGAATAACGTGACCTGTAGATGGTGCTACTACCACATGAAGAACCTGATTTGTGCTCATGTTAGGTGAACGTGCAGGCCACAGCACTCATCTGAACTCTGTAGAATGCTCTTTAAACCAGTTCTAGACAACTTGGTTCTGATGCATGAAGTCCATTAAGGGCTGCAAATGGTCACCAGGCAGTAAAACATCAGCCAAAGATCTGTGTAGGCAGACTAGTGGACCCAACCTATGCCATCTGGTGGTAACATACACCAGGCAGTACATGGCTTCATGGGGCCCCACGTGAGAATTTCACTTGCTACACTGAACACACGCTGTAGAGTCTATATACTCACCTACAGAGAGAGACACTCTGTTACTGTCCTGTGATGATGTGGGTCTGTTATCTCTCTCTCCTCTAAACCAGTACTGATCCTGATCTGCTGCTGATCTGATGGTGAAGGTGTGTATCTGAGACTGAGAGACTGCAGTTCCACTGCTGCCTTTATACCACTGATATCTCCAGTTACTGTAAGACTGTATATCACACTTCAGAGTGACTGACTCTCCAGTGAACAGAGGACTCTCTGGTTCTACAGTCAGTGTAGCTCTGGGTAAAGCTGTGAGAGAGGGTAGAGAGCAGTGTAGTCTCAGTTATTTAGAGTCAGTATGATCTTTGACATCACACAGACATGTGGTTTAGAGATTTTGAGACCTCTCTTCATCACTATGACGTTGATATTACATAGAAGACCTGAGTCAAATCTTTTTTAGCCTGTGTGTGTGACATTAATACATAAAAGCTTATGATGCTCCTTTGGACACAGGCAGACTATATTGTTGTGCTTTATCTCCTTCTTCTGCTTCAGTAACCCTGCTACTGTTAGTCCACTGTAAAGCTTTAAACATCTAGACTGATTGTAGAGATGTGATGATGATATTAATGGATGTCTGAGTGAATAAGAGAAGAACACACTCACCTGATACAGTCAGTGTAACAGTGTTACTGATCTCTGATCTCTGAGAGTCTCTCCTCCTCTCTCCTCTACAGGTGTATGTACCACTGTCAGACTCTACAGCACTGAATGAGTAGTCTGTTTTATCATCATGAGAATGTTTTTTTTCTTGCTTGATTACGTTTAGGTTAAGTCTACTATGTTTTCTCTCATGCACATCTCAGCTGTCTAGCTCAGTAATATAGTTTTAGTAGTGTTGTCTTTGAGTTTGCTGTGGCAGTTTAGCCTAGAATGAGTTTAGGTTTTTAAGGTTGCTGTGTTTTTCTAGGGTCTGTGTTATGTATTCTCTAGTTAACTCTCTCTCCAAAACACATCCTGTGCTGCAACAGAAACCCTTATTCAGTATGGTTACCATTTTGTCTTCTGTAAGGGGCTCTAAGTACTCCTGTCCCACATTTGTTACTCTGTTCATAGCACTTCTATCTTCAGGACCAGCTGTTCTGTTTCTGAGAGAGAGAGAGAGAGAGAGAGAGACAGAGAGAGAGAAAGAGAATGTATGGCTAGGATATTGGAGAGAGAGGAAAGAGACATAGAGATGGGGATAGAATAAGTCACAAGCTTGAAAAGATAACAATAACCTTAACCTTTGTTGGAGAAACAAATCAACCTTTATTTTAGCGATTATGGAAAGTAGTAGAACGTTACATACAGTATAATCAGTTACAAGTGGTGTAGGTGAGTATATTTGTGGGGAAAGAAATGGTCATTTAGCTGCAGTTTTAGCTGCTGTTTTTATTTGCTCTTCTCATTAGCTGTTCATTAGCTTTAGCGCTAATCTCAGGCCCCATCTTTCTTCGGTGTAGTATACAAATCTGAAAGAAAGTCTATAGAGTATCTTAAAAGCGAATCATTATGTACTGGTAAGTCAGCTCAGAAGTGTTTCTGAGCACATGCAGTGATTTCCGGTATAGAATCGTGCTGGTTTTAATGCAGTGCCAACTGGGCGCCCAGAGTTCACCAGCATCCCATATTGACTGTAGGCCTTGTCCCTTGCACACATGGACTTCACAACTCCACTTAGGCCACTCTGTGCCCATATTTGCTCCTGAGATGCTCCCATATGCTCTATTTTTACATAATAATGTGACCTAGTTATTAGTATGACTTTCCCTCTCCCAACTTTTTTGAGATGCATTGCTGACATCACGTTCTAAATGAGTTTCATGAAATATCTTACATCTGTTATGAGCTCCATATTCTATAGTGAATAAAATATTGGTCTAGTAGAATATAGATTTCGGCTACTTTAGCCACCGTTGTATTAGTCACAGCAAGTGATACAATGCTAGTAAAAGTCAGTATGCACAGCGTGTGTGTGTTTGAATTTTCCTGACCTTGAAAAAATCAACATGTTCAACTCAACACCCTTATCCCTCCTCCTTCGTCACAGCATATGTGCAAAAGCTGAACTAGAATAAAAGTCAAACCACAACCACAAACTCTCTGCTCTCAGACCCCTGATCTTCACTCGCATATAAGTAAATGAAGGAGGGTATAAAAGTAAACACACCACCTTTTTTTTAGACGACAAGGTATTTTATGTTTTTGGGAAAATTAAGAACACTGTAATGAAATAGCCTCAGGACAAAAATAATGTGTTTTTTTGTGTTTTTTTTACCTTTATGTTACCCAATGTCATGCCTGCTGGTCCTCCTCTCACCTCAGATCTCCCGGACTCCATTTCCCATAACCCACCACTCGATTACGTTGTTTTTTCATTAACCATGTATTCCTGAAGAGATGTCTGACAGAATGTCACCCATCATGTCATGTCCTGTCTAGTCTAGCTCCTGTTTATCTACGTTTTCTCTGGTTTTCCATTCTGTCTTGTCATTTTCATGTGCCTTTTGTTGTCCTGTGCCATGTGCCTCTGTTTGTTTTGGTTATTGCTCCTCCTGTCTCCGCAACCTTGTCAGGCCCCTCCCTGTCTCTAGTTTGTAGCTCCACCCCTTCCCAGGTGTTTCTCATTAGTCCTTGCTGTTTAATACTCCCTGTGGTTCCCCTTGTTCTGGCTTGGTGTTTGTCTCTGTTAGTCAGTTTTGTGACCCTGTTGCTCTGTAGTGTTTTGTTTTCAGTTTTCCTAGCGTCTTTGGTTTTTGTTTTTTTCTCTTGTTCGTTTTCCATTGAACAACTTGCGCTTGCATCCTGTCTCCTCGTTGTGTCCCTCGTTACATATCAAGTGTGGGCTACGTTTATGGAGAGGTTGATCTTGTTGCTGCTGTGTTGTACTACCAGTTTGTTAAATAAACACTGCTTTGCTTTTAGCTCAGCACGTGTCACAATCTGTCTGTCCATCAACACACACAAGCTGAGCAGGTGCTTTTCCTCTCCTTCTCTCACCATATATTTACCACACAGATCTGAACATTTATGACTATGTAACATTACCACTCCTGTTTAATAGTCTTTCTTGTGGGCTGTGACCTGTGCAGCCTCACAGGTGATCACTGGTGTAACATGAAGCAAAAGTCAGATCTATATTTACAAAGCACGTTTTACAACAGACAATGTCACAAAGCAGAACATTTGGGTCCAAGCCCCGAATGAGCAAGACAAGGACTACAGTGGCAAATAGAAACTCCCTCAGAGCAAGAGGAAGAAACCTCAGGAGAAACCAAGACTCAAATGGGAACCTAACTTTTCGGTTCGACCCTGAGAAGCATGAGCAACAAGACTACAGCACCAACGTGCTCAGTTCACCATTATTTTTGATGTGGTCAGTTTTTCTATTTCTTGTAAGGACTTGAAGTTTAAGATGGCGCCGAGTACGGCTGCTGTGTCACGAGTTCCCTTCACTCTTTTTAGTTTTTTGTTGTTTTTGTGTTTGTTTGTATCTACTTTTGCACTAAATGCTGTCAGCTCCATTGTATATGACAGACAAACACTTTTAGAAATTAGATCGGCGATCGCTTATCGGAAACCAGACTTCGAGTTTCTCAAAGCAGATCCTTTGTTTGAGAACACCTATGAGCTTCCATTCATTTGGGCCGGCCAGCCGAGGAAACGCCGCAGACGCCGGAAGAGGGAAAGGAGAGCCAGCGTCCTGGTCAGGTTGAGACGGCGTGCTAACCATCCCCACTACCCACCATTCTCCTTTCCAACGTACAGTCACTGGACAACAAAATCAGCGAACTCAGGGCACGGATCTCGTTCCAGCGAGGCACACGGGACTGCTGTATACTCTGTCTCACAGAGACCTGGTTATCGCCGGAGATTCCGAACGAATCCATCAAGCCTGCCGGGTTCTCCGTGCACACCGCGGACAGAACAAAGGACCTCTCCGGGAAGAGTAAAGGTGGAGGTGTATGTTTTATGATCAACAGTGCTTGGTGTGACAGAGGAATGTACACGCTGGATCACTGCTACACCTCTTTCCGCGATGCGTACTAGGCCCTCCCCTGACCTCCGTTTGGCAAATCAGATCACTCCTCCATTCTGCTCCTGCCCACCTATAGGCAGAAGCTGAAACAGGCACCGCCCACTATCAGGGAGGTCCACCATTGGTCAGACCAATCAGACTCCGTGCTGCAGGACTGTTTTGATCACATGGACTGGGAGATGTTCCGGGAGGCGTCAAACAACAATCTTTACGAGTACACAGACTCTGTGACTGGATTCATTAGAAAGTCTATAGAGGATGTTGTACCCACTAAACCAGTCCGGGTTTACCCCAACCAGAAACCCTGGCTGAACTGTTTAGTTTGTGCGGCTCTGAACGCCGGGCCGCTGCATTTAAATCCGGACACACGGAGGAGTATAAGAAAGCCAGCTATGCTCTCCGGAAGACCATCAGAGCAGCCAAACGTGAGTACAGGGCTAAGGTGGAGTCACAGTTCAACACCACCAAGACGAGAAGCCTGTGGCAGGGCTTAAACACCATAACAGACTTCAGGAGGGAAACTCGGTCTGTGGATCACATCAGTGCTGCGCTTCTAGACCAGCTGAACACCTTCTATGCTCGTTTTGAGGTAAACCACACCGTACTCCAAGAAAGAGCCCCTGCTACCGCCGACTCAGCCCCCCACTCTGTCTCCGTGACTGACGTGTGCAAAGCTTTTTCAAGCTAGCGGGAGTGTTCACAGACATCTTCAACCTCTCTCTCTCCCTGTCAGTTGTGCCAGCATGTTTCAAACTGGCCACCATTGTGCCAGTTCCAAAGACAGCCAGGATCACCACCTTAAATGACTGGCGCCCAGTTGCTCTGACCTCCATCATAAGCAAGTGCTTTGAGAAGCTGGTTAGAGACTTCACCTGCTCCTCACTACCTGCCACCCTGGACCCAATGCAGTTCGCCTACCGACAGAACAGATCCACTGATGATGCAATAGCCCTAACACACTGCACACCAAATGCCCCTTATCCCACCTGACGACAAAAAGAACCCTCTCCCACCTGGACAAAAGAACACGTATGTGGAGAATGCCTGTTTGTGGCCGACTACAGCTCAGCACATTAACACCATTCATCGTCCCGTCGAGACTCGACATTCAAGCTTCGGGATCTGGGTCTGAACAGTTCTCTGTGTAGCTGGACTTCCTGGCGGACTGACGGGCACAGGTGGTGAAGTTGGGCTGGACATCACCTTCTCTCTCCTCACACTGCCCCCCCCCCCTTAGCAAGACTGTCACTGAAAAGCCCCACAGGGCGCTTGTGTGTGAAACTCAGCCCTTTTCTGAACTCCCTGTATACGCACGACTGTAACAGTGCCAGACACAACACAAAACAAACAACTTTCACAATAGCTCAGTAAATCAAAATTTCAGATGACATACGTAATCAATGTGGCTAGGCCGCCGTCTGCCAAATAACAACGAGGACTGAGACCTACAAGCATGAGGACAGCGTCTTTAGCTTACCTGCACACACTGGTGCCGCGGAGAATAAACCTTTCTCTTATACGTGCACAACAAGACCCAGCGCAGCCCTGATAGCCAGACTTACCGAGAGAGTAAGCAGGAGAGAGTGCACACCCCCATCACCATGAATGGGGGCCAGCTGTAGCCAGCAGGGTACAGCAGCCTTGTTAAGTTCCTCGGTGTTCACATCTACAGAGGAACTCACAATGGACTGGAAACACACCCACACACGGGTAGGTGAAAAAGGCACAACAGCGCCTCTTCTCTCTCAGACGCGCCTGAGGAGGCCTTTAGGACATGGACCCCTGCATACCTCCAAGAATGTTCTAAACATGACTATATTTACTACTGATACGGAGAGTCATTGTTAACTAGGCTCTCCATCGACCACCTGGTATGGGGACACTAGCCCACTGCGAGAATCGAAGCAGCTATTAGCAGCAGGGTGGTTTTTTGTGGACCGACAGCTCAACAGTACATCACCGAGCCGGTTCAGCTTCCAAACCTCCCTGGATTTATACACCAGAGGGCGTCGCTGCCTGAGTGAAAACCAGGAGGATGTTAAAGGACTCCACAGCCACCCAAGCCACTTTCATGTTAACTCACAGCTGCCGAAGCTAGCGGGGAGGAACGCGACTTCTGCAAGTATTAAAAGTCCTAGAACCAGCCGCCTCCAGAGATAGTTCCTTCCCCCTAAGTCATAAGGCTACTGAACAGCCAGTAGTCCGCGCATGCCAAACGGCTATTATGACCTGGTTCAGCCACACCTCACCCAAAACCATAACTGAAACGATGATCTCCATGCCGCACAATCATCACTCTGCTACTTTTGCATTTTTTTGTAGTATCTAAACCCTGCATACTCTCCATCATACTCGCAGCCTTAACCATTAGTAGCTATAGTGGTAATTTTTTTTTTTTTTTTTTTTTTTGTTTTGCTGTACATCTGCCCATAAAAATCATAGCTTTTATATTCAAGTTTTATTCAATAACTGCTAATTAGTGATCATACAGAGACATTTCAAGCTCCGCTCTACAAGTAACTGTATTATATCTTTATTGTAGCTATTTATATGTATTATCGCACCTACTGAAGCCTAATGTATAGGGACTAACGCACCTAACGCTTATTTATCCACAACCTGTGAAAATGTGATGTGACAAGTACATTTCTTAGTTTTGTAATATTGCATAGATGTAGGAAAGCGATTACTAGTCGATATAAGTAGACAATATGCTCTTCCTGAAGTCCAAAATCAGAATCGCTATAGTAGCAGATCGATAGGCTAGGTAGCTGTATCCATGCTCAGACTGGTCAATGGAGTGGAGCTCAGTGAGTGCTAGCTAGGTTCATCTTCAGGAGATTGGTCGGAGACAACCAACAATCCATGTGGGGCACTTTATGTTCGTCATGCGTCCTACACTTAGCCAAGAAGGCCATGAGAAGTCACTCCATCCTCTATAACCAGAGCACAAACCTGCAGGGACTGTCTGTGAGAATGATTCAAGCCTACAATAAGGACATGAGCATATTTTCTTAGCAGGACACTAATTAGGAACCTCTATCAACGATATTCATGGACTGTCTGACAACTTACCTATCCCTCAGGCGTCTCTGGACTGAGTCGTGTATCTTGAAGCAGGAGGCAGAAGCTCCTGTTGCTCTGCCCTGCCTTGCGTCACCAACAGTTTAAAACACTCACTTCGTGTATTATTCGACCTTTGTGACTTATATTCTATTTAAGCTTCTAGAATTTTCCCATACCAATACTCACTAACATCAGATAAGTGCATCAATGCCCATCATTAAGCTTTTTTTGTCTTTTTTTTATTAATAGATACAAAACATTCATTTTTTTTTTTAAAAAATTCTTTTTTTTTTTTTCTCAGATTTTTTTTTTTTTTTTTTTTTTTTTCTTACTTGTTGTTATTATTTATCCCCCTACATGTTCACTAAAATAAGCTATATATTAATATCTGGCGTGAGTGAGTATCAGGGGTCTGAAAGCAGAGAGTGTGTGGTTGTGGTTTGGCTGTGGTCTAGTTCAGCTATAGACATGTAGCTATGCACATTTAACTGTAAAGGAGTAGGAGGGGGAGGAGGTGTTGGTGGGGCATTTTGTCATGGTCAGGCTCTAAAAAAGGAAATGTGAACACACGCATGCATGCATGCACGCACGCACGCACACAAACCCACGCTTGCACACACACACACATATGTATGCACATGCACACACACACCTTGATGGATACTGAATTGTACTTGCAATGCAACACTTTCCGTGACAAAGACAAAGGTGGCTAGAGTAGCCTAAACCCATACTCAAATAGAAACAGTACAAATGCAGCCACTTAGCAATCTACTGAACACTGTTGGTGCTAGGATCAGGGGACCTCCAGGGCTTAAGTCAGATAAACTCACCCCTGTTGCCTCCTTGCCAAAGCAGTTATCCTCAGTTCTGATGCAAATTTTATCATGCATGATACTGCAGTCAGAGGGCTGGATGATTTAGCATACCTGACCACAAATGATAGTTACTGATTATCTCCCCGACATTTCCGGAAGTTTGCAGAATCGTTGAAGGCTGACTTAAAAGGTTAATAAGGAAACACATTGCATAAGCTCAACTAACACTGACAGCTGTTTATTTACCAGTTCAGAAGATACACTGTGAGTTCAGCATCAAACCTCATCCCTTTACCCTACAAGAGCGTTTCCAGCAGTGGAAGGCAACGTCAATGTTAACTTATGCTTAGGGCACCTAACCCCTTACTGCTCCCTGGGAGCCGTGAATAGGGCTCTTCACTGCCCCCTTGTATGTGTGTGTGTGTGTGTGTGTGTGTGTGTGTGTGTGTGTGTGTGAGTTTACTGCATGGGTTACATGCAGTAGGTCAAATGTATGTGTGCTAGCACAATGGTTCTAGTTCTAAATGTGTTGTTGTGAACAGGACTTGCTGGTACCTCCAAAACTTGTTTGAGTAAATGTAACTGATTATATATAACTCACTACTTAAAGTGCAGTTGGTATTATCTTTCTAAGCCTGTTATGTCTTTCTCTCTTTTTGTCACTCAGATATCTCAACCATATATATGTTCTCGCTCTCTATCTCGCTCTCTCTCTCTCCCTCTCTCTCTCTCTCTCTCGCTCTCTTGCGCTCTCTCTCTCTTTCTATCTCTGTGTGTGTTTGTGTCTTGGTGCGGAAGTGAGTGAAGAATGGCGTGTGAAGGAGGGTGATAGGTACTGTGCAGGTAAGATTCTATCTTTCCTTTGTTTCTGTTTTTTCATGGATTAACTGAAGTTTGGTTGCAGTTCAGACAGTACAGAGTAAAGGACAGAGCAGTTGAACCTGAAGATAGGAGTGCTATGAAGAGAGTGTTAGATGTGGGACAGGAGTGCTTAGAGCCCGTTAAAGGAGACGTAATGGTAACCATACTGAGTGAGGGTGGTGTTACAGCTCTATCTGCTGTAGGACGTGTTCTGGGGTGAGAGGACATGTGAATAGCCTTTCTATAAAGCTCTGTCAAAAGTAAAACTAGGCTGGTGACAATATGGGGAAGTCACAGCAACTGTCAGGTATACAGAGGCAAAAAATTCACAATGATTTTAATGTATTAAACGATCCTGATAATGATCTGTCAGATAATTAATGTGCGCAAATCTGAACAGTGCATATCGTCGCTGTCCAATGAAAACGATGCATCTCCATTTTTGTCCAGTTTGACTTTTACGCATCATTTGAAAACAGGCGCTCCAGTTTACACATTGTGAGATTTACATGATGAACAGACCAGCTGAAATGGCCCTGAGGTGCACGGAAAGACGTCTGGTTCCATTGACTTAAATTAAAATTGAATGAGATTTTTGGCCTGTAAAGTTGCCATTTTGGAGATACTTGTTTTTCTTTGGACGGTATGCTGTTGATGGGATGAAGTCACTTCTACAGATAAAGAATGTGGGATTACACCAGTGGTGGTTTGCAGATCACTGTACGGTTAAAAGTACTGTTTCTTAATTCCAACCTGCACACTGGCATTATAACACCTTCCTACTGTGTGTTGTGAATTCATTCAGTGTCTTACAGCACATTTTGGTATTATTTGTATTTCATGAATGCTTCTGTCAATGTCAGGCCAAAAGACTCCGGAATGATGAGCTCAGAGTTAAAAGTCAAAGGGGTTTATTTACACAAGAGATTAAATACAAACAAGCAACAATACAAGATAATGCAAGAGGGGAATAACTAAACCAGAGTCTAGGACAGGCACAGGTTGCAAATCAGGGGAGACTAGCAGCGGAGGCAGACAGGTTGGAAGGGCAAGGCGAGAGAGAGAGGAGGCAATGGTCGGTAACAGCAGGTGAATATTAGGTCAGAGAGGGAAAGAGAGTAATCGGGAAATTGGAAAAGGGTCAATACCAGCAAAGTACAGAACAGAATTAAATGGTCAGAATTGCAAGCTAAGTTTGGCAAAACTTCGCAGAGGATCACCAGAAGACATGGGGTTTATATGTGCATGGGTGTGGTGTCTGGACGTCTTTACATTGCATGCATAGAATGGAATGTTTTGCTTATGTCGGGCCAGAAGGGGCCCAGGAGAATAAACCCCCCAACTGTAGAGATAAAGTCCAGATGTTTTCTACATGTTGAAATATATATGATTCTAAACTGTATGTTATGCTTTGGGAAATCTCTCTCTCCCTGAGAAGTAAGCAGAGGGGCCATTTCCATATAAGGTGTTCCATATGTGCCCAGCCTATAAAACCCGGAGAGTGTCTGTGTTTGGGAGCAATAACCAGATTGGATGAGGTATTCCTCACAAGCAACTTGAGTGCATGTAAGAATGCTGTCTGTAATAAAAATGATATTATTTAGTCGACCAAGACAGTATTGATGGAGTCATTTCATTTCAACACCAACACACCATGGCACCTCTTGAAGTTTACAACATGTGTTAATGGGAATCAGCCGTATTAAAACTCTGGAGAGCCGGATCGAATCAGAGACAGCGATCGGGATCACGTGGGAGTGACGTAGCCCTAGGAGACAGGGAAACCGAGAAGCATGACATCACCCCCTCCCAAAGGGTCAGAGAGGAAACCAGACCGAGGGTAACAACGATGACGCCCCCGCTCTCGAACGGAAACTCTCGGAAGGGCGCTGCCGGGCTTGCTGGGGTTCAGATCGGAAGCTCTCCCAGCGGGACCAGCTCCTTGGGGACTGGCAGCCGAGTCTAAAGAGAACCGCCTGGGACGGCTGAGCCAGATACCCACTGATGGGCTAAGGGATGGCCGCCTCCGACGACCCTGTCGCCTAACGGCTGACTGGTTCGAGATCAACCTCCCAGGATGGCCTTGCGGCCTAGGAGCGGGATAAGATGGATGGCGGCAGTGAAAATCCTAACCGAGGGCAGGATCCAACACCTCCGCTCCATAACCTTCCCTGTCCACCTGGTACTGGTGAGCCCCGCTTCTCCTCCTGGAGTCCAGAAGCCACTGGACATTGCACACTGGAGTGCCCTCCATCATGATTGGAGGAGGGGGCGTGGCTACAGGTAACACCTCATCTAATGGACGATATGGTCGATAGCCATACTTGGTCCCCCGGTAAGAGTGGGTGTCACCACGCCAATTGTCAGCTTGACGCTTATTCGACGCAAGTTGTGCTCGATGCATCGATGGGTCTGTTTCAACACCTCCAGGCTCCTCTGGGTACACTCGACAACTGGGCTGTCCAAGGCACAAGAAGGGGTTGATAACCTAAAAGTCATGGCAGTAGTAGAACTGATGAGTGAGTTCTGGGCTATTTTGGCCCTGGGCAGATAAATCGCCCAATCTACTTGTTTGTCATGACAATACACCCTTAGAAATTTACCTAATTCTTGGTTAGTGCGTTCACATTGGCCGTTGGTTTGCGGGTGATAACCAGAGGTAAGGCTGACCGAGATACCCAATTTCTCCAACGCTGCCCATACTTGGGAGGTGAATTGAGTAACCCGGTCTGATACCAAATAGCCAAAAGACCTGATGGAGTAAAAGTTCAGCAGTCTATAAAAAAGCATTAGGTAGCAAGGAAAATGGGACAAAACGCACCCCATGGGAGAAGCGATCTACCACCGTGAGGATTACTGTGTTGCCTTGGGATTTGGGGAGGTCTGTGATAAAAATCAACTGCTATGTGTGACCAAGGCATTAATTGACTGAGGCATTAATTTACCTGCCCATAGTCAATGCAGAGTCTTGCACTGTGAGCATACTGTACAGGATGCAACAAAAACGGTGAATATCTGTGCTCATACCCTCCCACCAATATTTCCCTGAGAGCAGTTGAAAACTCCAGGTTTCCCCTGAATGGCCCAAGGTGAGGGAGGTATGAGCACACGTGATAAGCCTATCGTGAAATAAGGCAGGAACAAACAACTGGTCAGGGGGACATGCCTCTGGGATGGGCTCAGTAGCATTATTCTGCTCTATTTCCCTGTAAATATCCCATCTAATAGGAGACATGACCACCCTGGGTTCCAGGATGGGTTTACCAGCAGAGGGATCATCTGGTTCTTCCTTGTACAAACGGGATAACACATCAGCCATTATGTTCTGCGTACCTGGATGGTACATGATCTGACAGTTAAAATCTGTAAAAAACAAAGACCATCAAGCTTGTTGGGAGTTCAAGCATTTTGCGTTGCAGAGATATTCTAAATTCTTATGATCTGTGAGGACCACGAAGAGCTAATGCGCTCCTTCGAGCCAGTGATACCATTCTTTAAACATGAGTTTTATAGCTAAAAGCTCCTTGTCCCCAATACCATAGTTTCGTTTGGCGGGGGTGAGTTTATGTGAAAAATGTGAAGCAATGGAGCCATGGCGAATCTCTTTTTTAGTTCTGTGAACGCGCTTTCGGCTTAAGGGTTCCAAACCAAATGTCTGGCATTCCCATTAAGCAGTGTGGTGAGAAGAGCGGCCACTGAACTGAAGTTTGTAAGAAATTGCCTATAGAAATTGGCAAATCCAAGAAAGTGCTGGAGTTCATGAATTGAGCAGGGAACCGGCCAATTAGTCACTGCATTGACCTTACGGCCGTCTGTTATAGCACCATCAGGGCTGATGACGTAACCCAAAAACAAGATCAAACCAAGGTGAAATTCGCATTTTTCCCCTTTAATATACAGAAGAGGTTCTCCAGGAGACAAGAAAGAACCTTCCTGACATGCTGAATGTGAGTGGTCAGATTGGGCAAATTGATGAGTATATCATCTATATAAGCGATCACAAATTGCCCTAAATGATGTCCCGGAGAACGTAATTTTTTTTGTGATCAAGTATTTATATTTATGTAAGGGAGGATTGTGAAAAACAGTTATATTATACAGAACTTTCAAGTGAGCGTATATCCTCCCATGGACCCGCCCAAACCACCCACCCACATGGCAAAAAAAAGACAAATCCTTTAGTGCCCAAGTTATTGGAAAATAACTTATGCAAGAGGTGTATGGTTAGAGAGTTGTGCCATGGGACACCATAAGCACGCATGGAAGAACGGAGGCGGAGATAAAGAAAGAAGGAGAAATCGGGTAAATTGTATGTGGATTGTAGATACTGGAAAACATAACCCTTACCCACAGGATCTCCATCAACAGCAGACAAACGTAAGGGTTTTTGAGCTCTTGGAAGGCAAGAGCCAGGAAGTCCCAGCTGCAGAGCCACATTGAGGTGTATAAAATTGCCCTCCACATCAGAGTCTATTAAAATCAACTACAACTGAAGTGGCTGAATTAGAATGGTGTTCTGATGTTCATTGGGACTGACATTGTAGTTATATTGTGAAGCACTGTGCTAATGATACATCAAATTTCTCTCTATCTATCTATCTATCTATCTATCTATCTAAATCTTTCTCAGGAAGTGATGGTTGTTGAACACAGGGCATTGTTCAGTCAGTCAGTGTGGGGACAGTATGGAGTTCAGTGCGCTCTCTGTAATACTCTGTGAGTAAATGTTCTGTATGTCTTCAGCAGAGTGAGTGTTGCTGTATGAAGGTACTAATGTTTAATCGGAGTGATGGACTGAGTGAGTGGTTGTGTGTGATGTGATTGCATCTCCAAACATCTCTAAACATTAGAGTTTCTATTCTGTGTGTTCAGTTTATAATTGTACTGTGGCAGGTGGAGGTGTTTAGATCACAAGCAGTTCTGCTAGTTCTGTTAATGATGTTCAGTGTTGGTGATGTATTAATTATATCAGTGTTGACATCATCTTTCTTACTTTCTCTGTTTCAGTGTTTGTTTCACTTGTTCAAGCTGGATGTTCCCTATGTAATGTACCTTTTAGTAAACTGTTTATACTGTGTATACAATGATCAGTTATGGATATTAGTATTTGAGTGTATATTGATAGACATGTCTGTTTGATTGCTACAGGGTGGTATGTACCGGTTCTGACTGTGCAGCCTAATTGGCCACAAATATTCAGTGGAGAGACCGTCACACTCACATGTTCCGTTCCAGGACAGAAAGTAGATGACTGGACGTACTACTGGTACAGAGATAACACTCAGCTTCACCACTCTGATCAAAACTATTACATCATAACAGACATCAAAGTATCTCAGAGTTCAAATTATTATTGTTATGGTTCGGGGGAACACGGTCAAGGATCCTCAGATTGGAGTAATGCAGTGACTCTCACAGTAACAGGTACATGTCTGATCTGTCACTCCTGTAACATTAACACTGTTAGTTATGATTATTGGAGTAATCATTAATAGAGCTTATATTCACTGAGCACTGTGTGTGTCTGATTGGTTTACAGTAATATTTCATTAATGTGATTTTTATAGAGAGACCAAAAGCTTCACTGACCATGGTTCCTACTGGACAGATGTTTAGTGGAGAGACAGTAACTCTCAGATGTGACATACAAGGACACACAGACACTGGGTGGAGCTACAGCTGGTATAAAGATGGTGACAGTAACCGTCCAGTTCATTCCTCTGATGTTAAAACAGACTACTCATTCAGTGCTGTAGAGTCTGACAGTGGTACATACACCTGTAGAGGAGAGAGGAGGAGAGACTCTCAGAGATCAGAGATCAGTAACACTGTTACACTGACTGTATCAGGTGAGTGTGTTCTTTTCTTATTCACTCAGACATCCATTAATATCATCACCACATCTCTACAATCAGTCTAGATGTATAAAGCTCTACAGTGGACTAACAGTAGCAGGGTTACTGCAGGAGGGGATACACCACTATAATATGGTGTACCTGTGCTGCTGTGAGTCACTCTGTAAAGCCTGATATAATAATCAGGGGTGTGGATTCCACAGGAATTTATTGAACCACGTCATGTGCTTTTATGTGTTATGTCACACCTACAGGATGATCACAAAAAGATCTGACACATCTGATCTTCTCTTTTAATACTCTTTCAACACAGTCACAAAGATCAGATTAATCTATCTGGGAGCGTCCAAGTCACAGCCAATGTTACAAAATATGCAATTTCACATTTCACCAGAGAGAGGTCTCAAAATCTCAAAATCACATGACTTTATTCTGTATAAGACAAGATAATCCTTTATTAGTCCCACAGTGGGGAAATTTACAGTGTTACAGCAGCAAAGGGATAGCAAGGTACTCAGTACAGAAAATAAGACAGAACAACAATATAAACATTATAAATAATAAAGTCAAAACCAGAATCTTATTTACAGATAAATGCACAGTTATTCTTTATTGCACATGGGGAATGGAAAACTATTGCACATTGTTAGCGTTGCGCATTATGCTACATAGAAAACAGCTCTATTTCCTGTGAGTGTGTGTAGTTAAATGTGTGTGTGTGTGTGTGTGTGTGTGTGTGTGTGTGTTTGTGGTCCTGTGAGTGTGTATAGTTAAGTGTGTGTGTGGTTCTGTGAGTGTGTGTAGTTTACGTGTGTGTGTGTGTGTGGTTCTGTGAGTGTGTGTAGTTAAGTGTGTGTGTGTGTGTGTGTGTGTGTGTTTGTGGTCCTGTGAGTGTGTATAGTTAAGTGTGTGTGTGGTTCTGTGAGTGTGTGTAGTTTACGTGTGTGTGTGTGTGGTTCTGTGAGTGTGTGTAGTTAAGTGTGTGTGTGTGTGTGTGTGTGGTCCTGTGAGTGTGTGTAGTTAAGTGTGTGTGTGCGTGGTCCTGTGAGTGTGTGTAGTTAAGTGTGTGTGTGCGTGGTTCTGTGAGTGTGTGTGTGTGTGGTTCTGTGAGTGTGTGTAGTTAAGTGCGTGTGCGTGTGTGTGGGGTCCTGTGAGTGTGTGTAGTTAAGTGTGTGTGCGGGGTCTTCTGGGAGCAGTGCTGGTTGTAGAGTCTAACAGCAGCAGGAAGGAAGGACCTTCGATACCGCTCCCTCACACACTTGGGGTGAAGCAGCCTGTCGCTGAAGGAGCTGCCCAGTGCTGCCAGAGTCTCATGCATGGGGTGGGAGTCATTCTCCAGCATGGATGCCAGCTTGGATAACATCCTCCTGTCTCCCACCACCTGCACTGGGTCTAAGGGGCTTCCCAGAACAGAGCCGGCCCTCTTTAACAGCTTGTCCAGTCTCTTCCTGTCTGCTGTCGAGATGCTGCTGCCCCAGCAGACCACTCCGTAAAAGATGGCAGATGCCACCACTGTATCGAAGAAGGTCCTCAGGAGTGCTCCCTGCACTCCAAATGAACTCAGTCATTAGAGTCATCAGAGAACTTCTGGAGGTGACAGTTTGGTGAGCTGTACATGAAGTCAGCAGTGTACAGGATGAAGAGGAACAGTGCTAAGACTGTTCCCTGAGGGGCCCCTGTGCTACTGACCACCTTGTCAGACACACAGTCCCGTGCCCTCACGTACTGTGGTCGGTTGGTGAGGTAGTCCAGTATCCAGTTTGAAAGATGACTTTCCACACCAACATGTTCCAGCTTGTCCCTCAGGAGCCCCGGCTGCATGGTGTTAAAAGCACTGGAGAAATCAAAGAAGGTGATTCTCACAGTGCTCCCAGGTTTCTCCAGGTGAGAAAGAGCTCTGTGTAGAGGATAGATGACACCATCATCCACTCCTACACCTGGCCGGTAGGCAAACTGAAGAGGGTCCATGAATGGTCTCACCAGAGGGCGGACTTCAGATGTGAGCTCAGTGCCACCGGTCTGTAGCTGTTGAGGTCTTTTGGGTGCTGCGTTTTCGGCACAGGTACCACACAAGATGTTTTCCACAGCTGTGGCACTCTTCCCAGTTTCAGGCTTATGTTGAACATGTGCTCAACTACCCTGCACAGCTGATCTGCACAGGACTTGAGGAGCCTGGCACTGATGCCATCTGGACCTGTAGCTTTCTTTGCCTTGATTTTCATTAGCTCATTCCTCACCTGGGCCATTGTGAAGGACAGACTTGTGCAGGGGGCCTGGGTGCTAGGTGTGAATGGGTTAGAGCTGCCATCAAATGAACCAGTGGGGGTGGCTGTGAGCTGAAAGTTGTTGAGGGGGTGAGTGTGAGAGAGGGGGGAGGGCAGCATGTTGGTAGTGCCACAGAGAGAGGATTCAGCTGGGACGTCTGTGCAGGGGGAGGGGCAAGTGAGTGATCAAATCTATTGAGCTCGTTCACCCACTTCTGATCCCCCACCACCCGGGAGTCGGGCCTCTTGTGACCAGAGATGGTTTTAAGGCCTTTCCAAACTCCGCTGACATTGTTCCGCTGTAACTGTTCCTTCAGCTTCCTCCTGTAGCTGGCTTTCCCCTCCCTGATCTTCCTTCTCAGTTCCCTCTGCACAGCCTTCAGCTCATCCTTGTCACCTGATCTGAAGGCCCTCTTTTTCTCTTTTAGGAGAGCCTTTATATCAGGATTTACCCAGGGCTTATTGTTGGAGAAACACTGAATAGTCTTGGTGGGAACAGTGTTCTCCACACAGAAGTTAACATAATCCGTGATGCAATGAGTGAGACTGTCAATGTCCTCCCCATTAGGATCACTCAGTTCTTCCCACACTGTTGATTCAAAACAGTCCTTCAGGGCCTCTTCAGTCTCCTTAGACCATTTCTTCACCGTGCGGATCACAGCTGGTTCTCTGTGAACAAGGGGTTTGTACACAGGCAGAAGATGAACCAGATTGTGATCAGATCTTCCGAGGGGAGGGAAGGGGTGAGATGTTATATGCCTCCTTTGTGTTTGCATAAAACAGGTCCAATATTTTATTGTCTCTGGTGTGGCAGGTTACATACTGGGTAAAGGTGGACAGCGTGGAGGATGGAGAAACATGATTAAAGTCTCCAGAGATAAGAAGGAGGGCCTGTGGGTTCTGCATCTGCAGCCTACACACAGCTGAGTGCAGGACAACAGAAGCAGCGTCGGCGTTAGCAGAGGAGGGAACGTACGCAGCTATCACGATAGCGTGCGAGAATTCCCTCGGGAGATAGCAAGGTCTCATGCTAACGGCTAACAGTTCAATGTTCTTATAGCAGATTTGTTCATTGATAGTGATGTACCCAGAGTTACACCATCTATCATTCACAAACACTGCCAGTCCACCTCCCTTCTTCTTACCGCTCTCCGCCGTCCTGTCCGCTCGAATGAGGTGAAAGCCGTCCAGAGATACAAGCGTGTCCAGAGTTAGCGTGGTTAGCCAGGTCTCTGTAAACACCATGACGCTACATTCCCGGTATTCCCTCTGATGCCGTGTTAGCGTCGTCAGCTCGTCCATCTTATTGGAGCCGATCTCACATTCCCCATAACGACAGAGGGAAGAACGGGCTTGTAGCATCTCCTCCGATCGCAACGCAGAGCTCCAGCACGGCTCCCCTCAGGACGCGGGGGATGTCGTGCCGTGCTGCTAAGCTCTAACAGCTGATCCCTGGTGTAGACAATAGGTGCGTGGCTCCGCACGGGATCTCCAGACACGGTCGTAAACAAAGAAAAAAGTAGCGCAAAAACCAAAACAAGCACCACAAGTTTGGTGTCCATTGTGGATGGGGAAACAAGAGACAACACTTAGCTAACAAAGTAAACGTAAGTACTCGAGAAAAGGGAAAAAAGTTAGAGAAAACTCAAAAGTGAGCTGGAGCTGCTGCAACAGGCTGCCACCTCCGCGGCGCCATCTTGGAAAAAAGATCATCTTGGAAATAAGATTATACTGACTCTAAATACACTGCTCTGTACCCTCTCTCACAGCTTTACCCAGAGCTACACTGACTGTAGAACCAGAGAGTCCTCTGTTCACTGGAGAGTCAGTCACTCTGAAGTGTGAGATACAGTCTTACAGTGACTGGAGATATCAGTGGTATAAAGGCAGCAGTAGAACTGCAGTCTATCAGACTCAGACAAACACCTTCACCGTCAGATCAGCAGATCAGGATCAGTACTGGTGTAGAGGAGAGAGAGATAACAGACCCACATCATCACTACAGTCTCTCTCTGTAGGTGAGTGTTTAGACTCTACAGTGTGTGTGCAGTATGGCAAGTGAAATTCTCTCCTATAAAGGCAGAACATCTTTTCCCCTGATCACCGGACTCATTAATTTTATTCATTTTAAGAGCAATCATCTTTAATCAGTCTCACATAAAAATATTACATTCTGAGAAAATTAGGCATACATATATATATATGTATATAGTATATAGTTATATATAGTGTATATATAGTATGTATATAGTATATAGTTATATATAGTATATATTATTTTTCAGTAGATGTGATGGGAAATCAGGGTGTTTTTACTTGTTTCAAATGAGTAGTTTTTCCTTGCAGTAATTACTTCAAGGGTTTAGGTGTTTAGTTTGTGTACAATTAAAGATATGAGCATAATTCTAAATTTCAGTTGTCTCGTTTGATGAGCAGATTTATCTTATTATGGATTAGGGTAATTTAAGTCTCAGATGGCTAGTTTTACCAAGACTTGGATGATACAAATTAGACCTATATTAAGTGTCTGTGTCTTATTATGCATGATCTGGTATATTTATAAATGATTTAGATTAGTGATATATTTCTTCAAAAAATAAAAGCATTTACTAAATAATTTTAGTTTTAGCAGTGACAGTCATGATCTGTACTGTATTTAATCTCCAACAGCTGAAAGACCTAAACCTGAACTCACATCCAGCCATAAAGGAGCTGCACTGATAGGAAATCCAGTGGTTCTGTACTGTAAGCTGGATCAGTCTGCTGGATGGAAGTTCTACTGGTCCAAACACACACAGAACCCTGAGAATGAGAGCGAGACTGAAACACCCTCCTACACCATCAGCTCAGTTAGTGTCTCTGATGGAGGACAGTACTGGTGCAGAGCTGGGAGAGGAGATCCAGTCTACTACACTCACTACAGTGATGCTCTCTGGATAAACACCACTGGTGAGTCTATAGTCTATTGCAACTGCAGATTATATAAAGTCGGAATTGTGAGATTATCCTCATGTGATTTTAATTCAGGTAGCACGGTCTGTCACTTGTTCCCTTATACACAAAGTTAGCTACCTTAACATGGACCCATTGATACGTGTTCAGTTTCAGGTGGACTAACTCTTCACACCAAAAGTCTCCATTAGAATAAACTCTACTATTACTACTAGAACAAATCACAGAACAAACACAGCACACATTTATCCTACACACTACAGTACTTTAGATGAAACAGTTCAAGGTAAAACCTCAGGAGTTCAGGAGATATTGTTCCAGTTGTGCAGTGCTGCTTACACGAACAGCCAAAGAATACTAAACTAAATGCAATATGAAATAAAACTACACAGTAAACAACTCTTTACTATTTCATATATGTACATTATATAGTGGATCTGCTAATGCAAACAGGTATTAGTGTTTCTGAGTCATGAGTATTTCAGGTAGAGTAGCACTTGTGTTAATATTTTAAATGAGATCATTATTAGATGTTTCTGCGGTGCATAATGGCTGTAGAGAATTTAGGCCATGAACCTGCATGTTTACACAGAGAGGAGTATGAAGAGTTTCTCCATAGCAGTGGCACAAACTGTAGCACCAAACTGTAGCTACTGAACAGTGCACTTAGACTACAGTTAGAGGTTCAATAAGCTAATAACAGCTACACATGTAAAATAACATCTGTATGGTCATTTCTGTGTTTCAGGTGTGTCTCTTCCAGTCTCTCTGATGGTCAGTCCCAGCAGAACTCAACACTTTACTACTGACCCTCTCTCACTGAGCTGTGAGGGACAGAGTGACTCTACTGGATGGAGAGTGAGACGATTCACACACAGTGAGGAGGTGTCTGATTGTTTATCAGGCTGGAGATCAGTTACAGGATCTACATGCAGCATCAGCTCCCTCTCCACATCCCACACTGGAGTGTACTGGTGTGAGTCTGAATCTGGAGAGAGCAGTGATCCTGTTAACATCACAGTGCACAGTGAGTTTACATGTGGTGCCTTTATGTATTCAGGGAAACGCCTGAACATACAATATTCTGAACTAGAGTCGAAGTGAAGCTGCAGCGGTTCATTATAGTTCATTATATTCACGACAACTGAACTCATTAATTAGCTTCCCTTCTTCATTAATGAAGACCATTTACAGTAACATCAGTTATGGAGTAACATCCCACACAGTGTGGATCTCGTCTTTAGCTCGTTTCTGTTTTTTCTGAGTCCTGATCACGCTACACACTCATTCAATATTTACTCTCTCCTACAGATGGGTCTTTGATCCTGGAGACTTCTGTTCATCCTGTACCTGAGGGAGATCCTCTGACTCTACACTGTTTATATCACCACACAAACTCCTCAAACCTCACAGCTGAGTTCTATAAAGATGGATCACTCCTCCAGACTCAGACTACAGGAGAGATGACCATCCGTACTGTCTCAAAGTCAGATGAAGGTCTCTACCACTGTAAACACCCAGAGAGAGGAGAGTCTCCACAGAGCTGGATCTCAGTCAGAGGTAAGGAATACATTACTTCATGTGTTCATTATAAAATCATCTAAGAATAGGATTTTAGGAAATATTTGAGTGTAATGGAATATTTTTCACTGTTTATGCCTTCAGCTGGTACATCCACTGGTGGTCTGGTTGGAGCGGTTGTGGGTGTAACTTTGACTCTGCTGTTCATCATTGTCCTGTTTCTGCTGTGGTCCTACAAAACCAACAAAGGTCTGACATCTCATCCGTATAATTTATGTGCAATAAAACTGTAGCAAACTCCAGAGCTTAAAAGAACCAGTTCACACTCGTTCATTACTGTGTAGACCAGAGCACAAATCTCTGTACAGGAAACCTGCAGAACATCAACCAGACATCTAAATCAGGAGATGAGGACATTTAGTCTGGATACACACCAGTGCAGGGGTGATCTCAGTGCCCCATCCCACCCAACTCACTGACACCGGTTGGCAGATGAAGGGCTTTTTACTCAGGGTCAGCTAGCCAGCCCCCCAGCAGGAGTATCTCAAATTACTCCATGTCCTTAGCCTTACAGTCTTTTCTGTAATTAACATAATTATTTGCTCAGTATGAATTAGACATATATCACTCATAGATATCTATTCACATATAATACACTATTATATATCATACATATCACATATCACACTTATATCCAATTCAATTAATTCAATTCAATTAAACTGTATTGACATTTTACCAAAACAGGGTTGTAAAGTATAACAGAACACAGTTAGGCTCCTCCCAGTGGCAGAATGTCAATACTAGAACTGAGGTGCATATAGCAAAACTACCCTTGTGTAAGTGTACATGTACAGTGTGTTGAGGTAGCAAAGTGTGCAGTTTAGTATGTGGTTGTAAGCAGTGTAAGATTTATAAAGTGTACAGTGCAGGCAGGAGAATAGCAGCTCTATGTTCAGGTAAACAGCTGAACAGCTTACAGTACATATGTACAGTATATAGATAAATAAATACAGATCAGATACACAGCTCAGATGTTCAGATATACAGGTCAGTTAAAGTACAGTGAAACAGTCCTGTGAGCTAGTGAGGGGGATCAGGGCTAGATCAGTAAATTTTTAGTGTATTGTATATTATAAATATTATGGCAATCTAATTTAGTTACACCTATTTCATTATCATTATTAGTTATGCTTATTTCATTCTAATAGTAATAAATAATAAACACATGTTCTTATGTTCCATATTATGCATGCATTTCACTGCCACAAGATTCCGTTTTAGATTCTTCCCATAATGACAAGCAGAGAAAAATAAGTAGAGTACTGCCACCTAGGGGTGAACAAGATATCACAATGGCAGGAAAGCATGGCTGGGCTAGAGCAGATTTTACCAGTGCTCTGCAGCATACAGATAACCTATCAGTAATAAATGATACAACAAAGTGACAAACTGAATGATCAAAAACCCCTATACAATCAGCACAATCCAGCTACCCAGCCTGAACAAAACAGGCTCCTCCCAGACTAGTTACTATGTAAATAAGCTTTCCACTGTGTTTTGGGTGGGTTTGACTTGATAATTTCTGCCCTCCTTTAGTCCATCTGTGGTCAGTCACTTTTAACCAGAAGACCATTTTATACTGTGAAGCATGCACTGTGATTTCATATTGCTGCGTCATGTGAGCAGCAGGTACTCCATTCAGTTGGTTCAGAACCCACTGCTGTTTGTTTAAAATTGAAGGCGTGGCTAGTAAACCTTGATTCTTCATTGGTGGTTTTGTTTTCAAGGTGGCAGGAGTGTCTTGGCATATAGGTTTGCTGGCATGACATTCATAACAAATAGCAGAAAGTGCTAGAAAAGCCATTTTATGTGTCTAAAGTTAGATAAAACACAGGGTATCCAGACACTGCAGATAGATCACACTTTTATATTACACACATTAACTTTAATTACAGCAGTTACACACTGCAGGCATGTACTCTGCTGTGTCACCTTTAAAAAAACAATGCCCTTGATGCAGCAGTCGTCTACTAATGACCAAACTAAAATGTCTTTCACAAAATGGGAAATATACTGTTTAGAAATGGAGCACATATTAATGTTAATGTTTCTATTTATGTCACAAGTGAAGAATCAGCCACTGACGAAGATAACTTTATCATTTCAGTTATTGTTTAACTCTGCATACTGCACTTATGGGATCAAAGGCTTTATCACATATTCAGATCTGTGCACAGACACGGTAATACAAGGAGTCTAATTGTGTTTCAGAGAGGAGCTAACTTGGTGTTATGTATTTCCCAAGGCAGTTTAAATGACTAAACAGGTTAATTGATCCACATTCTCCAGCATACAAGTGTGGGCACAGGAATCACCAACAAGAGTAGTACGGGATATAAGACACTAACTCCAACAGGACACCACTCCCTTCTACTCCTTCCTTAACAAGACTTAAATATCTGACTGCGCTGCTCTTAATTAATCAATGACTGCAAGTTATTAGGAGAAATATTATTAAAATTATTATTATTATTATTAAAACACATTCAGTTTGATGGTGGAGGATGTACAATAATATCACCATGTTAGACAATTTAACCACAACTACTTTAATTACAAACAGCAGCTGTGAAGATTTGGCTGACGTCTGCCTGCAGCCACCTCATTGAAAATGACAGTAATTTAAATGAGCACAACCCAGATTAACCCAGATTAGAATTAAAAGACATCATTGGGGCAAGGTTAGCTACTGATAGGGGCTCCCATCAGTAGCCACCCTTGGCCATCAACACCTCACCAGCAAGAATAGTGGGTCATTAAGATGTGTATAAGCAGGTTCTGCTACTGGCCTGTTACCTACAGTACTGCTGGGATTGCCTCTGCTGCTGTCCCTTTATCTCCTACCCAGTAGACATGGCTGTAATGTTACCCACAATGCTAGTTCATCAGCATCAGTCAGCAATGACCGGGGTTAAGTATTTTAAATGAACACAAACCAGATTACATTTAAAAGACCTTGTTGAGAGTGAAGCTCCTTCTTACCTCACTAAGATTGTACAAAACAAATATAATCCATTATTTTTTTTATAAAATGATTTATATTTAACATTATGCCTGAAATGAGTTAATCCTCCACACACATAACTACTCACAGTAACAGAAACTCCCCACACTTTTGCCACATGCCTGCACAAACTCAGTTATACTGTAAAAGTACTTCCAGTGACTAACACACGCTACTCTGTATCAGGTGATGCTGAAGACGAGCTCAGTTACATCGTTTACTCAGAGGTCATGATGAAGAATAATAAATCCAAGGATGAAGGTACATTCTAATATATACAATATTTTCATATGTCATGTGGTATCATATCCAGTCAGCTTATATGTCTGCAGTACAGTCAGTCAGAGTGTATTCAAGACTCTAAACATGGAGTTATTTGTTTGTTCCATATCAGGACAAGATATTACAGAGCAGGATTTACAGACTGAAGTCATTTACTCAAACCTGCCGTATGACAAAGCTACAGGTACTCTGGCTATACCCCTCCATATCTATTATATATACATGATGTGAATATTCCATCACTGCACTAACAGACAGGTTTCCACATGCTGAAAGGAAGCTGCCATAACTGCCATAGTGGATTAAGTATGCACGGTGGGATGTTTAGGATGTTTAGCAAAGTTAGAATCCTAATGAGATGCTCGTAACTGGATTATGATAGTAATGTACTTTTGTTTTCTGCAGATGTTTGTGTTGGATCCAGGGATATGATGAAAGAAGAAATGAAAGACAAAATATGGTAGAGCTTTTGTACAATTTACCATTCCTCTTAGGTTATAGCTTCTTTTAAAGTCCTTCCAGTTCTGGATGTTAATATATTATATTAATAATAATTATATGTGAGGAGGAAATCTATTGTTTTGAGTGAGATGTTACGTTACATTGAGGCACACAAGACGTTCAGGGTATGTACTGGGTTAATGTGATTTATACACCCCCAAAATATTGTGAATTATGTGAAATGCTAGTCAGAGCAGGAAGCAGTGATCAGTAAACTCTGCTTGATCTGTATTAAATGAAAATGATACAAACACAATCTTTATTTCTTCACAGGCTTGTAGTTGTAACACTAACACCCTCTAAAGGTTACCCGCTAATACCTCCCCCACACTGTGTGCCTAAATTTTGAACTTCACGCTGGTAACACTTTTGGACATCTCTTTTCTTTTTTGTCCAGAAACAGAGTGAAAGCTCCTCTAGTCAGACAGGGATACATGTTTCCATTCTGCATCCGTCCATTTCAGAAGTCAGTAGCCCTGCTGGGCACTGCTGACATGTGACTACTTCCACTGTGTGTAGTACAGTCTTAACTCGCAGACAGTGTTTATTAGTAACAGTTTGTCAAAGTGTTCCTGAGTCTATCTGGTGAGATCCATCGTTTCTGGTTGTCACCTAAAACCCCTCGTATCCCTGGCTGAGGAATGCGATTTTTTTGGAGCAGCATTTTTGGCAAAGTGTCACGTCGTGACTCACCCTTGATGCCTTAATGACCCGGCTGTTCCTAGATGATTATTTAATATCCAAGCATGATTACATGACCAGTTTAGGATGCTGTTTGTCATCGTACATGTGAAAAATCACTGCTTTCTGTTTATATCTTTCTCCTTTTTTGGAACAGAGTTTGTAGATATTGAGTAAGATCCTGTTAAATTCTAAATCACTCAGTTCACATACTGTAATGTGTTTAACATGGCCTTAAGTAGCTTATTTCCCAGAAACTGTTCAGTCTTTCAGTGTAGTTAAACTTTCATGTCACTCAGAACATTCAACTACTGTAATCTACTCTCTCACACTAACCTGGTTAATATCTAGAACTTGGGGGATGATAATTATCTTCACATGTAAAACACTTTCTAAATGGTGATGCTCTTTTAAAGGTCTCGGGGGAGAGAGTACAGAGGCAGAACATTACTGAAGATGTGAGAGGAAGCAGCACACCAGCTGGTCATACCTGCACTTATACAATACTGCAGAGTCAGCTTTTACTGATTAACCTTCTGCTTGTTTTAGTTTGTACCCACACATGACATGCTACGGGGGGCGATGAAAGCAGTTTACTAACAAGAAGTAATGTATTAGTTAACATGAAGTCGTACATTAATGTAAAAATGTAATAAGTACATGTTAATATGTTCAACATAAGTTAACCTTTGATAATGTATTTAAGGTAAAGTGCTTCTAAATGAATAAATAAATAAAATTAAATAAATAAAATAAAATAAAAAAGTTGCAGCAGCTGGATACAAAGGCTTTTGGTTGTTGAAGTGGGCCTAAAGATATGGGGATATCACTGGTAGTATCTTTACTCTGTCTTCACCTGATTTCTGTTTTGTCTATATACAGTCTGCATGCTACACAAGAGCTTCTGATCATATTACTGATTCTATAAGTTCCCTGAGTTCAACATAACAGTAAAAATACATGGAAGCATTATCTGCTCTGAGCACCAGGTCATTACAGTCCTCTGTCCCTCAGCCATCTTGTTTTAGTCTCCTCCCCCAATTACACCAGCCATTGTGAAATAAGAGACACAGCTGTGGAAGAAGAGATCAGGCAATCTTTACTAGAGGGAATTCACAATAGTGGCCACGAGAGATATTGCAAATCTTGCAGCAACCAATTTCTGAGAAAATTCTGGTGGTCTTTGATGTTTTACTTGACCACCTTACGACTGAAAATATTTGCCCCTGATCCAATAAGGCAGCTTTCAAGATGGCAAGACAACAAACAGTTGTGGCTGTTGAGTCACTCCTCATTTGTCTGACAGTTTGTCAGTTGTCTTCCCATGGTTCATGTAGGTCTCCCAGATTCCTCTTGCCACTGGTGTGTGCCTTCTCCATCTACTGGCACTAACAGCATGCTATGGTAATATCTGCATGACCTGTATGGCATACAGTTTCTTAAAGACCATCCCAGAGCCCTACAATGCAACCCCTCTCAAACTCCACTATCTGCTCTATCTGTCCTCCCTAAGGCATCCTTTGCTTGCCAAAGATGTTACCAACAAAACACGAGTCAGGTAGAAAGTACAGTATAGACCCATCACTGAACTGCAGAACACACAGACAGACCGTTATTTGTTGTGCGAGTTTTAATCATGAAAATCCGGTCAATGTTCCCTACATTCCATCAGCATGTGGACTTTGCAGCATCATATACAGCATCAGTGATTAGCCATATTAGCCAGTGTACTGATGATGTTACTGTATCCAAGACCATCACTACACACACAAATCAGAGGCCTTGGATGACTGCTGAGGTGTGAGCACTGCTGTGAAGCAGTCTTCAGAATGGTCCTAAGAACAGATGGGGACAGACACACAATAGCAGTGAGGTAAAATGTGCACATGCTCAGAGAATTCACAGACACTTCTAGGCACATGTGGCAGGACATGCAGTCCATCATTATCTACAAGTAAACATCACCAACGTCACTGGTCCCATTTTTTTTGGAATGTGTTGCAGGCCTGAAATGCAGGAATGGATGGATATAAAATAAATGTAATAAATAAATAACAGACAAAAGATGAAATATTTACGGTTCATTTTGTCTGCAATGAAAGTAAATGTAAAAAAATACTGCATTTCCTTCTTTGCATTTTCTATATTTCCCCTCCCCCATTCGGACAGCCAACTACCATTCCACCTCTCTTCTTATGAAGAATCATGTCAGAAACATCTCTCAAGCTCACTGTTCTGGCACCTGAGTGTGTAATGAGGCTCACATCACCTGGTAGCTAAACACTTTTAGCAGACCTGAATGAAGAAGCATCAAGTAGCTTCAGAGATGAAGGAGAACCAAGCATTGTGATTAAAACTTGTGTGTCTGTTTACTGAAGGCACTTTAAAGTCAAGTGATGAACCAAAATATGATACAATAAAATAAAGGCAGAAATCATTTCTATAAACATAGATGGACTGATCTACTTACAAAGCTTCTGCTAGGTTCACACAGGCAGAGGAGCTAGATGAACAGGAAGACTTTGAATGTGCTGCTAGTTTTCTGATGAATATGGCTGTCCTGATCATGTGACTAACAATCACTGAGAAAGGAAACATCTAAATATAAGGAATGAAAGAGATGGCCTGTAGATGGTGCTACTACCACATGAAGAAAATGATTTGTGCTCATTTAGGTGAACGTGCAGGCCACAGCACTCATCTGAACTCTCCAGAATGTTCCTTAAACCAGTTCTAGACAACTTGGGTCTAACACATGGTACGTGAAGTGCATTAAGGGCTGCAAATGGTCAGTGAAACATAATGGGCACCAGTCAATGATCTGTGTAGGCAGACCAGTGGACCCAACCTAAGTCATCTGGTGGTTATATACACCAGACAGTACATTACATGGCTTCATGGGGTCAATGACCCCACATAAGAACCTCACTTGCCACACTGCACACACACTGTAGAGTCTTTATACTCACCTACAGAGAGAGACACTCTGTTACTGTCCTGTGATGTGGGTCTGATATCTCTCCCTCCTCTACACCAGTACTGATCCTGATCTGCTGCTGATCTGATGGTGAAGGTGTTTGTCTGAGACTGAGAGACTGCAGTTCCACTGCTGCCTTTATACCACTGATATCTCCAGTTACTGTAAGACTGTATCTCACACTTCAGAGTGACTGACTCTCCAGTGAACAGGGGACTTCATTTGGGTTCTACAGTCAGTGTAGGTCTGGGTAAATCTGTGAGAGAGGGTAGAGAGCAGTGTAGTCTCAGTTATTTAGAGTCAGTATGATCTTATACATCACACAGCCATGTGGTTTTGAGATTTTGAGACCTCTCTCTAGTGGAAAAGTGAAATTGGACATTTTGTAACATTGGCTGTGCTTCAGACGTGCTATGTGAAATAATCTGATCTGTGTGAGTGCATTGAAGGAGTATTAAAAGAGAAATTTGGTGAAGATGTGGTTTCAGACAAAACAAAGATCTAGTGAAATATCTACTGTAGTCATAACATCTTCTTCACTATGATGTCAATTTTGCATATGTGGCAGGGGTGTGGTAAGGCAATATGCACGACTACGCCACCTAGCGGAATTTCACCCCTAGGAAATATAACAGGTACTACAGAGCCGAAAAGGGCGAAAACACAGGTTTGAACACATGAGACTCCACAGACATACGTCCCACACTTATCAACATTTACTAAAAGACAATAAGCACTTAAAATTCCTTTAATACTCCATGGATTCAGATATAGTTCCACAAAAACCAACACAAGAGAAGGACAGAGCTGAGGGCTTACCATGACGGAGGAGAACTAGGGGAATACCAGAGCCTTTTACACTACACACTAAACGTGACCACACAGCACACTTCAATGACACTCTAAAGTGCTCTAACTACAGGGCTGGTGAGAGGGGTTCCACATCCAATTCCGTCCGCCTCCGCTCTAGCCCAAAGCTCCTGTCCGAAAAGGAAAAGAAGCAATTAAAAATACACCAGGTGGTGGAAGGGGAGACCAATAGTTAATTACTAAAACACACTTCAGTTCTCTCCACAAGTTAAATGTGAACTACTGGTCCAGTACAAACCCTTCACACCACCCTGAAACTACTACACTGAAGAGGCTAATCCCCCCCCACTGTAACAGTGTTGCTCAACGCCACTAGGGACAAATGAAAAATTACAACTCGATTCAAAACATAAATCAAACTATATTTAATTTGTAAACTAAACTCAAAATAACCAAATGATAGAAAATATCAAAATACTACTTAAAGACAAAAACAAAAAAACAAAACCAAACAGAGTGAAACAAAACAGCAGAAAATGCTAAACAAAACAGCAAAACAAAACAGCAGCACTGCAGGGAACTGGAGACAAGCCAACACCGCCTGGGCTAAAAACCCTACAAAATACACCAAAGGATCAAATTAATTGGCTCAACATTAGTCAAAGGAAAAGGAGAATACAGCTCTTATACTTACCCGCGTCCAGCCCGCAGTTTCCCGCCACCGTGAGTAACCAGGTAATGGCTCAACACAATGGTACAAGATGGCTGCTAGCACCAAGGAAGTTAGCCAAGGTCACTGCTGTACAGCCAAACTGTGTACAAAAAGAAGCACACAGACCTTCACCCAACGTAAACTGCGCTGAGAAACTCGGGAAGAGACGGCAACGCCGGGCAGGCAATAGCGCAAGGTACCCAAGCTTATAAGCCTTGAAGATGCCCTGGAAGGGGAGGGGGAAACGACAGGTAGAGCAACTACAGGTGGCCTTCCCCTGCCTAGATATAACAGCATTTTAAAGTCCAGCCCAGCAATTTAAAGTACCCAGGCACAATTTCTCCGTGCGAGAACCACTTAGGGAGGGCAAATACAAAACCCCCCTGCTACACATAGAAGAGCTGAGTCAAATCTTTTTTAGCCTGTGTGTGTGACATTAATACATAAAGGCATATGATGCTCCTTTGGACACAGGCAAATTATATTGTTGTGCTTCATCTCCTTCTGCTGTTTCAGTAATCCTGCTGGACTGTTAGTCCACTGTAGAGCTTTATACATCTAGACTGATTGTAGAGATGTGATGATGATATTAATGGGTGTCTGAGTGAATAAGAGAAGAACACACTCACCTGATACAGTCAGTGTAACAGTGTTACCGATCTCTGAGAGTCTCTCCTCCTCTCTCCTCTACAGGTGTACGTACCTCTGTCAGACTGTAAAGATCACACTAAACTTAACTTTGGTTGGAGAAACAAATCAACCTTCATTTTAGCGATTAAGAAACTTAGTAGAACGTTACATATCAGTTGCAAATGGTTTATTTTCATCAAGCTGAGTATATTTGTGGGGAAAGAAATTAGCTTTTAGCTGCCAGTTTTGATTTGTTCTTCTCATTAGCCTTAGTGCTAATCTCAGGCCTCGTCTTTCTTAGCAGTATACAAATCTAAAAGAAAGTCTATAGAGTATCTTAAAAGCGAATCATTATGTACTGGTAGCTCAGTGGGGTTTTCACTGAAGTGTTGACTGGGGCTTAATAGATTAACTGGACTGGACAATGCTTATTAAATCATTCTGTGAGGATAATGTATATCAGTGTTTGTATTATGATATGTATTTTTATTTACTTTATTATTTTTCCCCTTCATCATCTAACATTGCACCAGCTAGCAGAGATATCATTTAAGGACAATGAAAGGAGGAGTAAAGACAAATATGGAGGAATTTTTTCCAAGATGCTTGGTTTCCATTTTTGGAGACACTCTTGGAAAGTAAAGCACATAAAGGGAAACGGGTGTGTGTAATCAGTACTCCGGGGATGATGAATGGGAAAACGGGAGTCGTCTGGTTGGTGATGGACATGTCATAGTTACGTCACTGAGTGCTGGATTTTGGGAGTTGGAGCTCGGGAGATTGGAGGTAGTGGGGAAACCTGGAAGTGTGACAGTATAGCGCTTTTTACAGATAAGGTTGTCTCAAAGGAGCTGTACAGGGAAGCAGTTTATAGAAGGATTAAAAAAAAGAAGAGAAAGCTCATTTTAAATGAGATCCAGAGAAGACGGCGGGGTTTCTGGATCGTGTTGGCATATAACTATTCTTTAAATGATACAACGGCATACGGCTACATGGCATACTGCATCCACAGTCAGTGATTTCTACAGTAGAAGTGTTTCTGAGCACATGCAGTGATTTCCAGTATAGAATCGTGCTGGTTTTAACGCAGTGCCCCCTGGGGGCCCAGAGTTCACCAGCATCCCATATTGAGTGTAGGCCTTGTCCATTGCACACACAGACTTCACAACTTTTAGACCACTCTCTGCCCATATTTGCTCCTGAGATGCTCCTACAATGATCTATTTATACATAATAATGTGACAAAAATGTTTCAAAGTGCTCCTGAAGTTGTTTTTTATTAGTATGACTTTCCCAGCCTTTTGTTTTCCTGTCCCAGCTTTTTTAAGATGTACTGCTGGCATTAAGTTCTAAATGAGTTTCATGAAATGAACATCTGTTATGAGCTCTACATCCTATAGTGGTTAAAATATTGCTCTAGTAGGATATAGATTTCGGCTACTCTAGCCACCTTTGTATTAGTCACAGCAAGTGATACAATGCAAGTCAAAGTCAGAATGTACAGCATGTGTGTGTGTGCCTGTGTTTGAATTTGCCTGACCTTAAAAAAAAAAGCCCACCAACATCTTCAACTCAATGCCCTTCCCCCTCAACCTTCTTTACAGTAAACATGCAAAAGCTGACCTAGAAAAAAAGTCAAACCACAACCACAAACTCTCTGCTCTCAGACCCCTGATCCTCACACGCAGATAAGTAAATGATGGAGGGGCTAAAAGTAAACACACCACCTTTTTTTTTTAGATGATAAGGTACTTAATGATGCAGGGTGCACTTATTTTATGTTATTGAGAAATTTAAGGACACTGTAATAAAAAAGCCTCAGTTGCTCTGCTTGGTCAACATAACCCGTTGTTCGATACCCTTACTGTCTATGAGAGTGAAAACCATGATCACTTCCTTCCTGGGTTTCAGCCTGTGTTTGATCACCCTCATGATGGCAAGTCCTCTGGAGAGTTATTAGTTCATGTGCGTCAGGGCAGTCGATCTGTGGCCGGATATTCTGGACTTTGGCTGCCGGTAGCGGCTGGAAAGAACAAGAACTTTAAGAATTGTTAAAAGGGGAATAATAAATATACATTTAAGCTCTAGTTGGGCTATGATGCATGCTTTAAATCCACGTCCTACTGGCGCTGGCGGTTCACCGCTGAGAGAAGCTAAATCTGTGAAGCTGAGAAACATGGGTGGAGCAATGTCTCAGAAAAAGTCTGGAGGAGCTTTTGAAGAAGAGAATCCGAACAAATTAAACCAAATACTTTATTTAGTCAGACATCCAACACTGCTTCAAACGAGTGAGCTGACCTTCGTTTTAGATATAAAGATAATAAGGAATTTTAATAAAACAAATGTCTTCGGTCTGTTTCTCCTTCACCACAAACAGCCATTATGTTTGTGGTGAAGGAAAAACAGACCGAAGACATTTGTTTTATTAAAATTCCTTATTACAGATATTTATATTTATTCATCTACAGCTAAGATTATTTTTATGTAAAGATAAGTACAGTCACTTCATAGGCCTACCGATAACTGAGAAATAATTATTTCAATGCGGGTAATATAATTAAACGGTTTCAGGTCCACCATTCTTATTTTCATCTAAAAATAATTTAAATATGGACTAATTTGGTTTTATTTAGCAGCTCATTATTTATGAGAGATGAAAGACGAAGGGTCCTCCTACTGAAGAAGCTGTTAGAAGAGAAATTAATAAGACTATAAGCTATAAGCGCTAATGTTTAGTATAAATATGAGCTGCTGCCCGGCGCTGTATCCTGTAATTGAATTAGGCTCCAGTTCAGATCGATCATCACACGCCCCGCCTCTTTTAGTTCAGAAATATGTTCCTGTGACTCTGCTGACTTTCTAAATAAGGAGGACATCAGATCTGAAACGTATGTAAATTGATTTATTAATTACTAGATAATGTACATGGAGAAAAAACATGAACGAATAGTTGAATCGTCGGCCTGGACGGGCAAATCCGTTTCAACTGACAAAATTCTGAATCGAGTACAGCCCTAAAATGGATGTTGGTGTTCTGCACTCAGAGGAGTTGAGGTTCTTTGTGCTGGACTTCTCTGAGTATGGCACCATAATTTTGGGATGACCTAGGTTAAAAACTCATGATCCTCTCATCTCTTGGTCTGACAGAGATATCTTGTCATGGTCTTTCTATTGTTTTCAACATTGCCTTGCCTTTTCTAGTCTGTCAATTGTACCATCTTTGAAAGCCCAGAGGTTAAATATCCTGTATGTATTTCACCAAAGTACTCAGATGTGTTGGATGTTTTCAAAAAGAGATAATAAAATGCCTCTGAATCTCAAGTGTAGACAATAACTGCTATAGAGGAATACATACAGGAGGCTTTGTCACAAGTGTATACCCATTTGTCCATGTCACCTGTGGCCGCTGGCTTCTTTTTTGGTAAAAAGAAGGATGGTGGTTTAGGCTGTGTATAGATTACAGGGGTCTAAATGCCATCACCAAATCTTATCCGCTTCCATTGTTTCCTGTAGCTCTCAGGCAGCATAGAGGGCTACTATATTCACTAAATTAGGCCTTTATAGTCCTCATTATTTAGTTAGAGTTCATAAAGCAGACGAGTGGAAAACTGCCTTCCACACCATTAGGGGGCACTATGAGTACAGGGTTATGCACTTCGGATTACAAAATGCTCCATCTGTTTTCCAAGCCTTCATTAATGACATCCTCCAGGACATGCTAGGGCAGTTTGTTATTGCCTACATAGATGATATTCTGATTTAATCACCTGATTACTGTACTCATGTGCAACATGTTAGGCAGGTGCTCACTCATCTCCTCGAACATGTAAAACTTGAAGTGTGAATTTCAATTAAAATCAACTACATTCTTGGATTACGTCATCAGCCCAGAGGGGGTTGTTATGGATGGTCATAAGGCCAATGCTGTTGTGAACTGGATCACACATTGCTGTAGATTTTAGCACAGACCTTCCTGTATCACATGGCCTTACCGTGATTCTTACAGTGGTGAATCAGTATTTTAGGGGTGTAAGGTTTCACATTCCCACAGTTACCAACTGCCTTCCAAACTGCCAAGACCCTATTTAATCACGTTTTCCATTAACCATGTATTCCTGAAGAGATTGTGTCTGACAGGGGTACTTAGTTCACCTTTCAAGTGTGGGCTACATTTATGGAGAGTTATAGACAATAATAAACAGAATAACTGATAGTAACTTTTAGATAGAAGACAATGATACAATGAAAGTCTGGTAGAAAGAATAGAAGAAGTGTCAACTGCTTTTGAGGCAGACAAAGAATTGTCTGATTAGTCTGTGATTAAATAGATCATTGGATGGGCATGCGAAGGTAAAGCCCCCTCAGAGCACAAGAAATGAAGAAGCTCTGAGGTAGGCAAACTGGTCAGCAATTCAGGCAGGCAGTGACACCCCGCCAAGGCAGACACAGAAAACTACTTACAAAAGGCTTGACTACATGTGTCAGTTCATAGAAGTTCACTGAGGTATTGAGATTGGTGGTGGTGTCATGCCAGAATGTCATGGAGTGACTCAGAATTGCAGTAGGTCATCTTCAGAGATTGGTGGAGTTTGTTGTCATGCGTCTTACATCCAAAAGGTCTGGTGTCACCCTACCCCTGCCGGAACATCTGCAGGAACTGTGTGATAATATTCAAGCTGCATGGTGTGGATTACTGGAGGACACTATTAGGAACCTCTGCAACTCCAATTTAATATCATTTATAGTTCCTGGTCATTTTTACCTTCCTACCCGATATCACTATTGTCCGACACTTCCTTCTGGGTGCAACTATTCTTTAGATAGTTCTGGCGAGTGTATCTTGAGAGAAGGAGGGGCTCTGTTGTCTGCCCTGCTTGGGTCACAAACAGGAATAAACCTCCTTGTTATTTTTGGCCTGTGGCTATTTTATTTTTAGTTTTCACTTACATCAGATAAGTGCATCCTGCATCATTATGTACCTTTTCATCTAAAAAAAGAAAATAGTTATTATTACAAGCCCCTCTTTTATCAATCACTTTAAGGTGAGTGAGTATCAGGGGTCTGAAAGCAGAGAGTGTGTGGTTGTGGTTTGGCTATTGTCTAGTTCAGCTATGGACATGTAGCTATGCACATTTAACTGTGAAGAAGTAGGAGGGGGAGGAGGTGTTGGTGGGGCATTTTCTCATGGTCAGGCTCTAAAAAAAGAAATGCAAACACATGCACGCATGCATGCATGCACACACAATGAATACTTTTTTTGAATTGTACTTGCAAGGCACCACTTGCGGTGACAAAGACAAAGGTGGCAAGAGTAGCCTAAACCCATACTCAAATAGAAACACTGATGCTTCAGTAAATTAATGATGAAAAAACAACTTACACTGAAGTACAAATGCAGCCACTTAGTAATCTACTAAACACTGGAGGTTTTGGGTTTACTGGACCTTCAGGACTCCAAGTCCCATAAGCTCACCCCTGTTGCCTCTTTGCCAAAGCGGTTATCCTCAGTTCTGATGCAACTTTTATCATGGATGATACTGCAGTCAGAGTGTTACTGGATGATTTAGCATACCTGACCACAAATGATAGTTACTGATTATCTCCCCAACATTAATGATTCTCTTTGAAGGCTGATTTAAAATGTTAATAAGGAAACACATTGCATGAGCTCAGTTAACACTGACAGCTGTTTATTTACCAGTTTAGTAGGTACACTGTGAGTTCAGCATCAAACTCCATCCCTTTACTCTCCAAGAGCATTTCCAGCAGTGGAAACCAATTCCAATGTTAACTTATGTTTATGGAACCAGCCTTGCAACATTGATTTAAAAAAAAAAAAATGCAGTTGGTATTATCTTTCTAAGCTTGTCATGTCTTTCTCTCTCTTTGTCATGCAGATATCTCAGCCATACATATGGCTCTCTCTCTTTCTCTCGCTCTCTCTCTCTCTCTATGTCTGTGTCTTGGTGCGGAAGTAAATGCAGAATGGCGTGTGAAGGAGTGTGGTAGCTGCTGCGTAAGTAAGTTTCCATCTTTCCTTTGTTTCTGCTTTTTCATTGATTAACTGGAGTTTGGTTTCAGGTCAGACAGTACAGAGTAAAGGACAGGGCAGGACAGGGAACAGAGCATCTTATCATGAAGATAGGAGTGCTATAAAGAGAGTGACAGAGGTGGGACAGGAGTGCTTAGAGACAAAATGGTAACCATACTGAGTGAGGGTGGTGTTACAGCTCTGTCTGCTGTAGGATGTGTTCTGGAGTGAGAGGACATGTGAGCTTTCTATAAAGCTCTGTCAAAAGTAAAACTAGGCTGGTGAAAATACAGGGAAGCCACAGTGACTGTCGGGTGTACAGAGGAATATACACAATAATGATTTTAATATTTCAGACGACCCTGATAATGATATGCCAGCAAACTGGCAACTTTTCTTCTACAGGTCGTTTAAAGATGTTAATGTGTTTGATATTCCTTTGTTACCACCATTCCACCGTTATAGTGGAAAGTTTTACATACGGCTGTGGCTGTAAATGCCTCTTTTTTGGCATATTAAGTAAACTGTGTGGTGAACTGTTTGTTTCAAATGTTTACATTTTTGAAGGAATTTATAACTGACAAGAAAAGATGAAATAGCTGCTTAGTTTTGAGTTCATGATTTAAGATATAGTCAAGTGATTAATAGACCTGATTAGGATGTTCTACCTCTTTTTGATTTTGTGGTAAGATCTTTATATTGAACAAAGCAATGAACTACAATTTAAGTGGCTGAATTGGAATGGTGTTCTGATGTTTGTTGGGACTGACATTGTAGTTATATTGTGAAGCACGGTGCTAATAATACACCTTTAAAAATTACTGTAAAATAAAATTTAAATATCATTATTTTTATCTTTCTCTCTCTCTCTCTCTCTCTCTCTCTCTCTCTCTATCTATCTATATCTGTCTCAGGAAGTGATGATTGTTGAGCACAGAGCATTGTTCAGTCAGTCAGCGCGGGGACAGTATGGAGTTCAGTGCGCTCTCTGTAATACTCTGTGAGTAAATGTTCTGAATGTCTACAGCAGAGTGAGTGTTGCTGTATGAAGGTACTAATGTTGTAATCTGAGTGATGGACTGAGTGAGTGGTTGTATGTGATGTGATTGCATCTCAGAGTTAAACACTAGAGTTTCTTCTGTGTGTTCAGTTTAGATCACAAACAGTGCTAGTTCTGTTAGTAATGTTCAGTGTTGGTGATGTAGGTTACCAGTGGTGTTTATAGCTTCTGATGATTTCTGATGAAATGTAAATACTTCAGATCAGCTGATGAAACTTCATGTTTACCACGTCATTATTAAAATATAATATTTAGCACCTGGTGTATTTGATGTCTATAAATGTACTCTATAAACGAAAGGAATTATTTCAGTGTTGACATCATGTTTCTCTCTTTCCCCTTTTTTAGTCCTGGTTTCACTTGTTCAAGCTGGACATTCCCTAGGTAATGTACATTTAGTAAACTGTTTATACTGTGTATACAATGATCAATTATGGATATTAGTATTTAAGTGCATATTGATAGACATATGTGTTTGATTGTTACAGGGCGGTATGTACCAGTTCTGAGTGTGCAGCCAAATGGGCCACAAATATTCAGTGGAGAGACCATCACACTCACATGTTCCATTCCAGTAGGGAGAGTAACTGACTGGATGTACTACTGGTACAGGGATAACACTCCACTTCACCACTCTGATCAAAACTATTACACCATAACAGACATCAGAGTATCTCAGAGTTCAGATTATTATTGTTATGTTTCGGTAAAACGTGGCCAAGGAGTCTCTGATTGGAGTAATGCAGTGACTCTCACAGTAACAGGTACATGTCTGATCTGTCACTCCTGTAACATTAACACTGTTAGTTATGATTATTGGAGTAATCATTAATAGAGCTTATATTCACTGAGCACTGGGTGTGTCTGATTGGTTTACAGTAATATTTAATTAATGTGATTTTTGTAGAGAGACCAAAAGCTTCACTGACCATGGTTCCTACTGGACAGATGTTTAGTGGAGAGACAGTAACTCTCAGATGTGACATACAAGGACACACAGACACTGGGTGGAGGTACAGCTGGTATAAAGATGGTGACAGTACCCGTCCAGTTCATTCCTCTGGTTATAAAACAGACTACTCATTCAGTGCTGTAGAGTCTGACAGTGGTACATACACCTGTAGAGGAGAGAGGAGGAGAGACTCTCAGAGATCAGAGATCAGTAACACTGTTACACTGACTGTATCAGGTGAGTGTGTTCTTCTCTTATTCACTCAGACATCCATTAATATCATCACATCTCTACAATCAGTCTGGATGTATAAAGCTCTACAGTGGACTAGCAGTAGCAGGGTTACTGCAGGAGGGGATACACCGCTATAATATGGTGTACCTGTGCTGCTGTGAGTCGCTCTGTAAAGCTTGATATAGTAATCAGGGGTGTGGGTTCCACAGGAGTTTCTTGAACCACGTCATATGCCTTTATGTGTTATGTCACACCTACAGAACCTACAGAATGATCACAAAAAGATCTGACTCTGTTCAGGTCGTCTATGTCAAATCAAGATTATATGTGTACAGAAGATATTTCACTCACACCCTCTGAAAACACATCTTCATCAAATTTCTCTTTTAAAACTATTTCAACACACTCACAAAGATAAGATCAATCCACCTAGGAGTGTCCAAATAACAGCCAAAATGTGCAATTTCACATTTCACCAGAGAGAGATCTCAAAATCACATGACTTTATGCTGTATAAGATCATTCTGACTCTAAATAACAGACTACACTGCTCTCTACCCTCTCTCACAGTTTTACCCAGAGCTACACTGACTGTAGAACCCAGATGGAGTCCTCTCTTCACTGGAGAGTCAGTGACTCTGAAGTGTGAGATACAGTCTTACAGTAACTGGAGATATCAGTGGTATAAAGGCAGCAGTGGAACTGCAGTCTCTCAGTCTCAGACAAACACCTTCACCATCAGATCAGCAGATCAGGATCAGTACTGGTGTAGAGGAGAGAGAGATAACAGACCCACATCATCACAGGACAGTAACAGAGTGTCTCTCTCTGTAGGTGAGTGTATACTGACTCAACAGTGTATGTACAGTGTGGCAAGTGTGGCATATAAACACAGTTCATAAATCACGTATTAGTAGCTTTCCTTGCACTGATTACTTCAAGGACTTAGGGGGTTCAGTTTGTGTCTGTTTGGTGGGCTGATTTTGGATGAATTTGAACATTAGTGTTTCAGATGGATAGAAATATAGTTTTATCAGTAGACGTGGATGTGACAAATTAGACATGAATGTTTTAGCAGCGAAAGTCATGATCTGAGTGTGTGCTTCATCTCCAACAGCTGAAAGACCTAAACCTGAACTCACATCCAGCCATAAAGGAGCTGCACTGATAGGAAACCCAGTGGTTCTGAACTGTAAGCTGGATCAGTCTGCTGGATGGAAGTTCTACTGGTCCAAACACACACAGAACCCTGAGAATGAGGCCAAGACTGAAACACCCTCCTACACCATCAGCTCAGTTAGTGTCTCTGATGGAGGAGAGTACTGGTGCAGAGCTGGGAGAGGAGATCCAGTCTGCTACACTCACTACAGTGATGCTCTCAGGATAGACGTTACTGGTGAGTGATGCAGATTATATTATATAACTACTGCAGATTAAATAGTCAAAGTTGTGAGATTATCCTCATTATGATTTTAAATTCAGGTAGCACAGTCTGTCACTTGTTCCTTATACACAAAAATTCAGCTAACTTAACATGGACCCATTGATACGTGTTCAGTTTCAGGTGGACTAACTCTTCACACCAAAAGTCTCCATTAGAATAAACTCAGAGAATTACTACTAGAACAATACCCAGAACAATCAAGGCACATATTTATCCAACACACTGCAGTACTTTAGATGAAACAGTGCAGGGTAAAACTTCAGGAGTTCAGGAGAACAAAATCAGTTCTAGCCCCCTGTTTCAGCTGTGCAGTACTGCTTACATGATCAGCCAAATAATACTAAACTAAATGCAATATGAAATAAAACTACACAGTAAACAACTCTTTACTATTTCATATATGTGCATTATATAGTGGATCTGCTAATGTAAACAGGTATTAGTGTTTCTGAGTTATGAGTATTTCAGGTAGAGGAGCACTTGTGTTAATATTTTAAATGAGATCATTATTAGATGTTTCTGCAGTGCATAATGGCTGTAGAGAATTTAGGCCATGAACCTGCATGTTTACACAGAGAGGAGTATGAAGAGTTTCTCCATAGCAGTGGCACAAACTGTAGCACCTATGCTTTCAGAAAGCTGAGGGATAAACCAGTGTCTATACAGTCAGTGAATTCAGTGAACAAGGCTAGTGTTGAAACTGAACAGGAGCACAGTTAGAGCTTTAATAAGCTAATAACAGCTACACATCTGTATGGTCATTTCTGTGTTTAAGGTGAGTCTCCTCCAGTCTCTCTGATGATCAGGCCCAGCAGGACTCAACACTTCACTACTGACTCTCTCTCACTGAGCTGTGAGGGACAGAGTGACTCTACTGGATGGAGAGTGAGACGATTCACACACAGTGAGGAGGTGTCCGATTGTTCATCAGGCTGGAGATCAGTTACAAGATCTACATGCAGCATCAGCTCCATCTCCCCATCCCACACTGGAGTGTACTGGTGTGAGTCTGAATCTGGAGAGAGCAGTAATCCCCTCAACATCACAGTGCACAGTGAGTTTACATGTGGTGCCTTTATGTAGTCAGGGAAACGCCTGAACATAGAATATTCTGAACAACAGTTGAAGTGAAGCTGCAGCGGTTCATTATAGTTCATTACCTTCACTACAACTGAACTCAGTATTTAGCTTCCCTTCTTCATTAATGAAGACCATTTACAGTAACAACAGTTATGGAGTAACATCCCACACAGTGTGGTTCTCGTCTCTACCTCAGACTGAGCCTTTTAAGTTATATTCTCTTGTCTTTAAGGAGACCTGATTACGCTACACACTCATTCAATATTTACTCTCTCCTACAGGTGGAGCTGTGATCCTGGAGAGTCCTGTTCATCCTGTAACTGAGGGAGATCCTCTGACTCTACACTGTTCATATCGCCACACAAAGCCCTCAAACCTCACAGCTGAGTTCTATAAAGATGGATCACTCCTCCAGACTCAGACTCCAGGAGAGATGACCATCCGTACTGTCTCAAAGTCAGATGAAGGTCTCTACCATTGTAAACACCCAGAGAGAGGAGAGTCTCCACAGAGCTGGATCTCAGTCAGAGGTGAGGAATACTTCATGTATTACTTCATATTACTTCATGTGTTTATTAAAAAACTAAAAATAAGATTTTAGAAAATGTTTGAGTGTAAATGAATATTTTTTTATGCATTCAGCTGGAAAATACACTGCTGGTCTGGTTGGAGTGGCCGTGGGAGCGAGTGTGGCTGTGCTGTTCATCCTCTTGGTGACACTGCTGTGCTGCTACAAAGCCAAGAAAGGTCTGACCATTTAACCAGATAATAACATTAGAAACATACAGAGCATAAAAGCACTAGTCCATTTATTACTGTGTAGGCCAGATGATGAATGTCTGTCTCCCTCTACAGGAAACCAGCAGAACAACAACCAGACATCAGACCAGAACCAGAGAGAGTCAGGAGCTGAAGACGATCAGTCTGGATGTATACCGCTGCAGGCTGGTCAGAATAAGAGTAAATGAGTATTTTCCTCTTTTATAGCTCAGCTGACTGAGAGTGTCCAGAGTAAAAGGTGTCTGTGCGGGAAGTGTGGTGAGGGTGGGTGTGCTCTACTACATTACCGACCTGTTCCTGCTCACTGTGTAACCATCAAAGCGATTAGGTCTTCTTCTTGAAGGAAGCAGATGCTGTGTTGAGCATTACAAGCTTTTCCATTCATATTTAAACCAGTGACTGAGGCCTACTCAAACCATCCTTCATTATAGATAGATATTTTGTGCAGTTTGTGCAGTGTCCTCCTCTCTGCCAACTAAACCACAGAGTCCAGCTCCACACCAACAACTGACCCTGCTCGCTGGACCAGCTTGTCCAGACGCATCTCATCTCTCTTCTTGATGCCTCCTCCCCAGCACACCACAGCATAGTAGAGACAGGTGGACAGCACAGTCTGATAGAACATCTGCAGGAGCTTCCTACAGATGTTAAAGGACCCCAGCCTCCTCAGGAAGTAGAGCCGACTCTGCCCCTTCCTGTACATTATGTCTGTGTTCGCTGACCAGTCCAACCTCTCATCCAGGTGCAGTCCGAGATACCTGTAGGTCTTAACCATCTCTACTTCCACCCCCTCAATAGAGACTGGCTGTGTGAGTGGTCTGGAAGTCCACCACCATCTCTTTGGTCTTGGAAGTGTTCAGTTGCAGGTTGTTCCTATGGCACCATGCCACTAAGGTTCGGATCGACTTGCTTCCCTGTCAGCTTGTCTCTCAGTTGGAGGGGCTGAATGGTGTTAAAGGCAGGAAAAAATCAAAGAACATGACTTTACAGTGCTGCCCACCTTGTCCAGATGAGAGTGGGCCCAATGGAGAAAGTATAACATGGCATCCACAACTCCCACTTTCTCCTTGTGTAAGGGACCAGGCTGTGCCACCTGCAGCCAGCAGAGGGCGGCAGCAGCAGCGCCCTTCTGTGGGAACTACAGCCGGAACTCCAAACCCCATAATGCCCCGGGCTGATCAGGCCAACAAGCTGCACCTGAGGCGTCGGCCATATAAGCCCGCATCACACAAACACCACTGCTACACCTTTGTAGAAGGGTAGCCGGTATGGTAAAGGTAGAAAAAAAGAGAAGCGAAAAAAGAAAAGAGAAGAAGAAGAAGAAGAAGAAGGGAAAAAAAAATAAATAAATAAGAGAGAAGAGCAGCAAGTGCTTAAAAATATTTAAATAACGCAGTGAACAACAGTTCCCCTTTTTGTTAAACCCTCCCCTGTTTATTTCTGTTCTTATATAATCTTCTCCTTTCCTTTGCGTACGTTGCCTTGGCGTGTTCTTTGTTTGTTTCTTTTTTTTTCCCCACCATTTCTCCCTCTCCCTCACAAAACCCCATCCTGACTGGCCTCACGTGTGCTGCCGTGTAGCGCAGTGGTAACACGTGGGGCTACCTCTCCGAAGGTCGGGGGTTGATCCTCGCCTAAACCCTCACAGTTCACCACTGTTCACTTCTCACACACACACACAGTTTCACGTGCATCCACATCCAGAAAGTCCAGTATAAACCTTTATACCAGCGCAAACGGATTCCTGCCCTGCGTTTGGGTTCAAACCCAACTGCACAGTGACATCCTGGGTTTCCAGTTTTGTCAGCTCTCCTCTGGCTCCCAGTTAAGTTCTGTATTGATTATAAAGTTAATCTATTAACATATAAAGCCCTACATGGGCTCTGTCCTGATTACCTAGGAGAACAAAATAAGGTATCAGCATGGGGAACAGCCTTCTCTTAAAGCCCTAACTATGAAATAACCTTCCAGAAAATGTTTAGGACTCAGACTTGAAGTCTAGTTCTAACTTAGTTATTTAGCTTAGCTTTTGGTCATTAAAGGCCGCAGACCCAGGGGTTCCTGGACAGAGGGTTTTATGGTGAACTGAGATGCTGGTTCTGTCGTCCAGCCACTGCACACGATCACTCGGTTGAGGGTGGATTGGATGGATGCCAGTGTTTCAGGGTGCTCCCAAGTCTTTGTCACCACTATGACTAGACCAGCATAATAAGATACTCAACTGATGTTACTTTGAACAATTTCAAAATCCAGAGGAGGACAGGGTCCCTCAAGGTTTCTTCCTCCAACTTGAGGGAGTCTTTCCTTGCCACCATGACCTTCTGCCTGCTCACTGGCGGCTTGTTTCTTTCCTCTCAGTAATAAATGATTATTACTGAAATTCTGTAAAGCTTGAGATATCAGTTGTACAAAAAGCTACATAAATAAATTTGATTTGATTTTTGATTTGATATTCAGCTCTGCCCTGTTAGATACAGTACTTCTGGGAACACCCTTACTACTGTTCTACTGTCCCTTATCTCCTACATAGTACACATGGCTGTGATGTTACCATGCTGTCTATATGCTGTGCACTGATGAGTTAAGAGTTAGACAGAGCCTGGCCAGACACTGTTTCACTGTTCAGAAGAACTGCATTACACAGAGTGAACATTTCATAGTGAGTGTGTGTGTGTGTGTGTGTGTGTGTGTGTGTGTGTGTGTGTTTTGCTGGGCTCTTCAACATTGTGATAATGCCATTAACATGACAAGTCACTGATGTGTCACTGATGCAGAGTTCTGTACCAGAGGAAACATTCAAGAGCAACGCTCCCCTTTCAGCCTAAGATTGTACAAATTAAATTTAATACAGTAATTTTGGTTAAAATGATTCACCTTTAACTTTATTCCTTTTTGTAGATCAGTTCATCTTCTACCCACCTAACTACTCACAGGCACAGAAACTTTGACCAGGGGTCCCCAAACATTTGCATGCCACTGCAACTCTGCACACACTGTAATACCACTTGTGGTGACTAACACACTGTGTTCTGTATCAGGTGATGCTGCAGACGAGCTCAACGATGTCATTTACTCAGAGGTTGTGGTAAAGAATAAGAGATCCAAGGACAAAGGTACAATCTGATCTATACAATCCTTTCATATGTCACGTAGTATCTGATCCAGCTCACTTATGTGTCTGCAGTACATTCAGTCAGAGTGCATGTGAGACTGTAAACATAGCATTATTTGTTTGTACCATTTCAGGGCAAGATATTACAGAACAGAGTTCACAGAGTCATGTCATTTACTCAAATCTACCACTGGACAAAGCTACAGGTACTCTGGCTCTATCCCTCCATATCTAGTCACCAGATATAATGTGAATATTCCATCACGATAGATAGATAGATAGATAGATAGATAGATAGATAGATAGATAGATAGAAAAAAAATATACATTAAATTTAAATCTCGAAGACTAGGATCAGAGGAAACATTGCACATACTGATGGTAAACAGATTATGCTATGCATGATGAATTTAGGTATTGCACATAGTAGAGCAGTAATGAATAACGTAAGCAGTTGTATTGCACATAGAATAGACTAGTGTAGAAATAGACTACTGAGGGGAGGGGCCGGAAGGAAGGATCTGTGGTATCTCTCCTTCACGCACCGTGGGTGCAGCAGCCTGTGCTTTCAGAGAGTGGTACATGGGATGGGTCTGGTTCTTCAACATGTGTTTAAACTTAGCCCTCATTCTCAGATAGATAGATAGATAGCACCATAGTGGTGCTATAAGCTCACTATGAGAGAGGTTTTCATGTGCTGAATGAGAGCTGTCATAGTGTAGGAAGTGTGCAGGGTGGGATGTTTACCAGGGGGATGGTCATAACTGCATTGGCTTTTATTGTGTGTCTGCAGATGTTGTCGTTGGATCCATGGATATGATGTATGCTAAAATTAATACAAACACGAAGAAGAAATCAAAAACAAAACACGGTAAAGCTTCTTAGCCTTTAGCATTTACCCTTAGGTCACAGTTTCTTTTTACAGTCCTACAAGTTCTAGGTGTTAATAGATTATACAGAATTAATATTAAAAATTACTATAAATATTATTTTGGGTGAGATGATGGTCAGTTCTACCCCAACTCTAAATGACTTTGAGACTCCCAAAAAGTTCTAGGCATTTACTGGGTAAATGTGATGCATTTCAAATCCAGAACAGGAAGCAGAGATCTGTAAATTGTGCACTAAACTGAAAATGGTTTAAAGCACACTGGTTCAAAGTTTTATTTCTTATGAATCTCCTTATGAAATTCATCTAGACAACAGTCATCTAGAAGGCAGCATAAGTAGCTCCAAATTGTGTCCAGTGTTAATGGTGCTTTCACCCTTAAGATTACTCTAATACCCCCTACACTGTGACGGAGCCTAGCTTACTAACAATTTGAGCATCTATTTAAACACTGGTAACTATTTCAACATCTTTCCTTTTTCTTTGGCCCAGAGAACATGACGTCCATTTTTTTTCCATAAACAGTTAAAAAAGTCTACTAGTCAGACCACGGTACATGTTTCCATTGTGCAGCAGTCATTTTCAGAGAAGTCAATAACACTCCTGGGCACTGTGACTTCCACTGATGCAGAAACAAACGGTGTTTAATGATGACAGTATTCCTAAACCCATGTGGTGAGATCCATCACAGAACATTACATAACATAATGCCTAGAACGTACGGGATGATAATAGAGGATTGATTTATTCCTGTATTTAGTCCCATTTCCAAATTATCAGATTATTGATTTGGAATAATTCTTCTGCAAGTGGTTTCTTTTTACGCCTGTTTAGAAAAAGCTAGTGTGTGTGTTGACACTCCGTACTCAGAGCTGAAGCAGAACACTTGAGTAACAATAGTACAGCATGACAGGTCAGCTTTAAACTGAACTCTCAAACTGATTAAAAAAACAGTCCATCATGTTTATAATAACCTATAAATGATGTTTACATGTGAAACACTTTCTAAATGGTGATGTTCTTTTAAAAGGTCTCGGAGGAGTACGACAGTACGATAAATAAATAAACCAGAAACATAGAAGAACACATCAGCCAGCTGAAGCGGGCTCTCAGGGGGTGCAGCCGTCTAAGCACTGGCTCTATTGTCAAGAGGTTGTACGCTCAGTCTCCGGCATTGCTGCAGCTGAGGTCCTGGTCATATATTATTTTCTTTGTCATATTTTATTCATTAATGTATCTTTACTGTTTTCAATCCTTTCTATTGATTGATTGATTGATTGATTGATTGATTTCTGATTATGAAGTATTATATTTCTGCTATTTTATCTGATAAGAGGATTAATCAGTGTGTTTGTGTTCTTTTATGAAGTTGGATAACATCTGTAGACTCATCACCAGTAAGCATCTGCATCAGTGATGAGCACAGTGTGAATGAAGCAGCTTCAGGACAGTCTGCTCACTGTGGATTTGTGGAGTTTATTACTCTTGAACTCTTAGACATGTCTGAAGTAAACGCTTTGTGCTGAATGTTTGTATTTGTATTCTGGTTTTCTAAACACGTTTGTGCTGTTTTTATATCTTTGAAGCTTTTTAAGTAGCATTACTCACTGACTTTACTGTAATGTCTTCACTGACATATTAAAGTATTCATTTCTCATGTGGTGTATATGATGGAATTGCCACATTCTGCCCTGTCCTGTTCATGTTTGTTTTCATCCTCTCTGTCTTCTGTTTGTTTTGGTTTTTGGCTCCTCCTTCTCAGTCCCCTAATCAATCCCCTCACCTGTCCTTGGTTTGTAGCTCCACCCCTTCCCAGGTGTTCCTTGTTAGTCTTTGTTCTCTTATACTCCCTGTAGTCCCCTGTGTTCTTGCTTTGTGTTTTGTCCTCCTACCAGTCTTTGTATCCCTGTCAGTTGTATGTTTCAATGATGGTCATATTTTTTTGTTACCCTTTTCAATGTTTCTGGTTTCTTTGGTTGTGTTTAGTCTGAGTTGTTTTGTTTATTAAAATCCTTGCACGTGCATCCTGCTTCCCTATCCTGTCTAAGTGTAACAGGAATGAGTGAGATCAGTACTGTAATTCAGAAAGTGTATTTGGAGTTTGAACACTCCCAGTCCAACTAGATTGATGTTGATGGTCCATAAATTGTACTGAGTATAACATACTGGGATTAAACATGGAAACAAACTCTCCCCTTCAGCCATCTTTTAGTCTTCCTTTTAAGGGTTAGGCTCTTCCCCTAGTTAGACCAGCTAGAATTTTGATTGGTCAAGGGATCATATTTTTTTTTAAAAACAGGCCCACCTGCGGAAGGAGAGACAGGTAGTGAAAACGCTGCCATCAAGTCATAAATATTTACTAGCATGATTTCATAGCACTGGCTGATCTCACTGGTGTTTACACTTCTACAAGAGCCACCCCTTTAGAGATAGTTGTCCATAATAAGAACCACATACAATAAAGAATAAAATAAACATGAAAAATTCCAAAGGTATCCAGATTGCCAGGACGGTGACAAGACATCTAAAGAATACATTTAGACATGGAAGAATTTTTTTTTTTTACACATATAGATATAAAATACTACTTAGTTTATGCAATTAAAAAAAAACCCTATACCATATGTAATAAAAGAGCCAGCCAATGAGGGTGATATTTTGATGTTATGAAAGCATGTTGTAGCTTGTGCAGTAAATTGAGGGCAACTGCAGAGCCTGACTTCAAACACAATCTCATCCTTTCAGTGATTTATACATCTCAGAGAATTTCTAATTAGATTACAGTAAATCGGATAGCATAAAATCTTAAACTGGGCCTCAAAGTCTTAAGCCAGGCCTAAACCTGTAGTACCACTGAGTGCCAGTAGAGGAATTTCAGCACACAAAGATCAGCAATAACTGCAGTATTAATCTAGTGTCCATATTAAAGTGTAATATTCACGTTGCAAGAGCTGCTATTTCCATTAGTCATATCAAAACCGTGTCTTATATGGGGACATTGACATATGAGAGCTTGTAAACTGCCTGTGGATGAAGTAGATCATAAGCAGCCTAATACACAAACACACACTAAAAAAAATATAATTATTTAGTTTCAGCACTCAAAAATACCAAACCATCTTGATGGCTCATACAGTAGGGTGCCCTAAGGTTATACCTACAGGGAGAGCAGCGCCTCTGGCCCAGATTCCACTAGGCCTGAGACCGGCAACACCTGATCTAATTCAGCTTGTAAGAAACACTCTACAGTGCAGTACAATCATCTCAGAATAAAACCACCTTCTAGATCCACTAGCATCAACAGATTTCTGTGTTAGAAGCTCATATAACTGTATATTCCACCTTCAAGCCTTTCCCTGAATAAATACACTACATGTAGACTCACTGTGCACTGTGATGTTGAGGGGATTACTGCTCTCTCCAGATTCAGACTCACACCAGTACACTCCAGTGTGGGATGTGGAGAGGGAGCTGATGTTGCATGTAGATCCTGTAACTGATCCCCAGCCTGATGAACAATCTGACACCTTCTCACTGTGTGTGTATATCGTCTCACTCTCCGTCCAGTAGAGTCACTCTGTCCCTCACAGCTCAGTGAGAGAGAGTCAGTAGTATAGTGTTGAGTTTTACACCAGTTTTCCTCACAAGTGATCCATAGGGGCTGTGGAGTGCTGTACGCTGTGTAACAGGGTTTTGCTACTGTTGTGGCTCTGCACTCCTGTGTGATGAAGAGCAGCAGGGCTGAGTGTGTAGGAGCCTCCAGCTCCTCTGCTGCTGTCTGAGAGGAGCCCATCATTATCTCTGTACCAGCTGAATGTCCAGCATGTAGAGGAGCCTCTGACTTCACATCTTAGAGTCACTGAATCACCTTCAGTCAGCCAGCTCTGTGGAAACACTCTCAGTACGGCATTAGCTCTGGCTGTTACACAGAAAACACCGCCTTAATTTACTACTACATAACAACAAACAGCAACCACTACATCACACTACAACCCCACAGATTTACCTGATACAGTCAGTGTAACAGTGTTACTGATCTCTGATCTCTGAGAGTCTCTCCTCCTCTCCCCTCTACAGGTGTATGTACCACTGTCAGACTCTACAATGAATAGTTTGGTTTATCGTCCAAATGAACTGGACGATACACTAGGCCACTCAACTAAATGAGTGCACGAGCCAGCCCATAATACACATGTACCAATCAGGACATTAAATCTCGAAACCTCACTTCATTTTAATCCATAATAAAAATTACATTAAAAATAAAAACAATTTTAATAAATACTGTGTGGGATTTAGATTAGAATGTACAAGCAATTCAGCAAACAATCAAAAAACAATGTGGTCAAGGAAGTGTCCAGACCCGCAGAGCTCTCACACTATACCAATAATGGACAACACCACAGCGCACAGTAGCACCAACCACACAAAATACTGACCTCACCATAGAGGTCATACATCCACAGCAACACTAAACAGCCGAATAACACTTCAAAAAGACAACCAGAACACCGAAATGGCCCACTCCTTAACCACGAAACAAAGAAAACAAAAAAAACATCAGATCATCTGCAATAAGTACAGCTGAAAGGTTACCCACCTGTGATGTGCTATTACAATGCCTTACAAATAACCACATGATCTACAGACACCTAGATCCCAACACAGCGTTCCATAAAAATGACTCAGCAGTAAGTGGCTCATCAGTAAGTTAAACGAACAATATCAGGTTGCGAACCAGCAGATACATATATATTGTATAGTTACATCTGTTGATGCACTAGGACACATCATCAGTGATGTTTCCTGAGATCCCTGGGTGTTTCGGGCCTTGCAACATCAGATACCCTAGCTGTCCACAGAGCTGGCTGACTGAAGGTGATTCAGTGACTCTAAGATGTGAAGTCAGAGGCTCCTCTACATGCTGGACATTCAGCTGGTACAGAGATAATGATGGGCTCCTCTCAGACAGCAGCAGAGGAGCTGGAGGCTCCTACAAAGGTGAACCACCCAGGGCAGATCAGACCCTGACTTGCCACCCGTGTTAGCCCATGCTTCGGATCTTTTAATCCAGATCCACCTCGACGCTCGCTCTGCAGCCTCTGTAGTAGACTTAAACAGACTGTAGTGGGCTTTCCTCTTTACAACCACTATGATGCCAAGGAGGATATAGGGAGCAGGCCGCAAAGCCTCGACATCCCACCTCTATTGGCTTGGAGCGGGCTTTCCAGCCTCCGGCAATCCTCTACCAGCTGGGGGTACTTGAGCCGTTTGCGCTCATTGACCTCTTCCATGCGGGCCTCCCAGGGGGCTGTTAATTCCACTAGGAGTACTTGTATAGATGAGACAGATGTAAGCACCATGTCCGGGAACTTCAGCTGGCTACCCAAGTCAACTTTCAGTTCCCAGTCTGATGCCGATCAGAGTAGGCTGGTTGCTGATGTTGAAAGATGCCCTTTCTTTTCCCTGGGCCATGTAAAAGGCGAGGTTGTGGAATGGCCCGCAGTCCTGCTCCTCTGACGGCCACCATGCCCAGAAGAGCCCATATGTCTTGTTTCTGTCTAATACTTATTAACATAAAATAATTGCACCCTGCATCATTATGTACCTTTTTAATTTCAAGAAAAAGCGTGTTGTGTTTTGTTTTAGCCCCTCTTTCATCATTTACTCATATGCGAGTGGGTGTCAGGGGTCAGGAAACAGAGTTTGTGGTTGTGATTTGATTTTAGCTCTAGGTCAGAGTTTGTACGTTTACTGTGAGGAGGGGGAGGGGTGTTCAAGTGAAGATGTAGGTGGGCATTGTCTCGAGGTCAGATTTTAAAAAGATGAAAGAAATGTGAACATGCATGCGCGCACACACACACACGCGTACACACACACACGTCACTCGTGACTCAAGAGGAGAGTACATTTAAACACTGACTCACATTACAGATGAACTCATTTAGAACTTGGTGGGAGCGTATTCTTTGTATGTTAGCAAAGTATATTACCATTTTATGTCTATTTAGGAACTCATGAGGGCTATACATTGACTATTGTTCTCTTTTTTGATCTTTCCATAAACTGTTTTTCTGTAGAGCTGCAGTAGTTTTAAAAAGAGCTATACAAATAAATGCTGATAGTTTGATTGATCCCTTTACTTTCCAAGAGTGTCTCCAGCAATGGAAACCAAGCACGTCAGTTGACAAGAGATTCAGCCATATTAGTGTTACTCTTCCTTTCGTTGTCTGTAACTGACGTCTCTGCTATCTGGTACCATGATAGATGCAGAAGAGGAATAATAGTAAAATAAATAATAAGCAGCTAAAAGCCCATTTCTTTCCTCACAAATACACACGGCAGATGAAAACAGCAACTGATTATATGTAACTACTACCACTTTCCGTAAGTAATAAAATGAAGGCTGATTTGAATCTTCATAAAAAGGTTGAGGTAAGTGTTATCTTTTCAAGCTTGTGACTCATTCTCTCCCTTTCTATCTCTTCTCTCTCTCAAATAGCCATACATATTGTTTCTCTCTGTCTATTTCACTGTCTGTCTGTCTTGGGGCGGAGGCGAGTGAGTGAGGCAGTGTAAATAACAAGGATTCCTGCAGTGTAAGTAGGCTTTTACCTTTCCTGTTGTTTCTGCTTTTTCATTAATTAACTGGAGCTAGACAGTGCAGAGTAAAGGACAGGGCAGGACAGGGAACAGAGCAGCTGAACCTGAAGATAGGAGTGCTATGAAGAGAGTGTTGGATGTGGGACCGGAGTGCTTAGAGCCCCTTAAAGGAGACGTAATGGTAACCATACTGAATGACGGTGGTGTTACAGCTCTGTCTGCTGTAGGATGTGTACTGTAGTGAGAGAACATGTGAGTAACCTTTCTATAAAGCTCTATCTGTCAAAAGTAAAACTAGGCTGGTGAAAATACAAAGAAGACACAGCGACTGTCAGGTGCACAGAGGAACATATACACTAGTGTTAATGTATCAGACGATTCTGATAATGATCTGTCAGATATTAAATGAGATCGGAGTCCAAACAGTGCATATGCTGTTGATGAGATGAAGTCACTTCTACAGATAAAGAATGTGGGATACACCACTGGGGGTTTTCAGATCACTGTACGATTAAAAGTACTGTTTCTTAATTCAAACCTGCATACTGGCATTTTAACACCCCTCTACTGTGTGTTGTGAATTCATTCAGTGTCCCACAGCACATTACTCACTGTAGATAATTACCAATGTGATAGTATCAGCCTTGTAGCACAGACTATTATCTGCAAGCCACTACAATAGAGAGTTTTGGGATCTGATGATTAGTAGCAGTGATCACGTAGTGGCGTAGCAGAAAAATTGGGTAAGTGCCTGTCCGTGAAAAACTTGGCTAGGCCAGATCCAAGTTGGCAAATCCAAGATCACGTCTACAGATAAGACTTTTAAACAACAGAGACTGAACTAAACGCCCCCACACCCACGACCCATAGCATTTAATAAAATCTGTCTGCATCCCTGTTTATCTATTTCATAAATTCCACACTTTACCACCTCAGTGCTGTGTTTCATGTTTCATGTGCGATGTATGCTGTCTGCATATGCGTCATAACATGTTAAACATCTATGCACCTTATTACCAATACCTACCTGTAAATATCTATGCACCTTAGACTCATTACCTCTGCTCAGAGCTCAGTCTTATTTATTGTATTTAATGTCTTGCATGTTGCACTTTCTGCAGTCTGTCCTGTATGTTTTTTGTTCACGTTTTTTTCCATGTGGCAGCCTTGTTCTGAAAAAAAAATTTTAATAATAATTTTATTTCACTGTGTACTCATACAGAGCTGAAACGACAATAAAAGGCACTTGACTTGACTTGCTACTTCAAGTACTACTTACTACTTCACTACTTGACTACTTCTGACTGACCACAGCAACAGAGATTTCTCAACCATATCTGCCCTCTGTGCTGTACCACCTGGGTTTCCAGTTGCACAGAGTGGACAGAGACCCAGATTGCTCCAGCCAAAACCCGAGCAGAGGAATCTACGTCTATGTCAACATGCGCTGGTGTAAAGACATCACAGCACTGCTGGAAACATCAGAGAAACGGGAGATAATCCGGACTCTTTTGGGGGACTAACCAAGAAAATGTCCAAATACAGACACAGCAGATCTCTGTCAGTATAATCAGTGTAATCAAACTCAAAACCAACAAGCCTGTAACCCCCTGCAGTTTCCATGCAAAGCCCAACTAGTCCTTTCCAATAGTGCGGTCAACTAGGACCTTCACTTCTTGCTACAGCATCTGGACAGTCCCTGAGCCCATGCTAGAGTTTTCTGTTACTGGATTTTTAGCTCAGCATTTAACATTACAGTGTCAGAGCTCCCTCAAGTTCTAATTATGTAAGTTGTTCCAGTGTCAGATCTCATGTGCCTGGTTGGATTGTGCAATATTCCGAACCACATGAGACAGTCAGGAAATCCCTCACCCCTTCTCTCTCAGACTCCTACACCAGTAACAGGGTCCTCTAGGTAATCAGGTTTTGAAGATTCTCCAAGTCTGCAGAGAAAACAACACCGTGGTCGCTAGAAAATACATGACCAACACTGAAGAAGTGTTTGCTTACTGAGGCGGATGTTTGAGTAGCTAATCGGCTGCTGCAGCGCTGCAATCCACCCATCTGCTGCTCGACAATCCCAGTAGAAATAGAAGTGGAACTTCAGTAACATGCTCCCTCCGTGCGCTAACCTTCCCCTTCTCTTTGGATTCCACTATGTGAGTCACTCAAGTTCCTGGCACCACCATATCCAGGGAATCTGAAAAGTGGGGGAGACACAGTCTCTATAGGTCAAGGAAAGACACATTACAGAAGGAAATGGTACCCTTTCATGAGTGTAAAGAAAGCAATTCAACCTACTGTTAGACCCCTGATGATCCAGTGTCTGTACAACCAATGATCCATGTCCACATCATCCCATAAACCCATCTGGTTTTGTTTACTCAGCACATAATCAGAACAGCAGAGCAGATCGGTAGATACATGGACATCCTCTGGACCAAAACCACCAAATATAGAGATTTCTACACTATGCCCTGTCCGTATCAGTACACACAGAAACTTCTCCTGTTTTTTTCACAGCTGCTCATCCACAGACAAACGACAACACCCTATAGCCCTGGATGACCGAAAGTTAAAGGAACTGTAAGTAACTACACAAGGGATTATGGCTCTGGTTAAGATTTCGGTATTGTTAAGTAGCTGATGCACTGTGAGACACCAGTGGCTGACAATGCAGAGGACGCCTTAACAGAGTGGATCCATTATCAAGACTGCTCTCGTTTTGGATGTAAAGGACCTTCTGTCCACCCACTGGACTTATAAACTGATGGTGTTTCTTGGGTCATGTTGTAGGCATGAACATTGTGCTTATGAGACAACCTCTGGAAATGCAGTAAAAGTCTCTCTCCTCTCTCTCTCTCCTCTCTCTCTCTCTCTCTCTCTCTCTCTCTCCTCTCATCTCGATCCTCTCTCTCTCATCTCTCCTCTCTCTCTCTGCCTCTCGTCTTCACCTCTCGTCTCTCTCTCTCAGGAAGTTATGAATGTTGAACACAGAGCGTCAGTCAGTCATTTCGGTGTGGGGGACATTATGGTGTGTGAGTTGCACTGCGCTCTCTGTACAAACTCTGTGAGTAAATGTTCTGTATGTCCTTTAGCAGAGATGCCTCAGTGTTGGTGATGGTGTTAACAGGGGTGTTCAGGGCCTCTGATGAGCTTGTGTGGCTCTGCTCTGGAGCATCATGAGTGTAAAATGTAGCTTCAATTTACAGCATAACGACTTCATGTTTAATCACATATTATATATAGCGAACCGGAGTTTTGTCTGATTGCGCTTAAGTTCTCTCATACAGTAAATTAAATATTATATAGTTTTTTATTTTAGAACTTCAGCTTCAGTTCATATTAAATGTGTAGCCTACACTTGCTTTATACAATAAATGAATGATTGTCTAGTGCGTTCTCTCTTTCTCTTTCTGTTAAGGGCTGGTTTTCTTTTGTGTCAAGCTGGGACATTCACTAGGTCAGTTACTAACGTGTAGGTATTGAGTATGCACTGGTTAATTATGGATAATTAGTATTTGAGTGTATATTGATAGATGAGGGGGGGGGGGGGGGGGGGGGGTGGGGGGGGGGGGGGGGGGCACGTGGGGGGGGGGTGCGGGGATTGTGTGTTTGATTAGTTACAGGGTGGTATGTACCGTGGTTCTGACTGGGAAGCCTATATGTGGCCCAAATATTCAGTTGATCAGCACCGGTCACATCAGAAATAAACTCTGTCATGTATCCATTCCAGGACGACAGAGTAGATGACTGGATGATACTACTTGGACAGAGATAAACACTCGCTTCACCACTGCTGATCAAACTATTACACCCATAACAGACCTCAGGAGCATCTCAGAAGGTTCAGATTATTAATTGTTATGGTTTGGTTGAAACGAGGTCAAGAAGTCTGTGACTGAGTACAGCACGTGACTCTCACAGTAACAGGTAAATGTCTGATCTGTCACTCCGTAACTTAAACAACTGTTAGTTATGATTATTGGAGTAATCATTAATAGAGCTTATTTCACTGACGCACTGTGTGTGTCTAATTTGGTTTTTACAACATAATACTCTTCATTAATTGTGGTTTTTGCTAGAGAGACCTAAAAGCTTCACTAGACCAGTGGCCCCTTACTGTACAGATGTTAAGTGATGAGAGACAGTAACCGTCTCAGATTGTGACAATACAAGGACACACAGACACGGGTGGAAGCTACAGTTGGTATAAAGATGGTGACTAGTACAACCGCCCAGTGTCTTCCACTCATAGTGTATAAAACGACTACTCATTTCAGTGGCTGTAGAGTCTGAACAGTGGTACATACACCTGTAGAAGAGAAGGAGGTAGAGACTCTCAGAGACAGTAACACTGTTATCACTGTACTGTACTCAGTGAGTGATGTTCGTTCTCTCATATTCACTCAGACATCCATTAGTCACCATCCATTCTTCGATATTTTATAAGCATCACAGTGGGCTGTGTTAATGTTTTTAATTTGAATTTTCATTCTTATTATTCGGTCTGCCTGTTTAAGAGCTTTTTTTTGCGGTGGAGCCTTTAGGGATTACTTTCTGTGTTGTGGCTGACCTGCATGTTTTTATACAGAGAGGAGTGTGACAGATTATTTCATAGCAGCTGCACAAACTAGTTAGTGCACTTCCTTTCAGAAAGCTGATGGATAAACAGGGGTCCACAAACCTTTTCTTATCAAGAGACCATCAGTGATGAATGCTTGTGTTGGCAATGATCGTCGCACCTTGCACTATCAGTTAAGGTCTCATAAAGCTAATAACAGTGTCACAGATTTAAAATAACATCTGAATATCATTTCTTGTGTTTAAGGTGAGTCTCCTCCAGTCTTCTGATGGTCCAGCCCCAGCAGAACTCACACTTACACCTGCTGACTCTCTCTTCACTGAGCGTGAGGGACAGAGTATCTACTAGGATGGAGAGTCGATACGATACACACACACACAGTGAGGGGGTCATGATTGGTTCACCACATGTGTGGATCAGTTACAGGTCTAAAAAAACAAAAAACATGCAACATCAGGTCCCTCTCCCCATCCCACACGGACGTGGTACTGTTGTGAGTTCTGAAATCTGGAATGAGACGCAGTATATCTGTTTAACATCAACGAGTGCAACCCGTGAGGTCCTACAGTAAATGTTTTTGTCTTACTCATGTAAGTGTACATTTCGCATTTAAACAAATACACAACAACCTTACTGTTATCTGGTTTGACCGTATGGTTGAAAATAAACTAGAGGTCTGTCATCCAAAAACCCATGTAGGTAATGGCAACAAAACTACTAGGGTACATAAATTATGCTAAAAATAATTGATCGTGGGCTAATAGGAGTCTGTAGTTCTCTATGAATGACTCGGAAC
>JAMWET010006625.1:0-65701 GCA_024036415.1 Prochilodus magdalenae | reverse complement strand
TTCCAACCCAGTTCCAACATAGCATCAATTTTAGGAGTGTATAATTTTTTCTCCATATGTTTTAATAACTTTAATAACTTTGACTTTGTGCAAAAGAAATTATGCATTTTCTTCTTAATGCAAGTTTATTATTTTCTATCTAACGTCCTTAAAAATTTCTCCTGAAAAATACAGCACTTTGTAGTTAATGGCTACTTAGACTTGAAATTAACTGAATGTAGTGATCTTTAACTAATGGTTTCCATTTGTATTACAGTAGATAAAACGCATAACAACAATGTGAACTCTGTTTGGGGTGTAAGGATTCCCACACAGCAAATACTTATTGAAAAGATGTTTAAAAGACTTTTAATATTGGCTGTAAAGTGAAAAGATGCCTTTTTTTACTCATGACATCCTACACATCATACGGCATTTATAATTACTGTTAAATAAAACAATTGCCAAAAAGTATGAATAACAGCTGTATTTATTTCAAATAGACAACCTATTCAATTTACCATTATTATACTACTTGAAGTAAGTGCTATGTTCCTAACATAGCATACCTATGTTTGGTGTGCAGCCAGACCGCCAGACCCTCCAGGAGCATGTTTAATTTTTGGCATCAGTTGCAATGAGAGAAAAACATTAGATTAAATGACAGGCAATCAAAGAAGCCTTATAAGATAACATTGCCATGGGCTGTGATATCAGGGGCAGCAGATATTTGCTGATTAAATGGATTTTGGTGGATAATAGAATATCCAGCCTCTGACGATGGAATTTGTAGCTACTCCCAGTGACAACCTACACCTGTTTAAAGACCTGCTACGCCCAAGTGCGATAGTGCTAGGTTTTTTTTCCACGAATTCTACGAATCTGTCCACCTATTTTTCAAAGTGCGCCTCCGCCCTTCTCCCCATCCTACACCACCACCCTTCCCCTCTTATGCACCTCTGCCCCTCTCCCCCTCCTGTCTGTCCAGTGACTTGCAGCTATTCTGACTGGTGGGCTGTTGGGCTGTTGGACAGTTGGCCAGTCCATTACATGGCAGACACACATACATACACATTCATGCACACCATTCGGAGTGTTTTTGAGATTGGTTTTCCGAAAATAATATTTTAAATTCCTCTCACTGCAGTTTCTACACCAGTTTATATTGCTCTTGGGTGGTGTTAGTAACAACAACAAAATGTAATATGTGTTGAAGTTAAATATAAAATGGTTGCTGCATTTGTTTGTCCAATACAATGTCAAATAAGTTAATCCAGTTCTCTACTGAATTACCATGTGTATATATCGGTGTCTATGCCCATTGTTGGTATTGTAGAGGATTTTGACAAGAGTTCTGGTGAGTTAAAGTGGATCTGTCATGCTTTTCTATTTTTTCACTTTCCTTTAGTGTGTATGTAGTGTTTGTGCAGGTAAACGTTCTGGAAAGTTCTAAAGCTGAAAGTACACAATGAGAATTTGAAACATAATAATAAATGTATGAATAAATAATAAATTTGGGAATTTGGGAAAACTGAAGCTTGTAAATCTATTCAAGTAGAGCCTTTAACCACAAATTCGCCGCAAGATGCAAGTTTGTATAAATACGTCAAAGATGAAACTGATGAATAAGAAAACTGTCAGTGAAATTTGCATGCGCTCATTGATTGGTCAGGTTTTAATGTACTGGGCTTTGAAAGATCTTTAAGTTTATTTAATATGGCGGGCACACGTTACATTTCTGCCTCTCAAGCTTTTCTTGTTTGGTGTGTCTGTTTACAGGAGACAAAGTCAGTGATGAAAAACGAATGTAATTGTGTTCTTTACAATTGCACATGTGATGCTGTTTGTATAAATTGAATTTGTAGTAGTGGATTAAACTGTGAATGTGTCTCCTCTCTACAGATTATGTCACTGCAGTATTGGAGAGAAAGGCTGTGCTGCTCTGTTTACTGCTCTGAAATCAAATCCCTCGCAACTAAAAGAGCTGAGTCTGAATGGAAATAAACCAGGAGAGGCAGGAGTGAAGATCCTTTCTACTCTATTAGAGAACCCCCACTGTAAACTGGAGAAACTAGAGTAAGTTACTGACCTGATGTCACACACACACACACACACACACACACACACACACACACACACACACACATTCTCACAGGTTAAGCAGGGTATTAGCTGTATTTATTTGGATCCTCATTTTTTTTAAATGAAACTGCCAGTAGTATGAAATATAGGAGGTTTTGTTAGATAAAAAGATGATACATACACAGGTGCAACATAACGGTATTTTTTTCCTTCCATATTTTTAATAACTCCAATTTTCCATTGTCTTTCTTCTTCTTTACGCAAATTGAATGTCGTCTATCTAATGTCTAATTTGTCATAAAAAATACAAACAAAAAAGAAAAACTTATTCTTAATTGCTGGCTTTTAAAAAATTAATTAAATGTAGTGATCTTTAACTTATGGGTTTCACCTGCATTATAAAGATAAATGAAACAGTTTAGTCAACTCTATTTGGGATGTCAGGATTCCCACCCAGCAAAAACTTAAATGGGAAAAAAAAGAAAAATAATTGTAAAAGATTTTTTATATTTGTTTGAAAAGTGAAATGTCGTTAAAACACATCTGAGAAAATTGTCCCGATGAGTCTAAAGTTGGTTGTAAAGTGAAAGGTTGTTTCAGTGACTTGAATTCAACAAGTACAGATAGAAACAGGAGCCTTTCTAATGGAAAAAATACCAGCAACAGATTCTTAAACTGTCCCAAGTGATCTTTCCCCATGAGTGTCCACATGATGGGATTGTGTATCGGTAAGTTTGTACGAGTGTGTTTGGTTGATGCATTAAGGAGCCGGGTGACCAATGTTAGTTACTGCTGTAGTGCATTTGTTGCTTGTTAATGTTGGGAGCTCTGAGCTGAAGCTTCATCACGGTTCTGAGATCTTAGAGTGAAAAAACTTAGATTGGAATTGATGGGAAGGTTCAGTGTATTAAGTGTATAAGCAGACAGAATCTGTCCTGGCAGTTACTTTAGAAGGTTACAAGGTTTTTGCTGGATAAATTTAGACTTTCTGGGAGGAGTGGCAGCTAAGAAAAGGGGAATTTCGAAAGTTTCGTTTCCTTGTGGGAGGTTGTTGAAACAGTAAGACAGTGTAGTGCCTATACAGCAGGAACTGTAAATGGCAGTTTAAGTACATTAAAGATGGAAGTTAGTTTGTTGGAGGGTGAGTTGGTTGACAAAAACAATATTGCGTGAGTGGACAGATGGACAACAGGTGAAAGGCTTTGAGTTCCTTTCTTCATGCACAAAGGTTGCAATAACTAGATGTTGTTACTCCAACATTAATAAAATGGACTGTCCAAGTGCCGTATGCTTCTGTCTACCCAGGAACTTTAAACATCCGAACAGAATGCAATTAGATCTAATGGCAGCTGTAGTGAAGATACTGGTAAAGTCACTCACAGCCAGATTTCACCTTCTTGGTTAGAGTGGTACCTCATGTTCTTAAAGGTGATGATTTTGACCATTACCTCTACAGAACAGAACATTTCCGAGAATTTCATGCTTTCATACATTTGTTGGTTGTCTCCACCAAGATAAAAGCAGGACTTGTCTCTGAAGATAACCTGCTGCCATTCTGTCGTGACAGTCTGGCACCATTGCGCTCCTTGGTGACATTGATGTGGTGTTAAGCAGTCGTCGTAATAATTAAAAAAATTATAATTATTAAAAAAGTTTAATACTTGCACATTGCACATTGCTGCTGTTTGTATAGACTGCGTATGTAGTTATATATTAAACTGTTAATTTCTGGAATTTGTCTTCATCTCTCTACAGATTACGTCACTGCAGTATTGGAGAGAAGGGCTGTACAGCTCTGGTTAACGCACTGAAATCAAACCCCTCACAACTGAGAGAACTGTATCTGGACATTAATAAACCAGGACAGGCAGGAGTGAAGATGCTTTCACAGTGAAAACTAGAGGACCTAGAGTAAGTCCTGCTCTTAGTCCTAAGTGAATAAGTGCAAAGGGTTTAGTTGATTTTCTGTCAAATATGTTTTTCCGACACAAACCTGTTTTAACTACTTGGTATGAAAGAGTGGTCTTTGACTTTTGCACAGCACTGTAGTTGTAAACATCTGTTATTTGATTTTCTATGTGTTGAAGTTTGTGTGAGTTTCTCCTTCTCACTTAAGACTATCATACTACCATACTTCTGTCTCTTAGCAGTCCTCACTAATATACATGGTATATTATATAATTTTCATCCTTAAGAAGCCATTTTGAAAGACAAGCAGCAACTCCCACCTGCTCTCATTTTGCTTGGCTTGTCACCGTTACTGCTGTTACACCCCTACAGGTGGATAAAGACCAAACAGTATAGACCAGAATGACCACTGAAAACATGAAAAGATATGTGGATAGCCTTCAGACAACTCTACGAAGAGATTAGCTAGATTGGTAATTACGCATCTCTAGTTTAGAAAAAAAGTCCACTATGTGAGATTTTACAGAAATTTTTTAATAAATAAACTCAAACTGTTTTTTTTATTTGTATGTTCTGTTGCATGTAAAATGGTGCTGTGTATATTCTTGTATAGGGTATATACCTACTACACTATTTAGTACACTGAGCAGTTGAATTACCTACCAAAATGGTGGCAGTGCCAAAGGCTACTGAATACTGCAAGCATCATTCTGACTCCGGGTTTGTTGTGATGAGTTCTTCTTTCTCTTGGAGCCTATAGAGATTATTCTGACTGGCTGAGCAATATGCCAATCATCTTTTTAACTTGAAATAATATGTAGAATATCTTTCCTAAATTAAGAGAGTAGTCTGTTATGTCAAAACAAAAATCCTATCTTGAACATGTCAGATCTTATCTCATGTCAGAGGATAGGTTTAGAGAGAGAGGTGTCTATAATGGTTTGGTTTCACGAGGCGTCACATTGTTGTGTAAACGTTGTTTAGGTTTTCATATTTGGGTCCAACTGTAAATATGATAAATGTGTGTCCGTGTCTGACATTGTGTCCTATTTTATGTCTTACAGCATTTGAAAACAACTCCTTTGGCCTTGTAAGAGACGCTGAAGACTGAGTAGAAGTCGATGTCTTATCGACCCAGGAAATAGTCACATAATTCATCCCTTATTGGTGAATCTCTGACCACAGATGCAGCAATGTACATTCCATTTTCCATATTCCCTGTGTGTCAACGGTTGCACCTTGTCAATCTCCTCACATTGGATGACAACCCCACATAGTTTAGCAGGAGACGGGACACATTCTCCTCTCAAAGCACCCACTTTTTTTAATTGGGTGACAGATGATTTTCTTTAGTCAAATGATCATTTGACAACTGTGTTTTGCATTTCTTCATGTTTGTATTGGTTTATATAATATTATATAGGAGGACCTGAAACTGATTGCATGACTTTTTGCACTTTATTTTATCAACGGGAGGCACTGAAAAAATCAGTACTTTAGTCAGAAGTCTTTGAAAACAAGAGAAAAAAATCAAATATGTTTAATAGGATTATTATATTGTTATTTTTATACTATAGGATATAGGATACAGTCTTGTTCCTCTGAAGTTTGAAGCTTTGTTTTTCGCCAGCTTCTTATTGACTTTTCCAGTCCACCTTAAGTGATACAACAGTCACAGGGTTCTCCGGCACCAGAATGCAACTGTAGTGCCATTTAAGGTGGAACATAAATCTAAATGAGCTGGAAGACAGGAGGAAGTTTATCACCCACTCTACAAAATTCTATGAAGACAATTTTCTTTGTTTGTGGCTTTTGTTCCTAAAATTTGTTCCTTAAATTTCAATTTTTTTTATAGCATTGCATATCACAAAGGAAATGAAGACCTGAGGTACAGGATGTACAGTAATCTTTTCTTTGAGCAGAGTTTGTTATAGTGGCTGGCGATCAGCACTGGTGTTGTTAAAGCTGGTAATCACACTGACATAATAAAATCGTGGGGTAGCGTAATTATTAGATTAGATAGATTATACAGTGGCGATACCTCATCCCTGTTTGGGATTGGCCACACTTGTTTAAGTTGTCAGGTGTTATCTTCAGGCTTATGACACGAAGTTGGAACAAGGCATGATAGTGGGTGCCAGATGATTAGAATATTCCATTTGAATAGATTACCAGCCACGGAGGACCGTGCAGTGAGGGCCCACAGGTGCTTAAAGATTGTGACCATTGGTGCCTGGCTAGAATTGTCTGGAAGAACAGAAGTGACTTTGACTTTCGTTCTTTAGCTGCCATCTCATATGGGAGCTGAAGTCCCACCACGTCACTAGATACAGCACCTCGCCTAGGCTCGTGAGGTTGGACTGGCATGGTCTTGATGAGTCACGGTACAAGTTGTTTCAGGCTGATGGTAGGGTTCATGTGTGGCCTTGACCCCACAAAGCTGTGGACCCCCAGTTATCAACAAGGCACTGTGCAGGCTGGTGGTCGTTCCATACTGGTGTGGGGTGTGTTCTTATGGAATGAGTTGGAAACACTGGTCCACCTAAACACATTGTTGACTGGTGCCTGCTTCGTTGCACTACTTGTCGCCCTTCATAGACTGCATGTGCTCCCCCAATGATGGGATATCCCAGCAGGATGATTCATTGTGCCTTCGGGCCGGTGGGATAGTGTGACCTGTTTGTCCAACATACGCAAAATCAAGGCATTCCATTATTATGCCTTGTTAGAACTTAGATCAAGTTGAAATGAGCACACTGGCCAGTGTTCATCGTCATTTATAAGATAACATCTCAGAACCTCTACAGATGCGGGCTTTTCCACACCGTCCTCTGGGGTAACACCACCTCATAATCTTATTAAATACTGCTATCCCATGACTTCTGATGTTGGTGTAAACTCTTACTACACAAACTCAGACTGTCTTCGGCTTTACACTGTTCTCTGTTAAAATGTACCACAGAATGACTATGGTGAGAGAAAAAACACATTTAGAGTAATTGGCCAAGGGTCGACGCAGACCCCAAGATATGATAGAATTGAAGAGTTGCCACTGGAGTCATTTGTTCAACTAAACCGAATCTGCATCTGCTCCAACAACAACAAGCACTCATAAGTAAACACAAATTTTAAAACACTTCTTTATGCTGGTAGTTAGGGAAAAATAGATGATTAAATCCAGATCACTGCTTCACCCACAAAATTCTAAAATTCTGTTTATTTAATATTCTTTACTAGAACTGGGTCTGTAACTATGCCTGGAATAGCTGACTGTAAAGAGTGAACTATTACTCATTTCTCAAACTGAAGACAGAAGAGATAATGAGTACTATTTCAGTTAATGTATCTGTATATATGTATCTCTGTATATATATGTATAAAGAAGGGTTATCTCCAGATGAATAATATTTTTAAAAATCAGAGGTGGCAAGTACTGGAGTACAAAACTTCATTACTGTGCTGTTTTAGGTACAATGTTTACCATTGTATATATTATATAGTGTTTCTGTCAACTAATGCTTTTACTTTTACTCACTACATTTCAGAAGAACAATATGACATTGTAAACAGTCTTGTTACTCCATTTGTAACTATTTATTTATTTATTTAGTTTTATTTTCCCCATTTAATGGGGTGGTTTTATAATCCGGTGATTTCTATTCAGACACCTAATGAAGGGCCAAATGGAATTCTACTGGCTGTAAAAGGGTGGAGTGAACCTGTGACTACTGTCTGTACTTTCCATGTGGAAACAAAGGAGATGCAGAAGAATGACTTGCTCAAACAAAGGGAGCTCTTTGAAAAGTAGAAACTAATCAAAGCCACCCTCTCACTTGAGGGGAGACACTCTTAACGGGACATGAAGTGCCTGTGTTCATAAGGATCTATTACTAAATAAAAACCATGGGCTGAACGCCTTACAGTTCATCTCGTAACGTCTCTCTTAGTGTTGTCTTTTGTTTTAAATCTCAGTTCAGCTTTTCTCTTTTGGTTTAATTTTTTTTTCTCTGTTTCAGCTTTTGGTTTTCTTTTTAGTGTTACAGAGGTGTAACACTGGGCTGCTTTTTGCATGAGCTTTCATTCAGAGTCCAGCAGCTTTGACAAGTCATCCCTGATTAGAGCTAGGGTTTCTGGGTATTGGAGTTCTGCTCAATCAGCTCTCCTGGCGCAGTGCCCAGGCCCTCTACCGGTGGCCAGCGGTATAGACTGACTCCTTACTTCATTTTAAGCATTACAGCCCACAGACCCAGAGATGCAGGAGCACAACAGAGACTAGACCATTCTTAACATGTATTATGTAACAATTATCATTGATTATTTTATCGCTTAATTGATTATTTATTTATCTATCATTTCATAATTTAGTAATTGATTATTTGCTTTATGTATGTATTTTTATTTATTTATTTATTGATCAATTATTTATTTTTAATGTAGTAATTATTTTAAATAATTATTGTTTATTTAACAAACTTTATTTTAAGCATTACAGCCTCTAACCCTGGAGATACAGTTTCGCTCCCTATTCGTATATGTTTTTTACTTTTCCGGTCCACCTCAACTGATGCAGCAGTTACTTTAATGGTGCATCTGAGGCAAGTGTTAGTGTCCCAAATCATGTAGAAGATGGAGAAGACATAGAGAAAAAAAGTTTTTGTGAGTTTGTCAGACTCTTTCCTGTTCCTATTTTTTTTTTATTCACCGCCCTCAAAAGGCAGTTAACACCACGTCACCATCACCATGCACTTGCAAAGGTGGTGTGCCAGAGTAGTCATTGTCTAACACTGTCCAGATATTATTAGGCGGGAGACCATTCTAAGTCCAACAAGGGCTGTTATGCATGGAGGAAAAAGAACACAGCACTCCAAGAAAAACACCTACTACCTACAGTAAAATTTGGTGGTGGTTCCATCATGCTGTGGGGCTGTGAGGCCAGTACAGGGACTGGGAATCTTGTTAAAGTTGAGGGACGCATGGATTCCAATCAATATCAGCAGATTCTGGAGACCAATGTCCAGGAATCATTGACAAAGCTGAAGCTGCGCCGGGGCTGGATCTTCCAACAAGACAATGACCCTAAACACTGCTCAAAATCTACTAATGCATTCATGCATAGGAACAAGTACAACGTTCTGGAATGGCAATCTCAGTCCCCAGACCTGAATATTATTGAAAATCTGTGGTGTCACTTAAAGAGAGCTGTCCATGCTCGGAAACCATCAAACCTGAATGAACTAGAGATGTTTTGTAAAGAAGAATGGTCTAAAATACCTTCAGCCACAATCCAGACTCTCATTAGAAGCTATAGGAAGCGTTTAGAGGCTGTTATTTCTGCGAAAGGAGGATCTACTAAATATTGAGTTAAGGTTTATTTTTGGTGCCCAAATTTATGCACCTGCCTAATTTTGTTTAGACAATTATTGCACACTTTCTGTAAATCATATAAACTTCATTTCACTTCTCAAATACCACTGTGTTTGTCCCCTATATGATATATTTAACAGAATTTTTTTAATCCAAACAATCAATGCTTTATAAAGGTAAAACAGGAAAATTAACAAGGCTGCCCAAACTTTCGCACCCCACTGTAAGTATATAAGACTCAGCAGTGTTGAAGTTTTTAACTATTCTGCTGTCACCGCTGATCCAAGAACAGTCACCTCAAACTATCCAGCTTACAGTGTGCTTATACTCAGAAAATGTCAAAATTGTGTTCTTAATGAACTTACAATTCAGCGTGATGTGTTTGTTGGTTTGCATATTTATTTATTAAAAGTCATACATATAAAACAATAAAAGTTTGACAGTCAAATGTATATTCTGTGTCTTTCATATAAACTGTCAGATATGGTATACAGATGCTCTAGCCGGTCCTTACGAGCACCAGGGCTAATGTTGGTTTACCAAGATGTACAGAAACATTACACACAACCACCTAAGTTCATTCTGGTTAAAACTCAGTGACACAATTTTGAGAATACAGACTCAAATCTGAGCTGGTACGTATGTAAGGAGCTGTGAGCTTAAACTACTTCTGAGCGCTAACAATAGCTAAAAGTTAATAAAAGCTACTGTATGTACATCTTTTTTAATGAAAATGTACAAATCATTAAGCATACTTTCTTCATACAAACTGTTTGTACATATGCGTAAAAATACACATGGCACTTGCCTACAGTGTGGAGAACAAATCTGGTACAGATGGCGCACTGGTTACAGGCTTAGTAAGAAAGGAGGAGGACAGGATGGAGAGAGAATGCGAGAGAGTTTATGTGAGAGGTGTAATCACTGTTGTTTACACTGCTCTGTGACTTTTCTGATCTGTGGAAATGTCTTCTTCTTCACGTCTCTCACTGCCTGTTCTCGAAGCTTCTGACGCAGATGGACTATTTCCTTGTCTTTAGTCTTAACCACCATGTCCATTTCACTTTTCAGGGCTTCCTCTCTTTCATGATGCGCTCTTTCCATGTTCTCATACATTTCATTTCTCAGCTCCTCCTCTCTCTCCTGAATCTCATTTCTCAACTTCTCCTCTCTCTCCTGAATCGCTTTTTCCACACTTTCATACATCTCGTTGGTGTAGCATCCACCGTCATTCTCTGACACCATCTTAAAGATCTTATCCATGAGGCTGGTGACCTGAGTGCGGTCTTCTTTGTCCTCGTTGTTAAAGACGTGATAGCGCCCTCCACACATCTCCACCACTTGATTCAACTTGTTTCCTGCTTTTATATACTCTTCAATAGTCTTTTTTTTCAGCCGGTCCCCTCCAGTGAAGAGAACGATGGTGTATTTGGGTGCCTCATCACCAAAGATCTGCTGAAGTCTCTTCACTGTCTGTTGATCCTCTTGTGTGAAGCGACCCACTGTGAGCACCAGGAGAAAGGCTTGTGGTCCAGGACAGGACAGTGCGATACAGTCAACCACTCGGTTAATTACTGCCGTTTCATCCAGATCAGTATCAAACAAGCCTGGAGTATCGACCACAGACACATGGTGGCCTTCAACCTCTGCCCTGACCTTAAGACAGTCTTTAGTCACTGACTCAGAAGAATCGGATATGCAAAAGGCCTCCTGGCACAAAATGGTGTTTCCAGTAGAGCTCTTCCCCACACCAGTCTTCCCCACCAGCACAATCCTCACATCAGATACTTAAAACATGAAGCACAAAGAAAAGGCATTTATTTAGGAACTTTAGATTAATCAATTTTTTCATATTTTATTAATGTTCAGACAAACATCAGAAATTCTACAATTTTATACACATTATTAAATATTTGAGTTGATGCATGTGGGTGACGCAGTGGGAATATTAGGCCTGCATGTATGCTACAGTTAGATGATTATGATGTTGGGAAAATAAGAATAAAACAGTGGCATGTAGCATTATAGGACCTGCATTTTTTCTTACATCAAATCTGTCCATGCTTAGAACTGTTGAAGAATTCACTTCTCTTCAAATATACTTGGTCCAGCGTGGCTCACAGAGTATGTAAGCTATTGTTTCATATTGAACTGATACAGGCTTCTTCCAATAGGAAACTGAAATCCCAAATTCAGGCCATTACCTGAAGCCTAATAGCTGAATGAAGTGAAGAAATTATAGCGATTCTAAGCAAAACAGCTTTAATTCAGCTGCAATGGAGTTTTTTTTTTTTTGCATGAGCTGCATGTTTAAGGTCTGTGTGTCTAAAGTCACTGCTATCCCTACAGGAAAATACATAAGCTGCTTTTATAAGTGAAAAGTATCTGTACGTGTATTGGTATTGGCGATGCCGGCCCTGTATGTGGTATGGTGGTATCGAATGCCAGAGTTTTACAGTAGCACACAACACTACTTCTAGCTGCTTCTCATTGCCAGACAGGTTCTATTTAAGTGATGTTTAGGTTCAACACACGTGCCATTAATCATTTCTGGGTCTGGTAATGAAATTGAACCCATCATTTGATTTTATTTAGTAAACAGGTTGATTTAGTAGCTAAAGGGGTGATTACTTTTTAACACAGGTTTACCTTCAATAAATTAAAGGTTTATATCAAAAGTACTAACAATATTTTTAACATGTGTTTGATTCTCGTGAGAGGAACCATGTTTTTGGTTTTGGTTCCATTGTCTGTGAAATATCAAGAAATAACATCCCCATAGCAGTTCATTTCATCCCTTCTTTTTGCACCAAAGCTAACTGAAATATATAAATACCTATACAAAAGTAAAATAGCCTACCCGTATGCAAGAATGATCTTTTCCAAGAAAGAGACTGATTTTTCCTGTTTCATCATTTCTAACTGGAGATGTCTGATTTCTGTGCTTCCTTATGTGCATTCTGCACAATTGCGTTGAAATATTAAATTTGTAAGTAAAACTTGACATGTTATTCCATTGTTATTAGTTTGTTATTTGATTTCATGATTAGTCTACTAAACTGTAAAACAAAGCTATTTCTTGATCTTCCACCGACAATAACATAACCAAAAACAAGAACACCCTGTTGAATATCAAGAATAACAAGAATATCCCTGTTGATGAATACTTGTTCCTGAAATGAAATCTGAATTTCCAAAAGGTAAATTGACCATTTAGGAACTTAGGGCCCAAATTAGGAGATGTGTCTGAAAGTACACAGATATATTTACTAAAAACTTCCTAAAGAGATCATGGATGAATTAATGTTGACTAATATTAATATGAACTAATATTTTGTTTAGATATTATTTATTTATTTTTGTTATTTTATTTGTTTTAAAATAAAACTTACTTTTAGGGGGCTCATCTATGCTGTGTGTCTCTCCAGGCTCTTTACCGGTGATGCAAACTGCAAAAAGAGAACAAACAGTGATGGGATACAAATACTTAGAATACAGAATAAAGTATTTGTATTCAGTCCAAGTTACATTTTAAACGACAGCAGTTAGGTTTTAAATATTCAGGAGAATAATTTTGAATGGCTGTGGGATTGCATATAGTAATGGAATATATTACTAAATACATGTAGAACAGTGAAAACAAACCTTTAAAGACAGCTGGATTGAAACCTGTGTTTGCTTGCTAATGGGTATAAGCGTAATAGTTATCATTAGATACCACTAGATCTGCAAAACATGCTTAGATCGCATCAGGAAAACATGAATCTGCCACACGTCACTGTTGAACCATCAGGATCCATTACAAACACCAGCAGTCAACATGAAAACACGGTAATGGTATATCTACCTTTCCAGCACGGTAATATTTCCGTGATATTTCAATTATGTTAAAGTATCTGTCCGCTTCTTAAGGTGACTCCGCTTGTGAACCTCTGAGATTTGAAATCGAAAGTAAAGCTGGAGCTGCTGCTGAGTCTGCTGTAAAGCCGAGAGTCCGTCCTTTTTCGCCCGGATTAAAGTAACGGATTAACTAATGATACATTTCTGAAACCCTGTATCGATATACCAGCCGTGGAAATACCACTAACCTGAAAATAGTCGATCACCCAGTTCACAGTCTCCGCTGTTTGCAGCCATGTCGAGCGAGCAGTAAAACAGGAAGTAGTATAATGGAGGCTGTTTCCGGTTTACTTTAGGTTTCGTTTTTGAATGTGCGCAGACTCAGCTCCGTCTCACCGGATGGAGTTTATGTCTCGAGTCTTCCTCAGAGCTCCGTCCGTGTCTGTGTTTAAATGTATTTGTGGTAAAATGTTTTAGCCCGTGTGTGATTCTCCTGAGAGGAACTAGGAGGATGAGTGCATCAGAGGAGCGCTGTGTTCTCCGGATTTAGACCTCCAGTCTACAGTAATGGCAGCACGCTCTGACAGTAAGTAGCCTCTCGTGCTAACCTGTAAACTGAAGTTAGCAACATTAGCATCGGGCTCTGTCCTGACAGCTTATGGGAGGCTGTGTAGGTTGTTTGTTAGTTTTGGCGGAAGATTTGCCTGAAATTTGAAGTTTAAGAATGAGTGCAGCCTAATCTGAACAGAAAATGTTTTGACCATGTTCATGAGTGTTCTGGGGAAAGCAGCCCACCTAAATCTATAACCAGTCGGTCAGTAAGTTGAATAGGTCATCACACAGCCTGTACTGCTATGTCTTCTTCGTTTTAACCAATTCAAGCAATTTCCTACTTATTTGTATTAATGTGTGTTCCCAGTAAGCACAGTCAGTGGATTATTTAAGACAAGTAGTCTTGCAGGCAAAATTACCACAGACCAGTATGCATTTCATGCTGGTCTAAGCTTGTCTGTGCTGGCCTGGTGCTGGTTTAGGTGGTAACCCCAGCATGGCCATAACAGCATTAAAACACAACACATTGCCGCTGTCTGAGCCCTGTATCTCCATTTTTGTTCTTTATTCATTTTTTGCATCATTTACATACATTGTGAGTCTTAATGATGAAAATAATTAGTTACATTGATTTGCATTAAAAGTAATCTTTGTTTTATCCCTTCACCTGTAAAGTTATGATGCTGGAGAAAGAATATTTTGTTCCAACAGCAGGAATATACTGGTTCTGCTGGTGACAGCCAGTGCTGGTCTGTGCTTCGGTAACTTAATAAAAAAAACAACCGCAAATAACTTCAAATAACTCTAAATTAAACCTGCTGCACTGATAAATAAATCATTTACAGATCTGTTCACATGCCTTTCCTCTAACTCCCCATCCTTTGAATTTAATTCCACAGTCAGCAATGTCCTGCATTGGTTGCCTGAAAAGACATTAGGGTGTCTTGCTACCAGAATGTTCTAGATGATCAGTGTTAGGAGTGTTCTTACTACGGAATTTTTCTCTCTGAACTTTTTTCCCTACTTACATTTTGTGTTGCCATATATTTTTGGTGTCAAATAGTCAGTTAAAGTGTGTTCTTTATTTCCTTTAGTGGCAAATTTGTGTCTGATCCACTTACACCAGCACAACACACACTACCGCAGTGCAGACTTTTTTTCTCAGTTGTCTTTGCAAAACTGTAAATTGGTACTCCTGGTTTTCTGTTTCGGGGTATATTGTGACAAAACAGCAAAATTGTTGTAGCAGTTTGTCAAAGAATGAATCATAAACACTTACATAGGGCACTATGTAAGTTCTGGCTTCTACAGCAAAACAGTGCTCTGTTTGTCCAGTATGGAATTGTGCACACATGATTATATCCCAAATAGCTATTTAGTAGAGATGTGCTTTGGGTTGATTGCAGGAACCACGATTTTAATTTCTATGCAGTCGTGTAGGTAGCAGAGAGTCTTTCAAAATTCAGTCAGTGTTGTGCTCAGGACTCAAACGTGCAGATGTTGTGCTAAGTGAAGGAACTTATTGGAAATTGGCTGTAGACAGAAGTAGTCTGAAATTTCTGAAATGCACAAATCATGTTTTCAGCAAAGCACCTTTGCAACATTTGTATATTATTCTAACATATATATATATATATATATATATATATATATATATATATATATATATATATATATATATATATATATATATATATATATATATATAATTTTTTTTTTATTATTATTTTTTTATTTCTGACCAGAGAGCAAACCTCTAGCAGGCTGGGCCTTTGTCTCGGAAATCAGCTCAGTCTGTCTTTATTTTGCTTTTTTTGCAGTTGGAGCCTCTTCCTTTTCCATCCTTTCAGGTCATGAAATCCAGAAAATACTTAGTTTTCAAATGTGTCTAAATTCTTTGTCAGCTCATTTGTCTCAGGGAGTTAATTTGTTATGAGCGTCTGTGAGACACTTTACCGACTGTTATAGACTGTACAATGAGTACCTTCACTTGTTAGGAAAAAATGGTCCTAAGGAGGAACCGAACTTGTGGAAGTCCAATCATTTCTAAGGTTTTGGTGGAGTTTCTTAGATTTTATCATGGTAAAAGCAAGGAAAGGTCGGCCGATGGAGACGGCCACAGATGCATAGACAATTAACTGCTAATTATGACTACTGGTAGAAGCTTCTTGTCCCATTACTAGTGGGACCTTGTATCTTTCTCGTTTTATCATTTTTTTTTAGATAATTTGAAATTGGTAGCTATCCTTTACAAGGGACAGATGTCAAAATGTTATGGTGAATGGACTGACTGAAATGATCCAAAAAAGACTTGACATAAATAATTAGCTCCACTAAAAAGTTTTTTATTAATTTTCAGAGTTGAAAACATTTGTCCTTATCCTGTTAATTAAAAAATTCTACCCTCAATGTTTATTTTTACTCCTTCTTTCGTTGTCTTCTCACTAGGGGAGCAGGACCTCCGGGTGGTCCTTCTGGGGAACGTAGGTGCTGGCAAGAGTGAATCAGGCAACACCCTGCTTGGCTCCTCTCTCTTTTTGTCTGATCTCAGTCCCTCTGCGGTTACCGAGCAGTGTGAGGCACAGACTGTGACTCTAGGAGAAAGACGGGTCATGGTGGTGGTGGACACTCCAGGACTGGCTGCACAAATGGACTCCACCGCTAAGGAGAAACTGCGCCAGTGCCTCCAGCACTCTGCCCCGGGGCCTCATGTTTTCCTGCTTGTAATTCGCCTGGGCAAGTTCACCCAGGAGGAGAAGGACACCATGGAAAGACTGATAGAAGTGTTTGGGAGGAAGCTCTACACATTCGCCATCATCCTCTTCACTTTCACAAAAAGAAATACCTCCATAGAGGAACACATCAGCCGTGCTGGGGAGAGTCTTAATCAGCTGGTCCAGAAGTGTGGCAGGAGGTACCACGCCTTCAGTGAAAATCCTAGTGAAAAGGATCGAGCTGGACTTATAGAAAAGATAGATGAACTAGTAGCAGCCAATGGTGGTAGGTGGTACAGCAACACGGACAGCGAGATGGAAGATCTTGAAATAAGACTGAGACATCAACATTTAGGAGGTAAGTAAATGACAACTTCAGTACATGTGAGCTGCACAGTAAACCAAATATGTTCGTTGAGTTTCAACATTAGACACATGGGGATATGATAAAAATCATTTATGCAGGAGCACAACATTTCTTTAACCTCTTGAACAGCTAAATGCACAAACCTAATGCACAGGGATTGAAAGATTGCAGATTGAAAGATTGCAATGCTGTGTTGGATAATTAATTTTGGTATCAATGAAAAGTGGTTCTTCCATTCCCCCCGTTTTGAGTCTTTATTTTTCCTAGTGGTTGTTCTTTGTCAGGATTTCTGCAAAATTATTTGGTAGCAATGCCTGTTCTAAAAAGCACAGTAAGTGTTGAATTGGATTTTAAAATTAGATTTTTAAATGTAGGCCAAGTTTTACTCTCAGTATTGCTCTGAAATATATTGGGTTATACAGCAAAAACAAACTGTTCTATTTCAGTATTTGTGTATGCTACACATCCAGTCAAGAACAAGAGCCCTTGTTTTGTACATATTGTAGTTGTTATCACAATACCTAATTTCACATTTTATATTTTTATATCATGCGACTTTATTAGTAGACTGCATCATAAAGATGCAGTGAGTAATACATCACCACAATAAATAAAAGAACATGGGTGCTTGTTGAAAATATTACAAAAAACATTATACAAGGTGTTTCAAAAGTAAGAAAACAACCATTTAAGATGAAAATGGTTTGGCAGATGTTGATGGAATTTTAGACACCAGCTGTGGAGGGGAAGAAGGAAACCTGTTAGGCTGTGTAAACAACATAAAATGAGAAAGGAGGTATGTGACCCTTCCAACAGGTATAGAATTCCACCAGAAAAGCAGTGCTGTGCTTCATGTAGACATAACTTTTATTAATTTATTTATTCTCATGTTTTTTTGTGAAACTAGAAAACTGACCATTAGGTCTGCAGGATGTGTTTGATTTGCAGTCCACTATGATAGAGGATAGAGTCTTAAGGCCCTTGAGCTAAAGGTCCACGTATAGCCAGTCATACACAGTGTAACTTTAGGCTAATTTAAACAAGATATGGTCTGAGCCGACTGAATTTTATGATTGGGCCGAATTCCAGCTTCATCTGGTGTCATTTGTGGCTCAGTGTGGGGAAGCGATGTCCGGTTAAATGCCTAAACAAGCTCAGATTAAGCAGTCAGACAATCAGATGAATTTCTGATGCGAGAAGTTTTGATCACTTGTTTCACAGAGCAGCTTCACGAGCCGATGTTTTAAAGTTGCAACCACATACAATCAGAACTGCACACACATAAACAAAAACTAAAGAGTCTATAAAAAAAGAGTCTATATTTGCAGTATCTCATCTGCAGACTGTTCAACAGTGGTGTTTATTTGATCTCTGTAGTTCAGCTGGTTCTCAGTTTCAGTGCAGTGTAGTAACGTTAGTGAAGCTGTTGCAGCACAGTTGGTTTGTCGGCAGCTGAATCTCAAATGCTTCCTACGTAGCACATTTCGTAAGTTCTGGCTTCTACAACGAAACATTAATTCAGTATGGAATTGTGTTCACTGAATCCCACATGGCTGTGTATTAGACATATGATGCACTGTTTGTTGCAGGAGCCATTTGTCCTACGTAGTGCACTATGTAGGGCGCAGGGAGTCATTGGGCTTCAGCCAGTGTTTTTGAATGCGCAGCATGTAGTTTTGAATGAAACAGCTTTATGGTAAATTGTCCAGACATAACTGAGCTGTGTGTACGGGCTGCGCTTCAAGTGCAGTTTGAGCCCCCATGTTACGCCATGTCAGTTGAACGGAGCATCAGTTGAACGGAGCATCAGTTGAACGGAGCATCAGTTGAACGGAGCGTTCTCGTGTGAGCATATAAATCACAGGTTTACCGTACATGGTAGGTGTATTCAAACATGTGGTGTGAGCTGTGAACAAACAACAAGATTTATGAAGTTGGAGACAGTGTATACCTGGCTTAACAGAATTCTAAATATTTATTTATTTATTTTAAAGGAGGAACCTTGATGAGTCTCTTAAGGGAACATGGCTCCCAGAAACATGAAAGGTGAGACATTGCATGAATCCTAAATGTTCATATACCGATCAAAAAGTATGAGGCTGTCTTGCACCTGGATGTAAATCTTAGAGAACTGAACAGAAAATCTGTGATAGAGAATGATAGAGAAATGGGTCAGGATATTTCATACACAGTAGGGTCTACTGATGTTTAACCCTAGACCTATTTACTGCTAACAGTTTATTCAGGATAGTCCATGTGTTCTGCACTGCCAGTCTGTATTAATACTACTAAAAGTTCTTAAAATGTTAATTGGACATGTATCAGACCAGTGTTAAGAATAGGTGAGTTAATAATGTGAGTTACAATTTACACATATGAAGAAAAACAGAGTTTGGTGCCAGTGGGTTTTAATGTTAGCTAGCTGGCAAATCTAGCAACGTTAGCACCTATTGGCAAAGCCAAACTGACCCTTTGTAGACACTCAGTATAGTCAGATTTTTTTTGTTTGTTTGGTTTATTTTTTTGCTCTGAAGCCACGTTTCATTTTTCATGCTTGTTGGTCAGAAAAGGGCTGACAAAGATAGCTAGTTATCTAGCTAAGACAGAGTTAGCTAGCTACATATAGCTTTAAACGCTTCAGCTGGACAGCACATAAAACAGCTAACAACCAGAACATAAAGATGTGTGTCTATGGCAAGAAGCACTCTATAACCTTGACTAGCGGCTTTGTCAAGGTTGTCCACAAAAGGCCAGTTTGATGTTTGCCAGAGCTAGTACTACCTGTAATCAGCAACATTTGTGTTGAAGGCCAGATGTGATGTTTGTTTGTATCTGTTTAATTCAACCATTAATGCTGAAGTGATTACCAGACCCCACTAATCCAGCTTGAATAGTGCTTGAGCTATGAAAAGGACCACACTTGAAGTCCTATTGAGATGAGATATGACAATGCTTATTAACGCTGACAAACTCTAAATAAACTCACCATCGATTCAGTTGAAGTGCTTTATGTTCATGGGCAGGAAAGGGAGGAGGATTGTAGTTCACTTATTTACCTGCTGAAGGTTTGATTGTCTGCTATTTAGATTAATGTATCAAAGTGTTTTACCTGTCGTGTTGTGTAGATATGCTATCAAATCATTTTCTTTTTTACCTTTTCCACAGTGCCCAAAAGGAGAAAGCAAACATCACCATGACACGTTTGGACTCCATTTTCCAGGTTTGTGTTGGGAAGTGTAGGGAAAATCTCATGCTAGTAACCAGTCAGCCTGTAGTATTAACTACACCAACACTCCACTATCCCACAGGAAACCAAAACCAAAACAAAAAAAAAAACATAGCTTTCAAATATTGTGAGCCTCATTATTATTTGATTAAGCCTTCCTTGGGATGAATATCAACACTGAACCACACTGTCCCACAGATGTCTAAAAGAATTAATATCTGGGAATTTTGTGGGCCAGTCCAGATGCGTGAATGGTCCTGGATGTTTATCATGCCAGTCAGTCACATTGCAGCCCTGTGAATGCGAGAACTGTCCTCCTGGAATACTGTGTTGTGTTCCTTGATAAGATAATGAGCAGGTAAAACCTGGTTGTCCACCAACTCAATGTAGGCACTGTGGTTCATTTTCTCTAACCAACAGCTCTGTGAATTCTTGTATAAGTCAGCATGTCTGTCGGCGAGATGTTCAGTCTGCGTGTCTATAAGTTTGTCCTAACTGTTAGCTGTGTTTGGGGAAACGTCAGTGTGCTCCGGTGTTACTCGCAGTGGAAACATAAGGCATTAACGTGGGTATTCGTCTAGAGCAGTTGGAACTTGTCCTTGAGCTAGCCAGGAACTAGAAAAGGGTAAAAGCGTAATTCAGAACATCATTGTTCTGTACACGTTCTTCTGACTTTTCTCTGAAAAAGCTTTCACTGTGTTTTTTTTTTCATTTTTTTTATTGGGCTATTTTTCGGCCGATAATTTAGTTTGGCAAACATTCGGTACATCCCTATTGATTACTACACAGAGGGTCAACCCAATTGAGAGTACCCCTCAAATTCACGGTTCCACTTACAAATCACATCCCAGGAGTGGCAATAAATCTGCACCAAACAAAGTGGGACTTCAGAAACTAAAACAATGTCCAAATATTCGCTCTGTCCCTTTGCTTTTTACTGTTTCAGTACAGTGTGAATGTGCCGGCCATGACTGGCCGTGATTTAAAGTGAATTTGAGGCAAAACTGAAGCGGCTTCATGTTTTTGAGGTGTGTTTTCAGTCTAGAGCTGGAATAGTGGCCTGACTGCAGTTTCCAGAGCTTAAATTAATCTGCTTCCAGGTGTTTCCACACAGAGTTTTTTAGATTGCTCAAAGTGTAAATCACGCTCTGTGTTGGGCTGTGAACTCCCTACCATCATTACCACATGGTTATTGGTAAATTATTCGCTTGTGTGAGCCCGGCCTACATTTAGTTTTAAAAAATGAAAGTGCTGTTGTGTGACTGCTGGTTGTAGTGCAGTGCAGCAGTCCAAGCTATTGCAAGAAGTTGAATCACATGACCACAGGAGTGCTGCTTTTATTTCACAATCAAATCTCTATTTTTTACAATTTATGTAATCAAATGAAGAAAATTTGTTGGTAGGCTTTATTAAAAACAGCGCTTGTATTAGCAGCCATGATTTGAGTTTGCCTGCAGGGAGTGAAAGCCGAGCCCTGAGCGCACTGACTGTGGCACAATAATGCAAGTCATAGAAAATAGGACTTGTTTATTTAAAACACTCATTCTTAAGATATCGGTATCAATAAAATGTAGTATTGTATTTTTTTAAGGCATGGTATCACATTACCATCCAATTTTAGCTAGGGTTCCAGGTAGGACACAAATTGGCAGGCAAGACGGTGTGCTGCAGCCAGCATGGAAGCAAGCTTACCAACTGGACCGATAGAGATAATGTTCGGTTGTGATCGTCTTAAAAAGCCCCATGACTGGAGCGGAGTAAAACATAAGTGAATTATGGAGCTGCTGTTGAAAGATGGAGGCAGTTTAGAAGAGCTTTAAGACAGATACGGAGTTAGCTAAGCTTATCTAATTCACCACTGCCACTACAGGGCTCTAGAGTGCGACCAATTTGGTCGCACATGCGACCTAATTTCTCAATTGTGCGACTAACAAAAATCTGAGGTCGTACCAGTGCGACCAGCCGTTCGATAGGGCAAAAAAGACTCTGAAAGTCTCCCAGTGGTTAAAAACAGACACACATTAGGCCATTTCGTGGTCTAAACCAATCAAAGACAGTGAAGGGCGGGACCCCGGAACGCCGTCAGCACTGAGTGATAGTACGTTCAGTGAACGAATCAGTGAGTGAACGGGAGCCCTCAGTTCAGTGAACGAATCACTGAGCAAGCACAGTTCCCTCGCAATGAGAGTCTCCGCCACCAGATTCGCGGGTGATTCAGTGATTCACAGACCACACAGCAGTTCCCCTGCCGGCCTGCACGGTCGCTGCTGAGTCGAATCAGCGGAGGAAGTGATTCGGTTCAGTACGTTCACGCAAATGATTCGTTCATTCGAACTAATCGTTCGCGAACGACACAACACTAGCAGTCAGACAGAGCGGTGAGTAGCCTAGGCCCGTCAGGTAAACAGAGCGGGTGTAGCTGCGGATGGCGAGAGACGGTGAAAAGAATGATTTACAACATTTTTGTTAAGAATGTTAAGTTCAGGCCTGGTCCGTTCGAAAATTGTTAACCTGGGAGGCTGAAGGCTCCGTGTCAGAGCGTTGGTTATGTCAAGCCCTGGTCCGGAGACGGCGTCAGATAACTAGCCACATATGATCGACTCCGAGTCACAGCCTGCACTGACTGTAAGGAGTGTGGGAAGACCATGGTCGGCAGTAGTGCGTTTGTGACTGGTTCTAATACATTTAGAATTGAAACGCTGAAAAAGCACAACGCATCTATCAAACACATTACACGCCCGACAAATGCACTGCCCAAGTGTTACCTTTACTGTAGAATTGTGCTTCAAATAAAGCACTTTATGCTGACCACATTGTTAGTTAATCATTTACAAGTCAATATTGCCTATATGGACAGCGATTTAAAAAAAGAAAAGAAAAAGTGAACATGTAAAACTGCTGTTCTGAATGTGATGCAGTTGAAAATTTGGGTGCACCTAACTTTGGTGCTGGTGCACCCAAGAAAAAACGTTAGGCGCACCAGTGCAACCAGTTCAAAAAGTTAGTCTAGAGCCCTGCCACTAGTAGTAACAGACAGGCCATTCCAGCATTCAAGTACTTGCACTCAATCTGTGGTCAGCTGGGTCATCGAGGTGGTGAGTTTTGATACGCATTTGGTGAACTGAACCCTGTGCTAACCTGTGAAACTTGTGCTAGCTAATGCCGTCATGCTGACATGCTAGCGTTAACTGCTATCAGTCACACCAGAGAAGCGGTCGGTGCATCCCTATTATGTATTTGTCCACGCATATAATCCAGTAATGAGATTATTGAGGTCATAAGAGTGTTAAAGTTAAAAGTAATTAAATACTAAACCCAGTGAGAGGTCTCTAAGGTTTAAGATATATATAATGTTTCTGTTGCTATTACGTGGGTCCTAAACATTTTTGTGACACGCTTTTATCCACCCATATAAAAAATCAATATTTGTTTTGCTTTCAACCATGTAGATGTAGTCCCCATCATCTATTTAGAATGCAGAGCCATATCTACATGTAACTGTTCTAGGGTGAAAGCTGGAACTGTAGGATGTAAGTAATATAGTAATATAGTCATTGAAGTCATATATACTGATACTAATATTTAGTACGGGTGTAAAGATGCATCATGGAGAAAGGACATTCTGTTAGTTATGCTGTCTAATGCAGCTGTACTGTTTAAACACCACCATTTGTACCAAACACCTGCAGTCAGCACCAATCATCAACTCACTTTAGCACTCCTCCTGCTTTCCAGCTCTCATGTCATTATAAGGGTTAACATGATTGTAGTTATAATTTTCCTTCATTCTGATTATAAATACGAATGTTGAATCATTGGCCTAGTATCGTAAATGAAATTGTGGGATAAGTGTATTGTCAAACCTCTAATCCACTGTGCAGAAGTGATTTTGAGCAGTTTGTTGTATACATCATGTGTCTTTTATTAAACAAAATGCCTGTAATGCAGCTTAAAACTTTTTCAATGGACCTGATGTGAGAACCATAGAACTATGACATGTTGTTTTAGTCATATTCGTTTACTGTTTATGTCCGATCAGAAACTGGAGGACAAAGTCAACTCTCTGGTGAAGAATCAGCTGAAGAGGTTAAAAAAGTTACTGAGTCCAGATTTCCCAGCATGCTTTCAGAGCGAAGTGGAGGATGAGGTGGATGAGAGTGTCAGAGAAGGAACACTGAAGATCACCCTGCATGTCCTGAGGACCATGAATCAGACAGACATCGCTAACACACTACAAACCAGTAAGAACTATATCAAAATAGAATACTCAGTTCATGAAATGTCATATAATGGATGTGTTAAATAAACTGTATGTTTTAATATTTTAGAGATTTTATTAAGTAGAAATTATCAGGCATATTTTCTAAAATAAGCTAATATGGGGTTAGAATCTCCGTTATGTCATGCCTGCTGGTTCTCCTCCCACCTCCGATCTCCTGGACTCCATTTCCCATGATCCACCACCCGATGTCACGTGTTCACTATTACCCAATCACACCCCTTTGCCTCGCACTGGATCTCCAGAGTACTTATTAGACCACCTGTTGTTAATTAATCCGTTTGCTTAAATACTTCCCTCTCGCACTGGCTCATTGCGAAGTCTTGCCATTCTTTTTGCATACTGAGCGTTCTCTCTTTGTCTGACTTTGATACTCTGGCTTTGACTCTGTTTTGATTCTCTGGCTTACGGTCCTTGTATATTTCCCTTTGATACCTCTGCCTGGTCTGATTGTCTGTTTGGTTTGACCCTTGCCTGTTTATTGATTACGATTCAGTTTTGCCCTTGTTTGTATTTCCTGTTCTTGGTATTGCTGTGCCACAGTACAACCTCTTTAATAAACTGTGCCTTGCTTTTAGTTTAGCGCTCGTCACAATCTGTTTGTCCAGCGTCACACGTTAATAATGTTAAAACAAGTAATTAATATAATCCTACATAAACATAGGATATAGAATTTTAGACCCTGAACTATTTTAAAAATGTTAATTCAGTCGACACCATTGGTCTTTTTTTAGTCTATTTCTACATACATATAATGTATGTTCTAATGTACATATACATATAATCTGTGTTTCCCCTAATGCAGAGTCCATACAGAGTAGAGTAAAAAATACAGAGAGTAAAATTAAAAACAGACAGTCTCTTATTATCTAAATTTGTTTTGGATAGACAAGATTACTATATAGACGTAATCAGGACAGGTTAAGTACAAGAAGGACAGTGAGTCTTGTTGTGTTTGTGGTAAGGATGTCAAACAATAACGTATTTACTGTAATACTTTATTTTCAGAACTCGCTCCTTTTTGTCATCAAAAGCTCAAATCCACACTGAAAGAAGAATTCCAGAAAATTAAGGAAGGGAATTCAGGTCATGGAAACTCAAGACTTCTAAATGACATCTACACAGAGCTCTACATCACAGAGGGCGGGAGTGGAGGGGTTAATAGCGAACATGAGGTGAGACAGATTGAGACAACTTCAGGACAACCATCAACAGGGGAGAAGCCCGTCAACTGCAGTGACCTCTTTAAAGACAAAGCCATCAGAAGTGTACTGACTAAAGGAATATCTGGAATTGGGAAAACAGTCTCAGTGCAGAAGTTCATCCTGGATTGGGCTGAAGGAAAAGCCAATCAAGATATTCTCTTCATATTTCCACTTCCTTTTAGGAAACTGAATATAATCAAGAGTAGGAAACTCAGTCTAGTCGACCTTCTTCATCACTTTTTCACAGACACGAAAGAATTAAAACCAGAAGATTATCAATACAAGATCATGTTCATCTTTGACAGTCTGGATGAATGCCAACTTCCTTTAGATTTCCAGAACAATGAGAGCTTATGTGATGTACAAAAATCAGCCTCGGTGGATGTGCTTCTGACAAACCTCATTCAGGGGAATCTGCTTCCCTCTGCTCTTCTCTGGATAACCTCTCGACCAGAAGCAGCCAGTCAGATCCCTCCTGATTTGGTTGATCAGGTAACAGAGGTACGAGGTTTCAGTGACCCTCAGAAAGATGAGTTTTTCAGGAAGAGGATCAGTGATCAGAGACTGACCAACAGAATCATCAGACACCTGAAGTCTTCAAGAAGCCTCTACATCATGTGTCACATACCAGTCTTCTCATGGATTGCAGCCACTGTTCTAGAGAGAGTCTTCAGTCAAGCAGCAAGAGGAGAGATCCCCAGGACTCTGACTCAGGTCTTCATACACTTCCTGATCTTTCAGATCAAACACAGCAGCCAAAAGTGCTACCAACAATGCAACACTGATCTTCAGCAGACTAGAGAGATTATTCTAGGACTGGGAAAACTGGCTTTCCAACAGCTGGAAAAAGGCAACCTGATCTTCACTGAGGAAGACCTGAGAAGGTGTGGTACTGGTGTCAGAGAAGTGGCCCTGTACCCAGGACTGTGCACTCAGATCTTCAGAGAGGAGTTTGGGCTGCCCCCGGGGAAGGTGTTCAGCTTTGTGCACCTGAGTGTTCAGGAGTTTCTTGCTGCTTTATATTTATTTGTCTTCTTTATTTCAGAGAATAGAAATGTGCCTGAACCACAGTTGGAACACTTTCGACTGAAATTAACACTGACTGATTATCTCAAGTGTGAAGTGGACAGAGCTTTACAGAGTGAGAATGGATATCTGGACCTGTTTCTCCGTTTCCTTCTGGGTCTCTCACTGGAGTCCAACCAGACTCTTTTACGAGACTTACTGCCACATACACGAAGCATTACATATCGCAGAGAGGAAACAGTCCAGTACATTAGGGAGAAGATCAGGGAGAATCCCTCTACAGAGAAATCCATAAATCTCTTCTACTGTCTGAATGAGCTGGGTGATGATTCTCTACTGCAGGAAGTCCAAACATACCTGAACAGAGGAAAGTATCTCTGTCTATCTGGAGTCAGTCTCTCTCCTGCTCAGTGGTCAGCTGTGGCGTTTATGTTGTTGAACAGAGTGGATCTGGATGTGTTTGACCTGAAAAAATACGATCCATCAGAGGATTGTCTTGTGAGGCTTCTGCCAGTGGTTAAGGAATCTAGAAAAGCTTTGTAAGTATTTACATTAATGTACATTTTACTGTGCTGTTTGATTTATGCTTTAGGGAGTGATATGAGGAATCATTGATTCTACAATTTTGGCAGCATGCAACCAAGAGTACTGCTATCCTAATTAAGAAGTCATTGCAGAGGAAAAGTGGGTGTGTGAGCACAGGAAATTACTAAAATGTGCAGGACAGGGTAGAGTTGTAACAAAGGTTTGGGAATACAGAAATGAAGTATCTCAATTCATGGTTGCATTCTTAAAAGGTAATATTCAGAACACAGTTATATTCAGAAAAGTTACAACTTTTAAGAACAGTATATTGTGATTCAAGTTAGGAGTCCTGCTTGATCAGATGAGGAGCAGCAGTGGGCTGAAGTGGATTATTAGAGTTGAAAAAAGAAGGGAATTTCTGAAATTCATTAAAATAGTAAGAAAATCTTTTTAGAAAACATGTTAACATAAGAGAAACATATTCTGCCCAACCCTATTAGGGCCAGGATACAGAGCCACTGCATATAACTTTTACCTGGGTTTGTGCTACACTGTGCCTTTCTGAACAAGAAAAGGCTTGTAGTTGTTTGCAAATGTTTGTAAAGTGATAAGGTGTGATGAGGACCTGGGATGTACAGGCTACAGTGCTGATAGGATAAAGATGAAGAGTGTCTGTAGGACCCACACCAGTAAACAATAGGGTATAAGAGGGTTTATAAAAGTTGGTACATGGAGAATGTTCTAAAAAGTTACCGGTGACTGGATGTTGGAGAGGGAGAGATCGCTCTTAAAAGGAGCTTCCAAAGATGGATGAAAGTTCTTTGACCTGTCAAAGCCGTAATATGAGCATGTCATGTTACTTCTCTAGACGACTACAGCTAGACACAAAAGAGCCAACGTGAAGTAACTACAACTAGTTCACCTCTCACCTCTGCCACACACACTGAAAGTAGATTGTCAATATGACCACAACTTTGCAAACAGGTAAATGCTATGAAGGATTTGTTTACCTACCAGCTACATACAAGTGTATGCATCTCCTCCAAGCCATACACAGAAGCAGCTTGTGGAAATAGACTAAATAAAATGAGCCCCAACACAAATAAACTGTTGGTATAGATTGTATTTGTAGTTGTGTATTGAACTGTGAATGTGTCTTCATCTCTACAGATTACGTCACTGCAGTATTGGAGAGAAAGGCTGTGTAGCTCTGGTTAACACTCTGAAATCGAACCACTCATACTTGAGAGAGCTGTATCTGGATGGTAATGAACTAGGAGAGGCAGGAGTGAAGATGCTTTCTACTCTACTAGACAACCCACACTGTAAACTGGAGAAACTAGAGTAAGTTACTGACCTGCTGTCATTTTAAATAATACACACAAATACCCTCACACATACTCACGCCTGTGTGTGTTTACAATACAGAGAATATATGGAAGTATATTAGTGTGTGTTTTTTTTTTTTTTTGCACCTTCATTTTTAAAAAAAGCAGTATTTAAACTACTCAAACTGCCAGTGTTCCACAGTAGTATGATATACGGTACTTTCATTTCTCCTCATATTACTGGAAAGCCTCAGTTCGTCTACTATAAGAATATGTTGTTTGACACTAACCCAATTTGTCTTATGTTCATGGCTGTATGTGGGCCGTATGTGGTCTGAAAAAGATGTCTTGGGGTAAATTTAGACCAAGTCAGGCAGACCAAATTGCAGCGTCTTGTTGTGGGCTAAATAAAGGCTGTTACAGACTGACTTAAAAAAAAAAACGACATCTTTACAAGGGGAACAAATGTTTCTTGAACATAAAGATATTACTTATTCATCGTAGACAGATGGAGATACCTGTGCATGCATTTCCGTATTATAGAGCTCATAGCAGTAGCTACAGAATTTTTTTGTACTTTAGCAGCTTCTCTTTTACTGTTACAGACAAAACCTTGCTTGATGAAAAAAACTTTTTGAATTTTTTTTTTTTAATTGGTGAATTGGGCAATGTGGTCATTTCGCAACAGGAATACCTATAAACACATTTATGTATTTTTACATCTATTTATTTGGCATGTTTAATGTTTACCATTTTGGGTATACTGTATACTATATATGTTGGCTATTTAATCAGGGTCCATGCAAAAGAGAGATTAGTATCATTATGTCTGTCTCTTGCTCTCTCTCTCTCTCCCTCTCTCTGAATGTGTCTGATATCATTTCTTTTACAGGCTACGTGGTTGTAAAATCTCTGAGAGAGGCTGTGCAGTTCTGGCCTCAGCTTTCAGCTCTAACTCCTCTAGCCTGAGAGAACTGGATCTGAGTAGAAATGATCTGTGTGATTCAGGAGTGACACGACTCTCTGCTGGACTGGTGAATCCACACTGTAAACTGGAAACACTCAGGTATTAATTCATTATACATTTTGGTCCCTTTAATATACTTTTTACTATTTATGTATGTGTGTATGTTACACACAAAAATGTTTCAGATGATGTGGTGGTTTTGAAAAAATCATCATATTATGTTTATTAATCTATAATTTTCATGTGTAGTATCTACTAAGGTCTGCAGTTAATTAAAGGTTTATCAATTTCATCTATAATAGAGCTAGTTAGAAAAAATATTATAATCTTTTATGCACAGTACAGTGCATGCACATTCACTGACACTGATCAAAAACACACAAAAAACAAACAGCTAGTGCAGAAGCCTCTACTACTCTGCAGTAATACAGTTTAAATAAGTTTATTTAGGTTTAAGTCATTAGTGGAGAAGCGCAAAGCAGTGCTTTTACAATAACAGTAAAAAAATAAAAGAATTAGCAACTCAGATTGATTGATTTACAAACAAAACAAGTCTATAGTAGTAAGAAAAAAGGCAAATGGAAAAATAACTGAGAACAAGGATTTTTAAAATAAGGAAAAAAACATGCACCTGTTTTATACTTCACACACACACACACACACACACACACACACATACAGAGACATACAACATGCACACAGACGCACGTTATTTTTAAGACTTGAGCTATTTTCCATATCTGATGTTGACCTATTAAACATTTGATCCAAGGTGATGATTTTGTTTAAATGTGTCTTGTGTGTACTTGGGGAGTGTAATGTAAATGTTTCTGATATCATCTTTGTTATAGACTGGGTGATTGTAAAATCGCTGAGAGAGGCTGTGCAGCTCTAGCATCAGCTCTCAGCTCAAAGTCCTCTAGTCTGAGAGAACTGGATCTGAGTGAAAATAATCTGCGTGATTCAGGAGTGATACGACTCTCTGCTGGACTGGAGAATCCACACTGTAAACTACAGACACTCAGGTATGGAGAGTCCATCTCCATTCATCATTATCATGATCACTCTTAATGAGGAACCACACTAAGATATTACCCAAACACAGTAATCATTTTCTGCCAACTTTGTATCAGTATGGTTTCAGTTTGGTACTTGGGCAAAAGCTTCAGGGACATCAGGTTTACTGGATTAAACCTCTCAACAACACCATATCAGTCCTACACACAGCTCAAAAGTAGTAGACACATTTTAAAAGCTCATTTGAAATGTGAAAACTAAGTTCAGAGAAGCTGGTAATTAAACAGGCACCTCAGCACAAACTTTAGTCAGGTTTAAAAAACAACAATGCGCTACATGATGCCAAAACAGCCACGAGAGAGTGTCTCAGGACAAAACATAGAGCGGTTGTCCCCTTTTTTGTTTCTTTCCTTATTTATTTTACTAACATATTTGACTAATATCACTAACTCCCTCCGCATTGCGCTTTCAAATTAAAAGTCACAGGTTTTTCTCCCCCGGGCAATAATTTTACGTGGCACAAACTCAAATGTTTCCAATACCCCTGCTTGCTATGTCTATGGTTTTGGTTTTTCCTTTAATGTGTATATAGTTTTTTTGAGATTGGAGTTTGTATAGATGCGTCAAAGATGAAACTGATGAATCAGAAAACTGTCTGTGAAATATGTATGCGCTCATTAATAGGTCTGCTTTGAATGTACAGAGCTTTGAAAGACCATTGTGTTTATCTAATGTGACGTTGGGGACACGCCTCTCCAGTACCGTTACACCATAAAGGGGAAGTTTTGTGTGCACTATTTTTAGTTATAATAAAGAGAGAACAAAGAGACATTGTCACCCAATTCATGTATCTCAAAGAAATGAACAAATGATCTCCAACACTGAAACATTCATCCATTTTACATTTCTGCCTCTTGTACTTGTTTAGCGTGTCTATTTACAGATGAGAGAGACAAAGATAGAGAATGAATAGAATTGTGGTATTCATGATTGGACTCTGCTGTTTTTATAGATTGTAGTTGTAGTTGAACTGTGAATGTGTCTCCATCTCTACAGATTACATCACTGCAGTATTGGAGAGAAAGACTTTGCTGCTCTGGTTAATGCTCTGGTACTAAACCCCTCACACTTGAGAGAGCTGGATCTGGATGGTAATGAACCAGGACATTCAGGAGTGAAGATGCTTTCTACTCTACTAGAATATCCACACTGCAAACTGGAGAAACTACAGTAAGTTATTGACCTGCTGTGACTCTACACATGCACATGCATACTCACGTCTGTGTTTGAACGAGAGAATGAGAGAATGTATGTCAGTGCGGTCTAGCAGTTTCTTTTTTTTAATCCTCATTTTTAAAATAAACAGTATTAAATAACGCAAGCTGCCAGGTAATTATTTATTTATTTATTATTTTTTATTATTTATTTATTTATTTTTTTTTGCCAGGTGATCCATACTCAGTTCCAACATAACCCTAATTTTAGGAGTCTATATATATTTTTCCATGTCTTTTAATGGCTCCTATTTTCCTTTGACTTTCTTTTTCTTTATGTAAGCAGATTATCTTCTGTCTAATGTTCTCAGAAATTCTCCTGAAAAATAAAGAACTTTCACTTTATGGCTGTTTTGAGTTAAAATTTATTAAATGTAGTGATATTTAATTTATGGGTTTCATTTATATTATACAAATAAATAAAAGAATGTATAATCTCTATTCGGGGTGTTAGGATTACCATCTAGTCTTTAAAACATTAAGTGACATTAAAAAAACATTAAAAATCAAAAGACATAAACATTTGAGATTTCTGTTTCAGGTAATTGTAGTGCCATGAATTCAGATAAGCAGGACTCATCATTGAAGATGACCCGCTGCCATTCTGAGTCACTTCATGACAGGCAGAAGTTGTAACAGTGTGTGTGCATGTTGTCCTGAGTCGTGCAGGTGTCCTGGTGCAACAGGATTCATGGAGGGCATCACTGCTCACTGAATGTACAGCACCAAAAAGCCCCACCTTGCTTACGTCATGTGCACAGCCGAGCGGGAATTATTTGCCTGTCTAACAATGTCAAATCTACCCATCATAGTGGTCTAGCACTAAGCAGCCTTCTCATTAGCAACATGCTGTCTGAATTTGCCCATTTCTGCTCTGGGTGCCTGAAAGCTGGGACCGTGCAGTACACTGTCTAGGGTCAGATCAGAAAGCCAGATCTCTGTAAAACAGAGGGCAGATCAGTTTGGAAAGTCCTTGTTGGTTTGATTGAGCAGATATATTTTGTTGCTGCGAGATCGCAGGTTGAAAAGGGTTATGGATGGTACCGTAAAACCGTAACAACATTGACATGCTGTAACAGGAAAAACTGGAAACAACATGTGTTTATTTATCTACATTTCCAGATTCAATGTGATTATTTTGTATATATTGTTATATATGTATAATCATGTATTGTGTTTTTTTAATAACTGACTTGCTGCATGTACGTGTTTGTAGGCTTTTTTGTATTTGGGGAGTGTAGTGTGAACGTTTCTGATATCATTTCTGTTACAGGCTGCATGGTTGTAAAATTGCTGCGAAAGACTGTGCTGCTCTGGCCTCTGTTCTCAGCTCCTGTAGTCTGAGGGAACTGGATCTGGGTGACAATCATCTGAGTGATTCAGGAGTGATACGACTCTCAGCTGGACTGGAGAATCCACAGAGTAGACTGGAAAAACTCGGGTAACATACTTAGCTATTTTTTGTGTGTGTGTGTGTGTGTGTGTGTGTGTGTGTGTGTGTGTGTTTGTGTGTTTAAAGGACAGAAAGAGAGACATGATGTTTATATGTGATCATGTATAAAATGGGTCCTCTAGAAACCAGTTATGTGTAGCTAAATATTTAGAATAGGATAGAATATATTTAGTTGTGGGAGGGAGCATGTGTATGATACAGTGTGGTTTTAATTTTTTCATAGATTTCAGTTGATTTGGTGTTTTTTTTTCTTTTTGGTTTTTTTTATAATATCAGCGTACTCAAACATGTTGCTTTACTGTGTGTATAAATCTGTGTTTTTCAAGAGTAAAGTCACGGCATTATAATCACTTAGTTGTGTTTTATCTAAAACAATAATTTGGGATTATGCCTTTTAAGACTATGTCGGATCTAAAGGGTTTTGTAACATGATGATCTTCGGTGGAGTAAGGAACTGCTATCAATGTTTTAAACTCTTCCCAGGTTATAGGGAAACATAGAAGTGGTAACTGGAAACTCACTAAGGTACTTAAGTGTGTAGTAGAAGCAGCAGACGTGTAGGTGCTAAACCAGGTGCAGTCACTATGATGAGATTTACATTATGCTGGTCAACAACTGATCAAGGTTTTCGGGAAAACAGCTAAACAAACCAGCTTCAGTGCAGACAGTAGCCTTCCTCTCAACATCCAGTTATTACTGTGTTACATACAGTGATGAGGAACAGCTTTCAAGTTCTTTTAAATAACGTTTTTAAAAATCATGAAAGAATTGTGATCTGCAGTTAATTAATCAAAGGATTATCAATATTTATTCTTTAATACAACTGGTATGAAAAAAATTAAAAGAGAAAAAATAGAAAATAATGATTAGGAATCCTTTATGCACCATGTAGTGCATGCACACTGGTATTAACAAATACTTTTTTCACTGACACTGGCCAAAAATAAACAGTACAGACACAGCTAGTGCAGAAGCCTCTACTACCCTGCATTAACATAACGTTTAAGTAAGTTACTTTAGGTTTGAGTCATCAGTGGAGAAGTGTAAAGCAGTACTTTCAATAACAGTAGAAAAAAATATTTACATATTTTGATTCTCAAACTGTAATTAAAGAACAGTAAAGAAATTAAAAGATAAATAAAAATTAATAAATAATAATGCAATTATACAGTTAAAAAAAGAAAAAGAACTAAGTTTAAAAATATTATCATTGCTATCTCTTTAGTTTCAATCAAACCAAAACATGATTGGAGTATTTTTAAATAATTACCAGATTAACCAAATTTAATTACTTAAAAACAACCTTATCTGAAAACATGGAGTGTGAAATGTTTGACTGTGTCTATGTGGGTCTGTGATGCTGTTTATAGTCAAGCCTTCACTAAGACAGTCTAGAACTTGTCTAGAGAGAAGCACCATGTGTTATAACAGATTTAACCTCCTGATGATTTATAATAGTAAACTGTCATAGCTGGTACAGGAGCCTGACCGGGAGAATCATTCATCAGTTCATTACAGCTACCAAAACTTAGACTTAGTAAAGTCATTTTACTTTGAAAATGAGACACTCATCACAGCTTTTAGAAGACAGAGCAGACACATTAAAGCCAGATTAGCTGAGAATACCTGATAATAAAAAGGTTCATAGTAAAGAGAATGAGACTTTTTATTGCTTTTCTGTTTTTTTTTTTTTACTTGGTCTGACTGGACGTGCTTATGTCTTTAGCTGGCCTTTTATGAAGTAGCTGTAAATTACTTTTTCTTAATTTACAGTTTCTCTAAATGCTGTGTTTCCTCTTTATTCATAGGATTGTAAGACTTACAGAGAAAATGTATACTTTTAGCTACTTCAGAGGAGCATGGGGTTGAGATTTGTTAGGGATTCTACTCCACAATCGTACCCTGGCTCCTCTAGGCGTCTAGTCCACCGCTATTATGACCTGATTTTAATGTACAGAGCTTTGAATGACAATTGAGTTTATTTAATTTGATGATGATGGACACGCCTCTCTAATACCATTAAACCACCATGGGGAAGTTCTTTTGTGTGCATTATTTTCTAGTTATAATAAAGAGAGAAGAGAGAGACATTGTCACCCAATTCATGTATCTCAAACAATAGAAGATCTCTATATTTCTGCTTCATATACTTGCTTAGTGTGTCTGTTTATGGGAGAGAGAGGCAAAGATAGAGAATTAATAGAATTGTGGTCTTCATGATTGCACTCTGCTGTTTGTATAGATTTTATTTGTAGTTGTGGATTAAACTGTGAATATGTCTTCATCTCTACAGATTACATCACTGCAAAATTGGAGAGAAAGGCTTTGTTGCTCTGATTAAAGCTCTGAAATCAAATACACAACTGAGAGAGCTGAATCTGGACAATAATAAACCAGGAGAGGCAGGAGTGAAGACGCTTTCTGCTCTACTAGAATATCCACACTGTAAACTGGAGAAACTACAGTAAGTTACTGACCTGCTGTCACTTTACACATGCACACGCATACTCACGCCAGTGTGTGTTTGAGCCAGAGAGGAGAGAATGTATGTACGTGTGTGTAGTGTGTTACAGGGATTAGCTGTTGAAAGGTATGACGTATGTTGAAAGATTGTTTATAGGCATGCAGTGTGTTTAATGGTGTTTCCAACCCAGTTCCAACATAGCATCAATTTTAGGAGTGTATAATTTTTTCTCCATATGTTTTAATAACTTTAATAACTTTGACTTTGTGCAAAAGAAATTATGCATTTTCTTCTTAATGCAAGTTTATTTTCTATCTAATGTCCTTAAAAATTTCTCCTGAAAAATAAAGCACTTTGTAATTAATGGCTACTGAGACTTGAAATTAACTGAATGTAGTGATCTTTAACTAATGGTTTCCATTTGTATTACAGTAGATAAAACGCATAACAACAATGTGAACTCTGTTTGGGGTGTAAGGATTCCCACACAGCAAATACTTATTGAAAAGATTTTTATTTTTTATTTAATATTGGCTGTAAAGTGAAAAGATGCCTTTTTTTACTCATGACATCCTACACATCATACAGCATTTATAATTACTGTTAAATAAAACAATTGCCAAAAAGTACGAATAACAGCTGTATTTTTTTCAAATAGACAACATATTCAATTTACCATTATTATACTACTTGAAGTAAGTGCTATGTTCCTAACATAGCATACCTATGTTTGGTGTGCAGCCAGACCGCCAGACCCTCCAGGAGCATGTTTAATTTTTGGCATCAGTTGCAATGAGAGAAAAACATTAGATTAAATGACAGGCAATCAAAGAAGCCTTATAAGATAACATTGCCATGGGCTGTGATATCAGGGGCAGCAGATATTTGCTGATTAAATGGATTTTGGTGGATAATAGAATATCCAGCCTCTGACGATGGAATTTGTAGCTACTCCCAGTGACAACCTACACCTGTTTAAAGACGTGCTACGCCCAAGTGCGATAGTGCTAGGTTTTTTTTCCACTACGAATCTGTCCACCTATTTTTCAAAGTGCGCCTCCGCCCTTCTCCCCATCCTACACCACCACCCTTCCCCTCTTATGCACCTCTGCCCCTCTCCCCCTCCTGTCTGTCCAGTGACTTGCAGCTATTCTGACTGGTGGGCTGTTGGGCTGTTGGACAGTTGGCCAGTCCATTACATGGCAGACACACATACATACACATTCATGCACACCATTCGGTGTGTTTTTGAGATTGGTTTTCCGAAAATAACATTTTAAATTCCTCTCACTGCAGTTTCTACACCAGTTTATATTGCTCTTGGGTGGTGTTAGTAACAACAACAAAATGTAATATGTGTTGAAGTTAAATATAAAATGGTTGCTGCATTTGTTTGTCAAATACAATGTCAAATAAGTTAATCCAGTTCTCTACTGAATTACCATGTGTATATATCGGTGTCTATGCCCATTGTCGGTATTGTAGAGGATTTTGACAAGAGTTCTGGTGAGTTAAAGTGGATCTGTCATGCTTTTCTATTTTTTCACTTTCCTTTAGTGTGTATGTAGTTTTTGTGCAGGTAAACGTTCTGGAAAGTTCTAAAGCTGAAAGTACACAATGAGAATTTGAAACATAATAATAAATGTATGAATAAATAATAAATTTGGGAATTTGGGAAAACTGAAGCTTGTAAATCTATTCAAGTAGAGCCTTTAACCACAAATTCGCCGCAAGATGCAAGTTTGTATAAATACGTCAAAGATGAAACTGATGAATAAGAAAACTGTCAGTGAAATTTGCATGCGCTCATTGATTGGTCAGGTTTTAATGTACTGGGCTTTGAAAGATCTTTAAGTTTATTTAATATGGCGGGCACACGTTACATTTCTGCCTCTCAAGCTTGTCTTGTTTGGTGTGTCTGTTTACAGGAGACAAAGTCAGTGATGGAAAACGAATGTAACTGTGTTCTTTACAATTGCACATGTGATGCTGTTTGTATAAATTGAATTTGTAGTAGTGGATTAAACTGTGAATGTGTCTCCTCTCTACAGATTATGTCACTGCAGTATTGGAGAGAAAGGCTGTGCTGCTCTGTTTACTGCTCTGAAATCAAATCCCTCGCAACTAAAAGAGCTGAGTCTGAATGGAAATAAACCAGGAGAGGCAGGAGTGAAGATCCTTTCTACTCTATTAGAGAACCCCCACTGTAAACTGGAGAAACTAGAGTAAGTTACTGACCTGCTGTCACACACACACACAGACACACACACACACATTCTCACAGGTTTAGCAGGGTATTAGCTGTATTTATTTGGATCCTCATTTTTTTAAAATGAAACCATTCAAACTGCCAGTAGTATGAAATATGGGAGGTTTTGTTAGATAAAAAGATGATACATACACAGGTGCAACATAACGGTATTTTTTTCCTTCCATATTTTTAATAACTCCAATTTTCCATTGTCTTTCTTCTTCTTTATGCAAATTGAATGTCGTCTATCTAATGTCTAATTTGTCATAAAAAATACAAACAAAAAAGAAAAACTTATTCTTAATTGCTGGCTTTTAAAAAATTAATTAAATGTAGTGATCTTTAACTTATGGGTTTCACCTGCATTATAAAGATAAATGAAACAGTTTAGTCAACTCTATTTGGGGTGTCAGGATTCCCACCCAGCAAAAACTTAAATGGGGAAAAAAAAGAAAAATAAATGTAAAAGATTTTTTATATTTGTTTGAAAAGTGAAATGTCGTTAAAACACATCTGAGAAAATTGTCCCGATGAGTCTAAAGTTGGTTGTAAAGTGAAAGGTTGTTTCAGTGACTTGAATTCAACAAGTACAGATAGAAACAGGAGCCTTTCTAATGGAAAAAATACCAGCAACAGATTCTTAAACTGTCCCAAGTGATCTTTCCCCATGAGTGTCCACATGATGGGATTGTGTATCGGTAAGTTTGTACGAGTGTGTTTGGTTGATGCATTAAGGAGCCGGGTGACCAATGTTAGTTACTGCTGTAGTGCATTTGTTGCTTGTTAATGTTGGGAGCTCTGAGCTGAAGCTTCATCACGGTTCTGAGATCTTAGAGTGAAAAAACTTAGATTGGAATTGATGGGAAGGTTCAGTGTATTAAGTGTATATGCAGACAGAATCTGTCCTGGCAGTTACTTTAGAAGGTTACAAGGTTTTTGCTGGATAAATTTAGACTTTCTGGGAGGAGTGGCAGCTAAGAAAAGGGGAATTTCGAAAGTTTCGTTTCCTTGTGGGAGGTTGTTGAAACAGTAAGACAGTATAGTGCCTATACAGCAGGAACTGTAAATGGCAGTTTAAGTACATTAAAGATGGAAGTTAGTTTGTTGGAGGGTGAGTTGGTTGACAAAAACAATATTGCGTGAGTGGACAGATGGACAACAGGTGAAAGGCTTTGAGTTCCTTTCTTCATGCACAAACAAAGGTTGCAATAATTAGATGTTGTTACTCCAACATTAATGAAATGGACTGTCCAAGTGCCTTATGCTTCTGTCTACCCAGGAACTTTAAACATCCGAACAGAATGCAATTAGATCTAATGGCAGCTGTAGTGAAGATACTGGTAAAGTCACTCACAGCCAGATTTCACCTTCTTGGTTAGAGTGGTACCTCATGTTCTTAAAGGTGATGATTTTGACCATTACCTCTACAGAACAGAACATTTCCGAGAATTTCATGCTTTCATACATTTGTTGGTTGTCTCCACCAAGATAAAAGCAGGACTTGTCTCTGAAGATAACCTGCTGCCATTCTGTCGTGACAGTCTGGCACCATTGCACTCCTTGGTGACATTGATGTGGTGTTAAGCAGTCGTTGTAATAATTAAAAAAATTATAATTATTAAAAAAGTTTAATACTTGCACATTGCACATTGCTGCTGTTTGTATAGACTGCATATGTAGTTATATATTAAACTGTTAATTTCTTTAATTTGTCTTCATCTCTCTACAGATTACGTCACTGCAGTATTGGAGAGAAGGGCTGTACAGCTCTGGTTAACGCACTGAAATCAAACCCCTCACAACTGAGAGAACTGTATCTGGACATTAATAAACCAGGACAGGCAGGAGTGAAGATGCTTTCACAGTGAAAACTAGAGGACCTAGAGTAAGTCCTGCTCTTAGTCCTAAGTGAATAAGTGCAAAGGGTTTTGTTGATTTTCTGTCAAATATGTTTTTCCGACACAAACCTGTTTTAACTACTTGGTATGAAAGAGTGGTCTTTGACTTTTGCACAGCACTGTAAACATCTGTTATTTGATTTTCTATGTGCTGAAGTTTGTGTGAGTTTCTCCTTCTCACTTAATACATACTACCATACTTCTGTCTCTTAGCAGTCCTCACTAATATACATGGTATATTATATAATTTTCATCCTTAAGAAGCCATTTTGAAAGACAAGCAACAACTCCCACCTGCTCTCATTTTGCTTGGCTTGTCACCGTTACTGCTGTTACACCCCTACAGGTGGATAAAGACCAAACAGTATAGACCAGAATGACCACTGAAAACATGAAAAGATATGTGGATAGCCTTCAGACAACTCTACGAAGAGATTAGCTAGATTGGTAATGACGCATCTCTAGTTTAGAAAAAAAGTCCACTATGTGAGATTTTACAGAAATTTTTTAATAAATAAACTCAAACTGTTTTTTTTATTTGTATGTTCTGTTGCATGTGAAATGGTGCTGTGTATATACTTGTATAGGGTATATACCTACTACACTATTTAGTACACTGAGCAGTTGAATTACCTACCAAAATGGTGGCAGTGCCAAAGGCTACTGAATACTGCAAGCATCATTCTGACTCCGGGTTTGTTGTGATGAGTTCTTCTTTCTCTTGGAGCCTATAGAGATTATTCTGACTGGCTGAGCAATATGCCAATCATCTTTTTAACTTGAAATAATATGTAGAATATCTTTCCTAAATTAAGAGAGTAGTCTGTTATGTCAAAACAAAAATCCTATCTTGAACATGTCAGATCTTATCTCATGTCAGAGGATAGGTTTAGAGAGAGAGGTGTCTATAATGGTTTGGTTTCACGAGGCGTCACATTGTTGTGTAAACGTTGTTTAGGTTTTCATATTTGGGTCCCACTGTAAATATGATAAATGTGTGTCTGTGTCTGACATTGAGTCCTATTTTATGTCTTACAGCATCTGAAAACAACTCCTTTGGCCTTGTAAGAGACACTGAAGACTGAGTAGAAGGCGATGTCTTATTGACCCAGGAAATAGTCACTTAATTTCATCCCTTATTGGTGAATCTCTGACCACAGATGCAGCAATGGACATTCCATTTTCCATATTCCCTGTGTATCAACGGTTGCACCTTGTCAAACTCCTCACATTGGATGACGACCCCACATAGTTTAGCAGGAGACAGGACACATTCTCCTCTCAAAGCACCTATTTTTTTAATTGGGTGACAGATGATTTTCTTTAGTCAAATGATCATTTGACAACTGTGTTTTGTTTTTATTCATGTTTGTATTGGTTTATATATTATATAGGAGGACCTGAAACTATTTGCATGACTTTTTGCACTTTATTTTAACAACGGGAGGCACTGAGAAAAACAGTACTTTAGTCAGAAGTCTTTGAAAACGAGAGAAAAAATCAAATATGTTTAATAGGATTATTATATTATTATTATTATTTTTATATTATAGGATATAGGATAAAATCTTGTTCCTCTGAAGTTTGATGCTTTGTTTTTCACCAGCTTCTTATTGACTTTTCCAGTCCAACTTAAGTGATACAACAGTCACATTTGTTCCTTAAATTTCTATTTGTTTATAGCATTGCATATCACAAAGGAAATGAAGACCTGATATACAGGATGTACAGTAATCTTTTCTTTGAGCAGAGTTTGTTATAGTGTCTGGCGATCAGCACTGATGTTGCTTAAAGCTGGTAATTACACTGACATAATAAAATCATGGGGTAGCGTATTTATTAGATTAGATAGATTATACAGTGGCGAAACCTCAGGGGACTGTTTGGGATTGTCCACACTTGTTTAAGTTGTCAGGTGTTATCTTCGTGCTTACAGCACAAAGTTTAAACGAGGCATGATAGTGGGTGCCAGATGATTAGAATATTTCATTTCAATAGTTTACCAGCCACAGTGGACCGTGCAGTGAGCGCCCACAGGTGCTTAAAGATTGTGACCATTGGTGACTGGCTAGAATTGTCTGGAAGAACAGAAGTGACTTTGACTTTCCTTCTTTAGCTGCCATCTCATATGGGAGCTGAAGTCCCACCACATCACTACACACAGCACCTCGCCTAGGCTCATGAGGTTGGACTGGCATGGTCTTGATGAGTCACGGTACAAGTTGTTTCAGGCTGATGGTAGGGTTCATGTGTGGCGTCGATCCCACAAAGCTATGGACCCCCAGTTGTCAACAAGGCACTGTGCAGGCTGGTGGTGGTTCCGTACTGGTGTGGGGTGTGCTATGGCATGAGTTGGGAACTCTGGTCCACCTAAACACATTGTTGACCGGTGCCTGCTTCGTTGCACTACTTGTAGCCCTTCATAGACTGCAAGTACTCCCCCAATGATGGAATATTCCAGCAGGATGATCCATTGTGCCTTCGGGCCAGTGGGATGGTGTGACATGTTTGTCCAATGTACGCTCAATCAAGGCATTCCACTATTATGACTTGTTAGAACTCGGATCATTCATGTCAACCTGAAATGAGCACACTGGCCAGTGTTCATCGTCATTTATAAGATAACACCTCAGAACTTATACAGATGTGGGCTTTCCCACGCCGTCCTCTGGGGTAACACCACCTCATAATCTATTTAAATACTGCTATCCCATGACTTCTGATGTTGGTGTAAACTCTTACTACACAAACTCAGACTGTCTTCTGCTTCACACTGTCCTCTGTCAAAATGTACCTCAGGATGACTATGGTGGGAGAAAAAAATAATTTAGAGGTATTGGCCAAGTGTCGACGAAGACCCCAGGATGTGATAGAATATAAGGGTTGACACTGAGTCATTTGTTCGACTAAACCGAATCTGCATCTGCTCCAACAACAACAAGCACTCTTAAGTAAACACAAATTTAAAAAAACTTCTTTATGCTGGTAGTTAGGGAAAAATAGATGATTAAATCCAGATTACTGTTTCACCCACAAAATTCTAAAATTCTGTTTATTTAATATTCTTTACTAGAACTGCGTCTGTAACTATGCCTGGAATAGCTGACTGTAAAGAGTGAATTCATTTCTTAAAATGAAGACAGAAGAGATGATGAGTACCATTAATGTATCTGTATATATGTATCTCTGTATATATATATATATATGTATAAAGAAGGGACATCTCCAGACGAATAATATTTGAAACATTCAGAGGTGGCAAGTACTGGAGTACAAAACCTCATTACTGTGCTGTTTTAGGTACACTGTTTACCATTGTATATATTATATAGTGTTTCTGTCAACTAATGCTTTTACTTTTACTCACTACATTTCAGAAGAACAATATGACATTGTAAACAGTCTTTTTACTCCATTTGTAACTATTTATTTATTTATTTAGTTTTATTTTCCCCATTTAATGGGGTGGTTTTATAATCAAGTGATTTCTATTCAGACACCTAATGAAGGGCCAAATGGAATTCTACTGGCTGTAAAAGGGTGGAGTGAACCTGTGACTACTGTCTGTACTTTCCATGTGGAAACAAAGGAGATGCAGAAGAATGACTTGCTCAAACAAAGGGAGCTCTTTGAAAAGTAGAAACTAATCAAAGCCACCCTCTCACTTGAGGGGAGACACTCTTAACGGGACATGAAGTGCCTGTGTTCATAAGGATCTATTACTAAATAAAAACCATGGGCTGAACGCCTTACAGTTCATCTCGTAACGTCTCTCTTAGTGTTGTCTTTTGTTTTAAATCTCAGTTCAGCTTTTCTCTTTTGGTTTAATTTTTTTTTCTCTGTTTCAGCTTTTGGTTTCCTTTTTAGTGTTACAGAGGTGTAACACTGGGCTGCTGTTTGCATGAGCTTTCATTCAGAGTCCAGCAGCTGTGACAAGTCATCCCTGATTAGAGCTAGGGTTTCTGGGTATTGGAGTTCTGCTCAATCAGCTCTCCTGGCGCAGTGCCCAGGCCCTCTACCGGTGGCCAGCGGTATAGACTGACTCCTTACTCCATTTTAAGCATTACAGCCCACAGACCCAGAGATGCAGGAGCACAACAGAGACTAGACCATTCTTAACATGTATTATGTAACAATTATCATTGATTATTTTATTGCTTAATTGATTATTTATTTATCTATCATTTCATCATTTAGTAATTGATTATTTGCTTTATGTATGTATTTTTATTTATTTATTTATTGATCAATTATTTGTTTTTAATGTAGTAATTATTTTTAATAATTATTGTTTATTTAACAAACTTTATTTTAAGCATTACAGCCTCCAACCCTAGAGATACAGTTTCGCTCCCTATTCGTATTCGTTTTTTACTTTTCCGGTCCACCTCAACTGATGCAGCAGTTACTTTAATGGTGCATCTGAGACAAGTGTTAGTGTCCCAAATCATGTAGAAGATGGAGAAGACATATAGAAAAAAAGTTTTTGTGAGTTTGTCAGACTCTTTCCTGTTCCTATTTTTTTTTATTCACCGCCCTCAAAAGGCAGTTAACACCACGTCACCGTCACCGTCACCATGCACTTTAGGTGCACTTTAGGTGGTGTGCCAGAGTAGTCATTGTCTAACACTGTCCAGATATTATTAGGCAGGAGACCATTCTAAGTCCAACAAGGGCTGTTATGCATGGAGGAAAAAGAACACAGCACTCCAAGAAAAACACCTGCTACCTACAGTAAAATTTGGTGGTGGTTCCATCATGCTGTGGGGCTGTGAGGCCAGTACAGGGACTGGGAATCTTGTTAAAGTTGAGGGACACATGAATTCCAATCAATATCAGCAGATTCTGGAGACCAACGTCCAGGAATCAGTGACAAAGCTGAAGCTGCGCCGGGGCTGGATCTTCCAACAAGACAATGACCCTAAACACTGCTCAAAATCTACTAATGCATTCATGCAGAGGAACAAGTACAACGTACTCTGGAATGGCAATCTCAGTCCTCAGACCTGAATATTATTGAAATTCTGTGGTGTCACTTAAAGAGAGATGTCCATGCTCGGAAACCATCAAACCTGAATGAACTAGAGATGTTTTGTAAAGAAGAATGGTCTAAAATACCTTTAGCCACAATCTAGACTCTCATTAGAAGCTATACGAAGTGTTTAGAGGCTGTTATTTCTGCGAAAGGAGGATCTACTAAATATTGAGTTAAGGTTATTTTTTGGTGCCCAAATTTATGCACCTGCCTAATTTTGTTTAGACAATTATTGCACACTTTCTGTAAATCATATAAACTTAATTTCACTTCTCAAATACCACTGTGTTTGTACCCTATATGATATATTTAACAGAATTTTTTTATCCAAACAATCAATGCTTTATAAAGGTACAACAGGAAAATTAACAAGGTTGCCCAAACTTCCGCACCCCACTGTAAGTATATAAGGCTCAGCAGTGTTGAAGTTTTTAACTATTCTGCTGTCACTGCTGATCCGAGAACAGTCACCTCAAACTATCCAGCTTACAGTGTGCTTATACTCAGAAAATGTGAAAATTGTGTTCTTAATGAACTTACAATTCAGCACGATGTGTTGGTTTGCATATTTATTTATTACAAGTCATACATATAAAACAATAAATTACAAAAGTTTGACAGTCAAATGTATATTCTGTGTCTTTCATATAAACTGTCAGATATAGTATACAGATGGTCTAGCCGGTCCTTGCCAGCACCAGGGCTAACGTTAGTTTACCAAGATGGCCAGAAAACTTTAAACACATCCACATAAGTTCATTCTGGTTAACTGAAAACTCAGTGACACAATTTTGAGAATACAGACTCAAATCTGAGCTGGAACGTGTGTGCGGAGCTGTGTGCCTAAACTACTTCTGATACACGGTCCTCGCTACCACTAGCACTAACAATAGCTAAAAGTTAATAAAAGCTACTGTATGTACATCTTTTTAATGAAAATGTACAAATCTTTGCATAGTTTCTTCATACAAACTGTTTGTACATATGCGTAAAAATACACGACACTTGCCTACAGTGTGCAGAACAAATCTGGTACAGATGGCGCACTGGTTACAGATTTAGGAAGAACGGAGGAGGACAGGATGGAGAGAGAATGCGAGAGAGTTTATGTGAGAGGTGTAATCACTGCTGTTTACACTGCTCTGTGACTTTTCTGATCTGTGGAAATGTCTTCTTCTTCACGTCTCTCACTGCCTGTTCTCGAAGCTTCTGACGCAGCTGGACTATTTCTTTGTCTTTAGTCTTAACCACCATGTCCATTTCACTTTTCAGTGCTTCCTCTCTTTCATGATGCGCTCTTTCCATGTTCTCATACATTTCATTTCTCAGCTCCTCCTCTCTCTCCTGAATCTCATTTCTCAACTTCTCCTCTCTCTCCTGAATCGCTTTTTCTACACTTTCATACATCTCGTTGGTGTAGCATCCATTGTCATTCTCTGACACCATCTTAAAGATCTTATCCATGAGGGTGGTGACCTGAGTGCGGTCTTGTTGGTCCTCGTTGTTAAAGACGTGATAGCGCCCTCCACACATCTCCACCACTTGATTCAACTTGTTTCCTGCTTTTATATACTCTTCAATAGTCTTTTTTTTCAGCCGGTCCCCTCCAGTGAAGAGAACGATGGTGTATTTGGGTGCCTCATCACCAAAGATCTGCTGAAGTCTCTTCACTGTCTGTTGATCCTCTTGTGTGAAGCGACCCACTGTGAGCACCAGGAGAAAGGCATGTGGGCCAGGACAAGACAGTGCGATACAGTCAACCACTCGGTTAATTACTGCCGTTTCATCCAGATCAGTATCAAACAAGCCTGGAGTATCGACCACAGACACAAGGTGCCCTTCAACCTCTGCCATGACCTTAAGACAGTCTTTAGTCACTGACTCAGAAGAATCGGATATGCAAAAGGACTCCTGGCACAAAATGGTGTTTCCAGTAGCGCTCTTCCCCACACCAGTCTTCCCCACCAGCACAATCCTCACGTCAGATACTTAAAACATGAAGCACAAAGAAAAGGCATTTATTTAGGAACTTTAGATTAATCCATTTATGTTCAGACAAACATCAGAAATTCTACAATTTTATACACATTATTAAATATTTGAGTTGATGCATGTGGGTGACGCAGTGGGAATATTAGGCCTGCATGTATGCTACACTTAGATGATTATGATGTTGGGAAAATAAGAATAAAACAGTGGCATGTAGCATTATAGGACCTGCATTTTTTCTTACATCAAATCTGTCCATGCTTAGAACTGTTGAAGAATTCACTTCTCTTCAAATATACTTGGTCCAGCGTGGCTCACAGAGTATGTAAGCTATTGTTTCATATTGAACTGATACAGGCTTCTTCCAATAGGAAACTGAAATCCCAAATTCAGGCCATTACCTGAAGCCTAATAGCTGAATAAAGTGCAGTTAATCCCTGTGGAGAAATTATAGCGATTCTCAGCAAAACAGCTTTAATTCAGCTGCAGTGGAGTTTTTTTTTTTTTTTTGCATGAGCTGCATGTTTAAGGTCTGTGTGTCCAAAGCCACTGCTATCCCTACAGGAAAATACATAAGCTGCTTTTATAAGTGAAAAGTATCTGTACGTGTATTGGTATTGGCGATGCCGGCCCTGTATGTGGTGCGGTGGTTTTACAGTAGCACACACCACTACTTCTAGCTGCTTCTCATTGCCAGACAGGTTCTATTTAAGTGATGTTTAGGTTCAACACACGTGCCATTAATCATTTCTGGGTCTGGTAATGAAATTGAACCCATCATTTGATTTTACTTAGTAAACAGGTTGATTTAGTAGCTAAAGGGGCGATTACTTTTTAACACAGGTTTACCTTCAATAAATTAAAGGTTTATATCAAAAGTACTAACAATATTTTTAACATGTGTTTGATTCTCGTGAGAGGAACCATTTTTGGTTTTGGTTCCATTGTCTGTGAAATATCAAGAAATAACATCCCCATAGCAGTTCATTTCATCCCTTCTTTTTGCACCAAAGCTAACTGAAATATATAAATACCTATACAAAAGTAAAATAGCCTACCCGTATGCAAGAATGATCTTTTCCAAGAAGGAGACTGATCTTTCCTGTTTCATCATTTCTAACTGGAGATGTCTGATTTCTGTGCTTCCTTATGTGCATTCTGCACAATTGCGTTGAAATATTAAATTTGTAAGTAAAACTTGACATGTTATTCCATTGTTATTAGTTTGTTATTTGATTTCATGATTAGTCTGCTAAACTGTAAAACAAAGCTATTTCTTGATCTTCCAACGACAATAACATAACCAAAAACAAGAACACCCTGTTGAATATCAAGAATAACAAGAACATCCCCGTTGATGAATACTTGTTCCTGAAATGAAATCTGAATTTCCAAAAGGTAAATTGACCATTTAGGAACTTAGGGCCCAAATTAGGAGATGTGTCTGAAAGTACACAGATATATTTACTAAAACCTCCTAAAGAGATCATGGATGAATTAATGTTGACTAATATTAATATGAACTAATATTTTTTTTTACATATTATTTATTTATTTATGTTATTTTATTTGTTTTAAAATAAAACTTACTTTTAGGGGGCTCATCTATGCTGTGTGTCTCTCCAGGCTCTTTACCGGTTATGCAAACTGCAAAAAGAGAACAAACAGTGATGGGATACAAATACTTAGAATACAGAATAAAGTATTTGTATTCAGTCCAAGTTACATTTTAAACGACAGCAGTTAGGTTTTAAATATTCAGGAGAATAATTTTGAATGGCTGTGGGATTGCATATAGTAATGGAATATATTACTAAATACATGTAGAACAGTGAAAACAAACCTTTAAAGACAGCTGGATTGAAACCTGTGTTTGCTTGCTAATGGGTATAAGCGTAATAGTTATCATTAGATACCACTAGATCTGCAAAACATGCTTAGATCGCATCAGGAAAACATGAATCTGCCACACGTCACTGTTGAACCATCAGGATCCATTACAAACACCAGCAGTCAACATGAAAACACGGTAATGGTATATCTACCTTTCCAGCACGGTAATATTTCCGTGATATTTCAATTATGTTAAAGTATCTGTCCGCTTCTTAAGGTGACTCCGCTTGTGAACCTCTGAGATTTGAAATCGAAAGTAAAGCTGGAGCTGCTGCTGAGTCTGCTGTAAAGCCGAGAGTCCGTCCTTTTTCGCCCGGATTAAAGTAACGGATTAACTAATGATACATTTCTGAAACCCTGTATCGATATACCAGCCGTGGAAATACCACTAACCTGAAAATAGTCGATCACCCAGTTCACCGTCTCCGCTGTTTGCAGCCATGTCGAGCGAGCAGTAAAACAGGAAGTAGTATAATGGAGGCTGTTTCCGGTTTACTTTAGGTTTCGTTTTTGAATGTGCGCAGACTCAGCTCCGTCTCACCGGATGGAGTTTATGTCTCGAGTCTTCCTCAGAGCTCCGTCCGTGTCTGTGTTTAAATGTATTTGTGGTAAAATGTTTTTAGCCCGTGTCTGATTCTCCTGAGAGGAACTAGGAGGATGAGTGTATCAGAGGAGCGCTGTGTTCTCCGGATTTAGACCTCCAGTCTACAGTAATGGCAGCACGCTCTGACAGTAAGTAGCCTCTCGTGCTAACCTGTAAACTGAAGTTAGCAACATTAGCATCGGGCTCTGTCCTGACATCTTATGGGAGGCTGTGTAGGTTGTTTGTTAGTTTTGGCGGAAGATTTGCCTGAAATTTGAAGTTTAAGAATGAGTGCAGCCTAATCTGAACAGAAAATGTTTTGACCATGTTCATGAGTGTTCTGGGGAAAGCAGCCCACCTAAATCTATAACCAGTCGGTCAGTAAGTTGAATAGGTCATCACACAGCCTGTACTGCTATGTCTTCTTCCTTTCAACCAATTCAAGCAATTTCCTACTTATTTGTATTAATGTGTGTTCCCAGTAAGCACAGTCAGTGGATTATTTAAGACAAGTAGTCTTGCAGGCAAAATTACCACAGACCAGTATGCATTTCATGCTGGTCTAAGCTTATCTGTGCTGGCCTGGTGCTGGTTTAGGTGGTAACCCCAGCATGGCCATAACAGCATTAAAACGCAACACATTGCCGCTGTCTGAACCCTGTATCTCCATTTTTGTTCTTTATTCATTTTTTGCATCATTTACATACATTGTGACTCTTAATGATGAAAATAATTAGTTACATTGATTTGCATTAAAAGTAATCTTTGTTTTATCCCTTCACCTGTAAAGTTATGATGCTGGAGAAAGAATATTTTGTTCCAACAGCAGGAATATACTGGTTCTGCTGGTGACAGCCAGTGCTGGTCTGTGCTTCGGTAACTTAATAAAAAAAACAACCGCAAATAACTTCAAATAACTCTAAATTAAACCTGCTGCACTGATAAATAAATCATTTACAGATCTGTTCACATGCCTTTCCTCTAACTCCCCATCCTTTGAATTTAATTCCACAGTCAGCAATGTCCTGCATCGGTTGCCTGAAAAGACATTAGGTGTCTTGCTACCAGAATGTTCTAGATGATCAGTGTTAGGAGTGTTCTTACTACGGAATTTTTCTCTCTGAACTTTTTTCCCTACTTACATTTTGTGTTGCCATATATTTTTGGTGTCAAATAGTCAGTTAAAGTGTGTTCTTTATTTCCTTTAGTGGCAAATTTGTGTCTGATCCACTTACACCAGCACAACACACACTACCGCAGTGCAGACTTTTTTTCTCAGTTGTCTTTGCAAAACTGTAAATTGGTACTCCTGGTTTTCTGTTTCGGGGTATATTGTGACAAAACAGCAAAATTGTTGTAGCAGTTTGTCAAAGAATGAATCATAAACACTTACATAGGGCACTATGTAAGTTCTGGCTTCTACAGCAAAACAGTGCTCTGTTTGTCCAGTATGGAATTGTGCACACATGATTATATCCCAAATAGCTATTTAGTAGAGATGTGCTTTGGGTTGATTGCAGGAACCACGATTTTAATTTCTAGTGCAGTCGTTGTAGGTAGCAGAGAGTCTTTCAAAATTCAGTCAGTGTTGTGCTCAGGACTCAAGAGCGTGTGCAGATGTTTGTGCTAAGTGAACGGAACTTATTGGAAATTGGCTGTAGACAGAAGTAGTCTGAAATTTTCTGAAATGCACAAAAATCATGTTTTCAGCAAAGCACCTTTGCAACATTTGTATATTTATTCTAACATATATATATATATAATATATTATATATATATATATATAGTATATATATATATAAATATAAATTTTTTTTTATTATTATTTTTTTATTTCTGACCAGAGAGCAAACCTCTAGCAGGCTGGGCCTTTGTCTCGGAAATCAGCTCAGTCTGTCTTTATTTAGCTTTTTTTGCAGTTGGAGCCTCTTCCTTTTCCATCCTTTCAGGTCATGAAATCCAGAAAATACTTAGTTTTCAAATGTGTCTAAATTCTTTGTCAGCTCATTTGTCTCTGGGAGTTAATTTTTTATGAGCGTCTGTGAGACACTTTACCGACTGTTATAGACTGTACAAAGAGTACCTTCACTTGTTAGGAAAAAATGGTCCCTAAGGATCTGAAACCGAACTTGTGGAAGTCCAATCATTTCTAAGAGTTTTTTGGTGGGAGTTTCTTAGATTTTTATCATGGTAACAAGCAAGGAAAGGTCGGCCGATGGAGACGGCCACAGATGCAGATTAGCAGTACTAGACAATTAAACTGCTAATGTAAAAATTATTTTCAAGACTACTGGTAGAAGCTTCTTGTCCCATTACTAGTGGGACCTTGTATCTTACTCGTTTTATAATTTTTTTAGATAATTTGAAATTGGTAGCTATCCTTTACAAGGGACAGATGTCAAAATGTTAGGTGAATGGACTGAGTGAAATAATCCAAAAAAGACTTGACATAAATAATTAGCTCCACCAAAAAGTTTTTATTAATTTTCAGAGTTGAAAACATTTGTCCTTATCCTGTTAATTAAGAAATTCTACCCTCAATGTTTATTTTTACTCCTTCTTTTCGTTTGTCTTCTCATTCTACCACATGTTGGGGAGCAGGACCTCCGGGTGGTCCCTTCTGGGGAACGTAGTGCCGTGCTGGCAGGGGGACATTTTGAGTTCTGAATCAGGCCAACTCCGACCACCTGCTTGGCAAAATCTCTTTAAAAAGGTCTCCCTCTCTCTTTTTGTCTGATCTCAGTCCCTCTGCGGTTACTGAGCAGTGTGAGGCACAGACTGTGATTCTAGGAGAAAGACGGGTCATGGTGGTGGACACTCCGGGACTGGCTGCAGAAATGGACTCCAACACAGCTAAGGAGAAACTGCTCCAGTGCCTCCGCCTCTCTGCCCCGGGGCCTCATGTTTTCCTGCTTGTAATTCGCCTGGGCAGATTCACCCAGGAGGAGAAGGACACCGTGGAAAGACTGATAGAAGTGTTTGGGACGGAGCTCTACACATTCGCCATCATCCTCTTCACTTTCACAAAAAGAAATACCTCCATAGAGGAACACATCAGCCGTGCTGGGGAGAGTCTTAATCAGCTGGTCCAGATGTGTAGCAGTAGGTACCACGCCTTCAGTGAAAATCCTAGTGAAAAGGATCGAGCTGGACTTATAGAAAAGATAGATCAACTAGTAGCAGCCAATGGTGGTAGGTGGTACAGCAACACAGACAGCAAGATGGAAGATCTCGAAATAAGACTAAGACATCAACATTTAGGAGGTAAGTAAATGACAACTTCAGTACATGTGAGCTGCACAGTAAACCAAATATGTTTGTTGAGTTTCAACATTAGACACATGGGGATATGATAAAAATCATTTATGCAGGAGCACAAAATTTCTTTAACCTCTTGAACAGCTAAATGCACAAACCTAATGCACAGGGATTGAAAGATTGCAGATTGAAAGATTGCAATGCTGTGTTGGATAATTAATTTTGGTATCAATGAAAAGTGGTTCTTCCATTCCCCCCGTTATTTTTCCTAGTGGTTGTTCTTTGTCAGGATTTCTGCAAAATTATTTGGTAGCAATGCCTGTTCTAAAAAGCACAGTAAGTGTTGAATTGGATTTTAAAATTAGATTTTTAAATGTAGGCCAAGTTTTACTCTCAGTATTGCTCTGAAATATATTGGGTTATACAGCAAAAACAAACTGTTCTATTTCAGTATTTGTGTATGCTACACATCCAGTCAAGAACAAGAGCCCTTGTTTTGTACATATTGTAGTTGTTATCACAATACCTAATTTCACATTTTATATTTTTATATCATGCGACTTTATTAGTAGACTGCATCATAAAGATGCAGTGAGTAATACATCACCACAATAAATAAAAGAACATGGGTGCTTGTTGAAAATATTACAAAAAACATTATACAAGGTGTTTCAAAAGTAAGAAAACAACCATTTAAGATGAAAATGGTTTGGCAGATGTTGATGGAATTTTAGACACCAGCTGTGGAGGGGAAGAAGGAAACCTGTTAGGCTGTGTAAACAACATAAAATGAGAAAGGAGGTATGTGACCCTTCCAACAGGTATAGAATTCCACCAGAAAAGCAGTGCTGTGCTTCATGTAGACATAACTTTTATTAATTTATTTATTCTCATGTTTTTTTGTGAAACTAGAAAACTGACCATTAGGTCTGCAGGATGTGTTTGATTTGCAGTCCACTATGATAGAGGATAGAGTCTTAAGGCCCTTGAGCTAAAGGTCCACGTATAGCCAGTCATACACAGTGTAACTTTAGGCTAATTTAAACAAGATATGGTCTGAGCCGACTGAATTTTATGATTGGGCCGAATTCCAGCTTCATCTGGTGTCATTTGTGGCTCAGTGTGGGGAAGCGATGTCCGGTTAAATGCCTAAACAAGCTCAGATTAAGCAGTCAGACAATCAGATGAATTTCTGATGCGAGAAGTTTTGATCACTTGTTTCACAGAGCAGCTTCACGAGCCGATGTTTTAAAGTTGCAACCACATACAATCAGAACTGCACACACATAAACGAAAACTAAAGAGTCTATAAAAAAAAAGAGTCTATATTTGCAGTATCTCATCTGCAGACTGTTCAACAGTGGTGTTTATTTGATCTCTGTAGTTCGGCTGGTTCTCAGTTTCAGTGCAGTGTAGTAACGTTAGTGAAGCTGTTGCAGCACAGTTGGTTTGTCGGCAGCTGAATCTCAAATGCTTCCTACGTAGCACATTTCGTAAGTTCTGGCTTCTACAACGAAACATTAGTTCAGTATGGAATTGTGTTCACTCAATCCCACATGGCTGTGTATTAGACATATGATGCACTGTTTGTTGCAGGAGCCATTTGTCCTACGTAGTGCACTATGTAGGGCGCAGGGAGTCATTGGGCTTCAGCCAGTGTTTTTGAATGCGCAGCATGTAGTTTTGAATGAAACAGCTTTATGGTAAATTGTCCAGACATAACTGAGCTGTGTGTACGGGCTGCGCTTCAAGTGCAGTTTGAGCCCCCATGTTACGCCATGTCAGTTGAACGGAGCATCAGTTGAACGGAGCATCAGTTGAACGGAGCATCAGTTGAACGGAGTGTTCTCGTGTGAGCATATAAATCACAGGTTTACCGTACATGGTAGGTGTATTCAAACATGCGGTGTGAGCTGTGAACAAACAACAAGATTTATGAAGTTGGAGACAGTGTATACCTGGCTTAACAGAATTCTAAATATTTATTTATTTATTTTAAAGGAGGAACCTTGATGAGTCTCTTAAGGGAACATGGCTCCCAGAAACATGAAAGGTGAGACTTTGCATGAATCCTAAATGTTCATATACTGATCAAAAAGTATGAGGCTGTCTTGCACCTGGATGTAAATCTTAGAGAACTGAACAGAAAATCTGTGATAGAGAATGATAGAGAAATGGGTCAGGATATTTCATTCACAGTAGCGTCTACTGATGTTTAACCCTAGACCTATTTACTGCTAACAGTTTATTCAGGATAGTCCATGTGTTCTGCACTGCCAGTCTGTATTAATACTACTAAAAGTTCTTAAAATGTTAATTGGACATGTATCAGACCAGTGTTAAGAATAGGTGAGTTAATAATGTGAGTTACAATTTACACATATGAAGAAAAACAGAGTTTGGTGCCAGTGGGTTTTAATGTTAGCTAGCTGGCAAATCTAGCAACGTTAGCACCTATTGGCAAAGCCAAACTGACCCTTTGTAGACACTCAGTATAGTCTGATTTTTTTTGTTTGTTTGGTTTATTTTTTTGCTCTGAAGCCACGTTTCATTTTTCATGCTTGTTGGTCAGAAAAGGGCTGACAAAGATAGCTAGTTATCTAGCTAAGACAGAGTTAGCTAGCTACATATAGCTTTAAACGCTTCAGCTGGACAGCACATAAAACAGCTAACAACCAGAACATAAAGATGTGTGTCTATGGCAAGAAGCACTCTATAACCTTGACTAGCGGCTTTGTCAAGGTTGTCCACAAAAGGCCAGTTTGATGTTTGCCAGAGCTAGTACTACCTGTAATCAGCAACATTTGTGTTGAAGGCCAGATGTGATGTTTGTTTGTATCTGTTTAATTCAACCATTAATGCTGAAGTGATTACCAGACCCCACTAATCCAGCTTGAATAGTGCTTGAGCTATGAAAAGGACCACACTTGAAGTCCTATTGAGATGAGATATGACAATGCTTATTAACGCTGACAAACTCTAAATAAACTCACCATCGATTCAGTGGAAGTGCTTTATGTTCATGGGCAGGAAAGGGAGGAGGATTGTAGTTCACTTATTTACCTGCTAAAGGTTTGATTGTCTGCTATTTAGATTAATGTATCAAAGTGTTTTACCTGTCGTGTTGTGTAGATATGCTGTCAAATCATTTTCTTTTTTACCTTTTCCACAGTGCCCAAAAGGAGAAAGCAAACATCGCCATGACACGTTTGGACTCCATTTTCCAGGTTTGTGTTGGGAAGTGTAGGGAAAATCTCATGCTAGTAACCAGTCAGCCTGTAGTATTAACTACAACAACACTCCACTATCCCACAGGAAACCAAAACCAAAACAAAAAAAACTATAGTTTTCAAATATTGTGAGCCTCATTATTATTTGATTAAGCCTTCCTTGGGATGACTATCAACACTGAACCACACTGTCCCACAGATGTCTAAAAGGATTAAATCTGGGAATTTTGTGGGCCAGTCCAGATGCGTGAATAGTCCTGGATGTTTATCATGCCAGTCAGTCACATTGCAGCCCTGTGAATGCGAGAACTGTCCTCCTGGAATACTGTGTTGTGTTCCTTGATAAGATGATGAGCAGGTAAAACCTGATTGTCCACCAATTCAATGTAGGCACTGTGGTTCATTTTCTCTAACCAATAGCTCTGTGAATTCTTGTATAAGTCAGCATGTCTGTCGGCGAGATGTTCAGTCTGCGTGTCTATAAGTTTGTCCTGACTGTCGGCCGTGTTTGGGAAACGTCAGTGTGCTCCGGTGTTACTCGCAGTGGAAACATAAGGCATTAACGTGGGTATTCGTCTAGAGCAGTTGGAACTTGAGCTAGCCAGGAACTAGAAAAGGGTAAAAGCGTAATTCAGAACATCATTGTTCTGTACACGTTCTTCTGACTTTTCTCTGAAAAAGCTTTCACTGTGTTTCTTTTTTTTTTTTTTTTGGGCTATTTTTCGGCCGATAATTTAGTTTGGCAAACATTCGGTACATCCCTATTGATTACTACACAGAGGGTCAACCCAATTGAGAGTACCCCTCAAATTCACGGTTCCACTTACAAATCACATCCCAGGAGTGGCAATAAATCTGCACCAAACAAAGTGGGACTTCAGAAACTAAAACAATGTCCAAATATATTCGCTCTGTCCCTTTGCTTTTTACTGTTTCAGTACAGTGTGAATGTACCGGCCATGACTGGCCGTGATTTAAAGTGAATTTGAGGCAAAACTGAAGCGGCTTCATGTTTTTGAGGTGTGTTTTCAGTCTAGAGCTGGAATAGTGGCCTGACTGCAGTTTCCAGAGCTTAAATTAATCTGCTTCCAGGTTTTTCCACACAGAGTTTTTTAGATTGCTCAAAGTGTAAATCACGCTCTGTGTGTTGGGCTGTGAACTCCCTACCATCATTACCACATGGTTGTTGGTAAATTATTTGCTTGTGTGGGCCCGGCCTACATTTAGTTTTAAAAAATGAAAGTGCTGTTGTGTGACTGCTGGTTGTAGTGCAGCGCAGCAGCCCAAGCTATTGCAAGAAGTTGAATCACATGACCACAGGAGTGCTGCTATTTCACAATCAAATCTCTATTTTGTACAATTTATGTAATCAAATGAAGTTGGTGGGCTTGATTAAAAACAGCGCTTGTATTAGCAGCCATGATTTGAGTTTGCCTGCAGGGAGTGAAAGCCGAGCCCTGAGTGCACTGACTGTGGCACAATAATGCAAGTCATAGAAAATAGGACTTGTTTATTGAAAACACTCATTCTTAAGATATCGGTATCAATAAAATGTAGTATTGTATTTTTTTTAAGGCATGGTATCACATTACCATCCAATTTCAGCTAGGGTTCCAGGTAGGACACAAATTGGCAGGCAAGACGGTGTGCTGCAGCCAGCATGGAAGCAAGCTTACCAACTGGACCGATAGAGATAATGTTCGGTTGTGATCGACCTAAAAAGCCCCATGACTAGAGCGGAGTAAAACATAAGTGAATTCTGGTGCTGCTGTTGAAAGATGGAGGCAGTTTAGAAGAGCTTTAAGGCAGATACGGAGTTAGCTTAGCTGATCTAATTCATCACTGCTACTAGTAGTAACAGACAGGCCATGTCAGCATTCAAGTACTTGCACTCATACTCTGTGTTCCGTGTGCAGCTGGGTCATTGAGGTGGTGAGTTTTGATATGCATTTGGTGAACTGAACCCTGCGCTAACCTGTGAAACTTATGCTAGCTAATGACGTCATGCTGACATGCTAGCGCTAATTGCCATCAGTCACACCAGTGAAGCGGACGGTGCATCCCTATTATGTATTTGTCCACTCATATGATCCAGTAATAAGATCAATGAGGTCATAAGAGTGTTAAAGTTAAAAGTAATTAAATACTAAACCCAGTGAGAGGTCTTTATTGTTTAAGATATTTAATGTGTTTCTGTTGCCATTCCGTGGGTCCTAAACATTTTTGTGACACACTTTTACCCACCCATATGAAAAAACAATACAACAAATTTGTTTTGCTTTCAACCATGTAGATGTATCCCCATCATCTATTTAGAATGCAGAGCCATATCTACATGTAACTGTTCTAGGGTGAAAGCTGGAACTGTAGGATGTAAGTAATATAGTAATATAGTCATTGAAATCATATATACTGATACTAATATTTAGTACGGGTGTAAAGATGCATCGTGGAGAAAGGACATTCTGTTAGTTATGCTGTCTAATGCAGCTGTACTGTTTAAACACCACCATTTGTACCAAACACCTGCAGTCAGCACCAATCATCAACTCACTTTAGCACTCCTCCTGCTTTCCAGCTCTCATGTCATTATAAAGATTAACATGATTGTAGTTATAATTTTCCTTCATTCTGATTATAAATACGAATGTTGAATCATTGGCCTAGTATCGTAAATGAAATTGTGGGATAAGTGTATTGTCAAACCTCTAATCCACTGTGCGGAAGTGATTTTGAGCAGTTTGTTGTATACATCATGTGTCTTTTATTAAACAAAATGCCTGTAATGCAGCTTAAAACTTTTTCAATGGACCTGATGGGAGAACCATAGAACTATGACATGCTGTTTCAGTCATATTCGTTTACTGTTTATGTCCGATCAGAAACTGGAGGACAAAGTCATCTCTCTGGTGAAGAATCAGCTGAAGAGGTTAAAAAAGTTACTGAGTCCAGATTTCCCAGCATGCTTTCAGAGCGAAGTGGAGGATGAGGTGGATGAGAGTGTCAGAGAAGGAACACTGAAGATCACCCTGCATGTCCTGAGGACCATGAATCAGACAGACATCGCTAACACACTACAAACCAGTAAGAACTATATCAAAATAGAATACTCAGTTCATGAAATGTCATATAATGGATGTGTTAAATAAACTGTATGTTTTAATATTTTAGAGATTTTATTTAGTAGACATTATCTGGCATATTTTCTAAAATAAGCTACATTATCTGCTAATATAGGGTTAGAACTTCCGTTAATAATGTTAAAACAAGTAATTAATATAATCCTACATAAACATAGGATACAGAAATTTAGACCCTGAACTATTTTAAAAATGTTAACTCAGTCGACACCATTGCTGTTTTTCAGTCTATTTCTACATACATATAATCTATGTTTTCCCTAATGCAGAGTCCGTACAGAGTAGAGTAAAAAATACAGAGAGTAAAATTAAAAACAGACAGTCTCTTATTATCTAAATTTGTTTTGGATAGACAAGATTACTATATAGACGTAATCAGGACAGGTTAAGTACAAGAAGGACAGTGAGTCTTGTGTTTGTGGTAAGGATGTCAAACAATAACGTATTTACTGTAATACTTTATTTTCAGAACTGGCTTCTTTTTGTCATCAAAAGCTCAAATCCACACTGAAAGAAGAATTCCAGGAAATTAAGGAAGGGAATTCAGGTCATGGAAACTCAAGACTTCTAAATGACATCTACACAGAGCTCTACATCACAGAGGGCGGGAGTGGAGGGGTTAATAGCGAACATGACGTGAGACAGATTGAGACAACTTCAGGACAACCATCAACAGGGGAGAAGCCCGTCAACTGCAGTGACCTCTTTAAAGACAAATCCATCAGAACTGTACTGACTAAAGGAATAGCGGGAATTGGGAAAACAGTCTCAGTGCAGAAGTTCATCCTGGATTGGGCTGAAGGAAAATCTAATCAGGATATTCTCTTCATTTTCCCACTTCCTTTTAGGAAACTGAATTTAATCAAGAGTAGGAAACTCAGTCTGGTCGATCTTATCCATCACTTTTTCATAGACACGAAAGACTTAAAACCAGAAGATTATTATCAATACAAGATCATGTTCATCTTTGACGGTCTGGATGAGTGCCAACTTCCTTTAGATTTCCGGAACAATGAGAGCCTATTTGATGTACAAAAATCCGCCTCGGTGGATGTGCTGCTGACCAACCTCATTCAGGGGAATCTGCTTCCCTCCGCTCTTCTCTGGATAACCTCTCGACCAGAAGCAGCCAGTCAGATCCCTCCTGATTTGGTTGATCAGGTAACAGAGGTTCGAGGTTTCAGCGACCCTCAGAAAGAGGAGTTCTTCAGGAAGAGGATCAGTGATCAGAGACTGACCAACAGAATCATCAGACACCTGAAGTCTTCAAGAAGCCTCTACATCATGTGTCACATACCAGTCTTCTCATGGATTGCAGCCACTGTTCTAGAGAGAGTCTTCAGTCAAGCAGCAAGAGGAGAGATCCCCAGGACTCTGACTCAGATCTTCACACACTTCCTGATCTTTCAGATCAAACACAGCGGCCAAAAGTACCACCAGCAATCTGACACTGATCTTCAGCAGACTAGAGAGATTATTCTAACTCTGGGAAAACTGGCTTTCCAACAGCTGGAAAAAGGCAACCTGCTCTTCCATGAGGAAGACCTGAGAAGGTGTGGAATTGGTGTCAGAGAAGTGGCCCTGTACCCAGGACTGTGCACTCAGATCATCAAAGAGGCGTTTGGGCTGCACTTGGGGAAGGTGTTCAGCTTTGTGCACCTGAGTGTTCAGGAGTTTCTTGCTGCTTTATACACAATCTTCTCCCAGACCAGAACTGTGCATGGACCGCTGTTTGTCTTTGGTGTAAATGTAATAACTGATTTTCTCAAGCGTGAGGTGGACAGAGCTTTACAGAGTGAGAATGGACACCTGGACCTGTTTCTCCGTTTCCTCATGGGTCTCTCACTGGAGTCTAACCAGACTCTGTTACGAGACTTACTGCCACATACAGGCAGCATTTCATATTCCAGAGAGGAAATTATCAGGTACATCAAGGAGAAGATCAGGGAGAATCCCTCTCCAGAGAAATCCATCAATCTGTTCTACTGTCTGAATGAGCTGGGTGATGATTCTCTACTGCAGGAAGTCCAAACATACCTGAACAGAGGAAACTATCCCTGTCTATCTGGAGTCAGTCTCTCTCCTGCTCAGTGGTCAGCTGTGGTGTTTGTGTTGTTAAACACAGAAGAGTTGGATGTATTTTACCTGAGAAAATATGATCCATCAGAGGAATGTCTTCTGAGGCTTCTGCCAGTGGTTAAGGAATCCAGAAAAGCTGAGTGAGTATTTATATTCATATACATTTTGCTGTAATGTTAACCGTAAGAGTCAAAAAAGCCGTTACTACGTTAAACTGGATGTGTAGGTGCAGGAAATGAGTAAAATATGCATGGCAGGGTTTGTAATGGAATACAAAGTGTTGGGATTACAGAAATGAATTTAGTCCAAGTTACATTTTAAAAAGACAATATTCAAAATACAGTTACATTTAAAAAAAATTAAGATAATTTTAAGATCTAAATACAGAATTAGAAGAGGACAAGATGAAAGGTGGTGTATATTAAATATGGCAGAATATCAGATGTAGAAGGTGGTAGAATATTGGAGAGGACTCATAATGAGTGGACGTCTTAGCTATGAATGTGAAGTATACCCTTCAGAGGCTTGTTTTCAAAAGTATTCTTTTTTAATTGATGAACTTTGTGGGATTATACTGCACAGCTATTAAACTTGAGGCAACACTTCCTGTAAACTTTAGCACTGTCTCTCTTCTGTATACAAGCTGTTCCACTTTACTTTTATTTATTTTATTTACACACGTGGACAAAATTGTTGGTACCCCTCAGTTAATGAAAAAAAAAAACCCACATTGTTAACAGAAATAACTTATTTATTATTACAAAAGTAATAATAAATAAAAATTATATGAAAATGATAAAATGAAAGTCAGACATTGCTGTTCAACCATGCTTCAACAGAATTATAAAAAAAAAAAAAAACCTCCTGGAACAGGCCTGGACAGAAATGATGTTACCCTTAACTTAATATTTTGTTGCACAACCTTTTGAGGCAATCACTGCAATCAAACGATTCCTGTATCTGTCAGTGAGACTTCTGCACCTCTCAGCAGGTATTTTGGCCCACTCCTCATGAGCAAACTGCTCCAGTTGTCTCAGGTTTGAAGAGTGCCTTTTGAAGGGTGCATGTTTCAGCTCCTTCCAAAGTTGCTCAATAGGATTTAGGCCAGGGCTCATAGAAGGCCACTTCAGAACAGTCCAGTGTTCTCCTCTTAGCCATTCTTGGGTGTTTTTAGATGTGTGTTTTGGGTCATTATCCTGTTGCAAGACCCATGACCTGCGACTGAGACCAAGCTTTCTGACACTGGGCAGCACATTTCTCTCTAGAATTCCTTGACAGTCTTGAGATTTCATTGTACCCTGCACAGATTCAAGAGACCCTGTGCCAGATGCAGCAAAGCAGCCCCAGAACATAACAGAGCCTCCTCCATGTATCACAGTAGGGACAGCCCCAGAACATAACAGAGCCTCCTCCATGTATCACAGTAGGGACAGTGTTCTTTTCTTGATATGCTTCATTTTTCCGTCTGTGAACATAGAGCTGATGTGCCTTGCCAAAAGTTCCATTTTTGTCTCATCTGTCCATAGGACATTCTCCCAGAAGCTCTGTGGCTTGTCAACATGTAGTTTGGCAAATTCCAGTCTGGCTTTTTTATGTTTTGTTTTCAACAATGATGTCCTCCTTGGTCGTCTCCCATTAAGTCCACTTTGGCTCAAACATCGACGGATGGTGCGATCTGACACTGATGTTCCTTGAGCTTGAAGTTCACCTTTAATCTCTTTAGAAGTTTTTCTTGGCTCTTCTGTTACCATTCGTATCACCCATCTCTTTGATTTGTCATCAGGTTTTCTCCTGCGTCTACGTCCTCCTCCTGCGTCCATAAATTTCTGAATAATATATGCAGTTGTAGTCACAGGAACATCAAGCTGCTTGGAGATGGTCTTATAACCTTTACCTTTAACAGGCTGGTCTATAATTCTCTTTCTAATGTCCTGGACTCTTTCCTTTGCTTCCTCTGGTCCATGTTGAGTGTGGTACACACCTTGTCACCAAACAGCACAGATACTACCTGTAGCCCTATATATAGGCCCACTGACTGATTACAAGATCGTAGACACCTGTGATGCTAATTAGTGACACCTTGATTTAACATGTCCCTTTGGTCACATTTTTCAGGAGTACCATCATTTCTGTCCAGGCCTGTTTCATGAGTTCATTTTTTAAATAATTCTGTTGAAGCATGGTTGAAAAGCAATATCTGACTTTCATTTGTTCATTTTCATAGAATTTTTATTTATGATTACTTTTGTCAGATTTAAGTTACTTTTTTTAACATTGTGGGTTTTTCTTTCATTAACTGAGGGGCACCAACAATTTTGTCCACGTGTGTAGCATGTTTGTAACAGCTCAGAAAGACATCAGCATATTGCTTTCTGTGGATGCCCTTGTGGATCGATTAAAACAGTAAGACATATTGGAGTGCATATTGGGAGGCTGAGGGAACAGCAATGGGCTGCTGTTGATTAGAGTGGAACAATAGTAGGGAGGTTTAGACATTGATCAAAATAAAAACCTTTTATTTTAAGAGAATTATGGGGGAAAAAAAGTGAAAACCAGTAACTGTGAGGAACACAGTAAAAAAAAAAAAAGCTTTTCTCATGTACCTTATCAAGATGTATTACAAGTAATCTGCCCAACTCTAATAATGTGCAGGATAGAGGTCAGGAGGTGTTAGGGCCAGGATACTGAGCCCCTACCTTTCAGAACAAGAATAGACTTGAATAGGAGTAAACAGTTGTGTGCTAAAGTTTGGAAAGTCTAAAAAGAAAAAAATAATATTGTAGTGACTCTCTGAGGTGTAATGAGGAATGGGGTGAATAGGTTACTGGTGACTGGGTGTTGGAGAGGGACAGGATTCTGTTAAAAAGAGTGTTCCAAAAATGGATAGAAGCTATTTTGGAATTAATTGACCTAGTTCAACAGAGCATCTTTAACATCATTAGGGGGATTATGTATGTAATCAAATGTATTAAACACCGAGCTAATATCATCCATGTGTGACTATTAACCTGTCTATACATCAAATGATACCCTTTATGCTATCTTTAACCACCCTGGACAAAACACCAAACAAGTCTAACATCATACTAAATGCTTTCCATGTGTGACCTGTCAAAGTCAACTTTTGTCATGAATCAAATTTTGACATGTTAGTTCTCTAGAAGACTACAGCTACAGGGAGCCAATGTGAAGTAACTATAACTAGTGCCCCTCTCACCTCTGCCACACACACTGAAAGTAAATTGTCAATATGGATTTTTATATTATAAAATATAAAACCATAAGTTTGCAAAAAGCTAAATGCTATGATGTAAATGTTTGCCTGGCAGCTACATACCAATATATATGTATATCTCTTTCCAGCCAGGCAGCACACACTGTAAGGGGCTGTTAAGGTTAAAGTTTAAAGGTGTATGTTTGAGTATGTTATATTGTTACACCCAGATGCTGTTTTACATGCCCTTTCATAACCCTATCATTTGACTCTAGATTGAAATGAGAGATGCATGGCTGCTACTCACAGGCTGCTGTTGGTATTGTGTTGCTAGTAAAGGTGGAGCTGCTCCACTATTCAGTCTCTTCAGGGCCAAACGCTGAGTGAAGCTGCTCCACATTGTCCAAGGTTTGGGAAACCGGAGTGAAATATGCAGAGTGCAGGATTAAAGTTATTTAAGTGATTAAAGTTCCTATTCTCCAGCTTGTTCTGCGAATGTTCCATTCCACCTTCCATGGTGCTGCAGTTACATTCACTGTAGCTGCATTAGAGCTTGATTAAGAAGCTGCTGAATAGGAAGCAACTCCAGCCTGGTTTAAGGATGGACATCAACCATGTACCACTGAGAGTTGGGTTGCTTGGGAAGGGAAAGCAAAATGCAGACTTCACTGGATTTCTCCACATAGTCCACCGTTTAATAATACAAACACAGATGCAGAAGCATCTACTACACTACAGTAATAGAGTTTAAATAAGTTAATTTAGGATAGAGTCATTATTGGTGAAGTGTCAAGCAGTATTAAAAAATAAACAGTAAAAATGAAAATATATATTTACAAAGACCATCACAACACACTCTACACACAATACAATTCAGTTACAGCAATTAACATAGAAAATAACATAACATGAAAAATAACTGAGATTAACTTGAAGGACTTTAGTACAGGAAGTCCATATTCAGGTTGTGTTTGTGCTTGTAAAGAGGACTAGATTCTTATAAAGCAGCTTTACCTGAATTTTACTGCCTCGTTTGATCGTTTCAGTGTGTTATTGGTGATGATCTTCATTGAGAAATATCCGACACACAGATGTTAAACCTGTTACCAGAGGGAATGGAGATTGTAGTCTCTGCAGTACATCATTTAGCATAGCTATGAAAATTCATCTCCTGGGGTCTTATGACATCAACGGTAACATGCTTGATAAAAAAGTGAAACTCTGAAATTAAACTCCATGTGGAATGTTAGAATACAGTTTTAGAATCTGGTCAGCTGTGCTGAAAGGTGCACTGAGATCCAGCAAGACTAGAGTAGAGGAATTTGTAAAACAGCACTGAATACCGTCTCTGTGTTGGTCAAACTGAAAACCCGACTGGATTTTTTTTGAAGCTCATGTGGAAGAATGAGTTTGTCCTGATGGTTTATAACAGTAAACTGTCATAGCTGGTACAGGTGACTGACCAGGAGAATCATTCATCCGTTCATTACAGCAACCGAAACCTAACAGTCTTATTAAAGTTACTGTACTCGTAGAATGAGTTGTAAACTCACCACAGCTT